>JAVJIF010002650.1:0-328337 GCA_038442645.1 Agave tequilana
AATACCTTGATAATCTGAGAATTTTGTGATCTTTTAATTGAGGAATAATAGATGAAAGGAATAGATAGATATATCTGGATTCTTGTGAAGATCAATATGTTTAAACTCAACTTTGAGGATCTGAATGAGAAATATAAAAGCAAGAACATAAAGATCAATCTGAAAGATATATTGAAGGTTGAGATAATAACTAATTAATATCATTGACATATTTTTTGAGGACTTATAATTACTAATTATTAATATTTGATCATGAAAATTTTCATCAGTGACTGCTACATTGATTAATGAACTTCCAGTAGTGATCGTGTGATCTCACAATTGTGTTACTATGAAGCTGTGGATGATTATAAAACATGTAATCGAGGATTTGAAATTGTTTGAGATCTTAATAATTTTTAGGATATAACAATCTGAGGTGATTATTATTTGAGCAATATGGAGTGATCTCAGAGATAAAAATCTAATTTTGGAGTGATGTTATAAGAATGGTAACTTAATTGAGATATCTGAAATCTTTATTCGATATGATCGAGTAGGTCGAAAAACTTAAAAAAGTCTGTGGAGTATGGTTACAGATAGACCTTAAGGATTTGATTTATAAATGGTGGGAGTAATCTTATCAGATGAACATGACTATATGGATCGGGAGACCAAAGTAATATGATCGATTATGAACTCTGGAAAGTCAATTCGATCTCTAGACTTTGGTGATACTCTTGGCAGATGAATATGTTGGACATGACTCATAGTTAACTTGGTATTGGGTTATATCATATTGACTCGACTATGGATCTAGGACAATCCTAACTCTCACAAATATAGCTTCAATTCATATGTTGATGCCTTGCTGAATTTCGAGCACGAAATTTTTTATAAGGTGGGTAGGATTGTACTCCTCGGTTCCCAATTTACGTATATCAATACTGGTATCTGATACCCGATTTAATCATCCTGATAGCAAGGTTGAGGCTATTTCAACTCAAGATATTATTTCCCATTATTTTGAATTTTTCAGAATGTTTTTGAAAATTATTGGATAAGAATCTCAATTCGGGGTCGATCGGTGTCATGGACTAACTTAAGGTTTTTTTAATTAAGAATGGGGATGAATTTCAGAGATCCAACTTACAACAAGGTTCAGGATGACATTTTCTATTTTATGAAATTTTTAGGATTTTTTTAATTAATGGAGTTTAATCTAATAAAATAATAATTAAATATTTATTCAAAAAGAAAAAATTAAAATTAAAATTAAAATAAAAGGAGAAAACCGCATGAGCTTAACAAGTTTTGATCATGTGACTTCCTCTCCACATCCTCTTATCTCAACCACATGGCCACATTGGCATGTGCTGAAGAGAGCAGCCCAATGTATTTAACCATCGTCATTTCTTCTTTCTTATTTCAAGATAAAAAGTAAATCGCTATAATAATTCTTCCAAGTTTCAAACCCCTAACTCCTCATTCAAACCCGCAAACCTGCAGCACTTAGTCAATTTGGGGTGTGGCTGTGAACCTAGCTCAAATTATTTAACCATCAATTGATTCACCTCCTTCCCACACTCTCCCTCACCTGCACCTGATTATTTCTCCCACCTGCTCCTCTCCTCTCTCACGTACACCCCACGTCCTCAACTCTCTTTTTCTCACGCCCTCCCTCCCCATTTCTCTCCAACCACACTCTCCCTCTCTCCCTCTATCTCTCACTCACGTTCTCTCTCCTTCCTATCTCTCTATGAGCGTGTTTGGTTGCAAGGAAGTGGGCGTAAGTAAGAAAATAAGGAAGTATAATTGCTCACTTCCCTATCTATCCGAACACCGAAAAAGAAAAATAAGAAAACTCTTTTTTCTTTTCTCTTTCCCTTTTACACAATCACTTCCTCACTTCCAGGGTGTTACAGTTAATTTTGTCATCATGTAAATCTCATTCGTAATAAGTAGCTCAAAACAATTAATTTTGTGATCATGTTAATCTCACTTGCATTCTAATTACAATCTAATTTTATTTTCTTAATTAATTTTTATTTTAATATTATTTTGCGGTCAACTTTGTGGTCAACTTTTCCACTTTCACTTTCACATTACCATCCAAACACCGAAAAAGACATAATATTTCCAAACCACACTTCCCAACAACATCCAAACACCAGAAAACTCACTAACCAATTCCCAAGTTCTAAAGGAAATTATTACTACTTCCTCACTTCCACCCTAACCAAACAACCCCTATATAAATCTCCTTGGCCAGTCCCTCAAGCCATGCACACCCCAGCTCATGGCTGCGCACAGCCTCCTCGCGCACAGGGTGCACAATCTTCTTGGCTCGGCAGCACAACCAAGACTGTCGCGCCCCAGCGCACCAATGCTCGCACTCCGCGCCCTCCTCCATGGTGAACTCTTCATCTCCTCCCCGGGCACTACGTGGCCTTGCCAGAACACTCACGGTTCTCCACCAGAAAGCACGTTCCTGGCGAGCTCCACGGCGCATCGACATCCTCCGCAAGCTCCACCATCGATGACGTTCCCCGTCGTGCCCTCCACTATGGCTGAGTGTTTTCTCCTTCTCCCTCTCTGTAAATGTATTTGCATGTGTGTTAATAATTAATGTGTTAATTATTTAAATTTTAGTGTATTAGTTGTGAAGTGCGTATGTGTGTGTGGGAGTGCTGTGGGTTTCATTTTTGAACGTGTGAGTGTGAGTGCGTGGCTGTGAAAAGTGTGTGTGTGTTTTTAGGTGTGTGGATTTCATTTTTTTGAATGAGTGAGTGGATGCGTACTCTCTGTGTGTGTGCGTGTGTTTCATCTTTTTTTAGTGCTGTGAATGTGGCATGAGTATTAATACATGGGTGCATATATGAGTATATACATATGTGTGTTTTTTCAATGTATTTATGTTTGGCGTATAAGGAGTGCTTATATGTCTCTTCCCCTCCATCTCGTTTCGTGCACGCGTCCACGGTCGTTGTCGCCGTCCATCTTCAACGACCTCCGGTGAGCTCCACCATGCCCTCTGGTCTCCGTCGTCGAGGCCGTGAACCCACCACGCGGCTTCCTCCTCCGCCATAGCTTCTCCTCCTCCGCGGGCCGCCATCGACGACCGTGTTTTCCCCCAACCGTTCGTGAGTCAACTCTCTCTTTTTCCCTTTTCTCTCTCACTTTCTCTCCAAAACTTAGCAAGACTCTAAAGTGTTAGACGAGGGAAAGAAGATTCAGACTGAAGGGAAGTGTTCTGGGCTGCGAATCCTCCTCAGTTCCAGTTGCCGTTAAGGAAAATCAGATTCCGATAATATCATGCAAGTATACACGATTCTCTTTCTTTGACTTTTCTATTAATCGAGAAATTATCTTTGAACTCTTATCTCTTGACAGAATGTTCATTATTATCGGTATTGCCTCGTAATCTCGTTAACCTCTCTTTTCTCTAATTTTACAGACAATTCTTCTATTGAGATATAATTTCATGATCTAGTTATATTGTCTTGTGTATCATATTTTGCATCTCGTTCATGCATGCAACAAACTTATATTGGCATAATTGCTTGTATCTTATAGATTATTTTATAAGCAAGAAATTAATATTGACCATGACTAAGAATTATGATATGAAATCTTGGGGATAAATGTCAGAAGATATTGTGATCCTGTTAATAATGAAAAATAAATTGAGGAAAAAATCAAAATCAAGAAAATTAGATAAATCATCTTGAAATTATATTGGATTATGATATTTGAATGGTTATGCATGTATATTATATGAAATAAAAGAATTTATGTTACCGAAATTACTGAAAAATACTATTGCCATGTATACATTGATATACACACTGATATTGATTGAGTTCAGTTATTTAGGTAACACTGATAATTAAATATTCTCATTGGGGGGGAAATTGACAGAAGCGATGGTATCGGTATTTTGGGTGGACATATGATATAGGTTGCGCAACAGAAAAGAGAATTCCACTGCAAGGTTCCCGAGGATGACTGGCATCCATCTGATATTACTACTGTCACTGTTACTATTACTGTTACTGAGTACCTAGAGGTACGGGCCTGCTTCAGTGTCAGAAAACTGGGGTCGTGGTTCTGGGTATGTACGGGACCCACCTAAAGCGCAAAACCCATCTATATCTATCAATTTCAAATAACAACATTCAATAATATACTTTGATGATAAATTACAGTATGTAATATATAGTAGGCATGTAAATGTTAAACTGTTAACATATGTCATACTAGGCATGCCCGTCGTCTTGTACATAATCTATCGTCTCGATTTTCTTGTTTTTGTTTTTACTTTCAGTTCTCGATTACTGCCATACATATTGTTCTTATATCCAACTCATACTGTTACTGCGTCTTCATATTTTTTTTACTGTTCTTTTCTCTTCATGTACTCTTGTTGATCCACTTCTGATGAACTTTTATTATTTTGAAATATCTAGATCAGAAAGTCGGTATATAGAGCTGATCGTAGAATAAATTCTGGTTCATTTATTATCCGGTGGGTTCAATTTCTTTTTCTTGACTTGTCTTATTCAGATATGGTGGATGATATTGTTTATATTTCAGTAATTCATATATGTGATTTTATCCCTGCGCTTGGTTTTATATGCATATATGTGCGCTATCCTGCTCAATATTGAAAATTAGGTATTCATGGAAGAGATTTCACTCTTTGTGAGTATCTGATGGCCATCGTTACGTTCCTGTATTCCGTATTTTGATAATTGGGGCGTGACATAGTTTTATTGGTATTAGAGCCAAGTTTAGTAAGATTATATGCCATATATATACAATCAGGCCACATATATGATAATCATCCACAAAATTATCTAAGAAAATTGTCATTTGACTCCCTCCTCTGACTCCATACTTGTGCAATCGATCCTCGAAAACCCTTGAACTATCATCCTGATCTGACATTTCCTCTTTCTATCGTGTCTTCATATTATTATCATACCTTACTCTGCCCTGTTTGATCATGTCTAGTTAGACTATTCTTGGTTTAGATTTATGATAGATATATTGAGGTTTTGACCAGATTATTTGGATGAAGAATAATAATTGAGAGGATCATTGTCGAATTATCTTGCAATTTATTTTATGAGGAATTTTAGATCTGAAACTTTTGAGATACATGTCTATAAGAGAATCATAGTTAGATGGTGGACTTAAAATATTACTCATGCCTGGATTAAATAATGATCAGATTACACCAATATATTGAATTTAAGGGTATGAATTTTGGAGTGATAGTCATATCAATAAATGAAACTATTGCCTTGGGCGAAATGACTATACTTTGGACTAGATTGCTTGGATTTAGTTTAGAGGATTAGAATCTTGGAGTTTTCAGATCTAAGTAATATCTTAAGAATATCTATCATAGTTTGAGATTTTTGAGTTAATTCTATGACTCTTAAGAATATTATAATTGGAATACCTTGAAAATCTGAGAATTCTATGATCTTTTGATTAAGAAATCATAGATGAAAGGAATAGATAGCTATATCTAGATTTTTAAGAAGATCAATGTGTTTAAACTCAACTTTGAGAATCTGAATCAGAAATGTAAAAGCAAGAATATAAAACCAATCTGAAAGATTTATTGAGGGTTGAGACAGTAACTAATTAATATCATTGACATATTTTTCGAGGACTTATAATTACTGATTATTAATATCTGATCATGGAAATTTCCATCAGTGACTGACTACTTTGATTAATGAACTTCCAGTAGTGACTGTGTGATCTGACAATTGTGTTACTATGAAACTGTGGACGATTATGAAACATGTACTTAAGGATTTGAGTTTGTTTGGGATCTTAATGATTTTTAGGGATATAATAATCAGGGGCGATTATTATTTGAGCAATATGGAGTGATCTCAGTGATAATCTAATTTTTTAGTGATGTTACAAGAATGCTAACGTAATTGATATATCTAAAATCTTTATTCGATGTGATCAGAGTAAATCGAAAGACTTAAAAAAGTTAGTGGAGTATGGCTTCAGATAAGCCTTAAGGATTTGATTTATAAATGGTGAGAGTAATCTTATCAGATGAACATGATTATGTAGATCAGGAGACCAAAGTAATATGATCGATTATGAACTCTGGAAAGTCAATTCGATTCCCAGACTTATGGTGATACTCTTGGCAGATGAATATATTGGATCATGACTCATAGTTGACTTGGTATTGGGTAATATCATATTGACACGACTATAAATCTGGGACAATCCTAGTTCTCACAGATGCAGCTTCAATTCATATGTTAATACCTTGTTAAATTTCGAGGACGAAATTCTTTTTATAAGGTGGGTAGGATTGTAACCCTCAGTTCCTAATTTACGTATTGAAAAACACCTAGAGGGGGGTGAATAGGTGTTAATGCTAATCTATTGATCTCTTTAAACAAGTATGTATATATGATGCAACCGGTTACTCAAAACAAGAAATTGAAGCCGAATTCCCTGTGAAGGGCTCTAGAACTTCTCTTTGATTCCATAGATTATGAGTTGAGGCGCGTAATTGCTTTCTTGTTGAGATGAGTAAAGACCGAAAAATGCAAGTAAATGAAATGGGTGCAATGAAGTGCAAACAAGAGATATCACAAGATAGAAATGTAAAGCAATAAAAACAATAAGGAAACCAATCGCAAACACAAGGAATTTGTTTCGAGGTTCGACCCACCGCTCTACGTCCCCGCCTTCACCACCATGAAGGATTTTCACTAAATCCGCAAAGGGAATTACAAGAGGTCTACACAAGACCGGAGTACCGAACTCCCACCAATCCAACCTCTACAGATGAGGGATCTCAACACAAAGAAAGTACAAGTAACAAGGTGATCAAAATGACCACAAACTTTTCTCTTACAACTCCTTATAGAATGAGAAAGATTTTTGGCTCAAGAAGTGAAGTGAGAAAAATCAGTTGTAAAGTAGTAAGAAATAGCTTGAAAATAACTGAAAAACTTAAACCAAGAATGCACTTTAGAAAGTGAGAGCTTTGAAAAACTTTTCTTTCTTTTGGAAACTTAAAACAATGAGAATTTTTCTTGATTTTGACAAGTGACCAATGCCATCTATTTATAGGGATATGCCATGAGCAAATCATCATTTAAACTAGGTTAATAGGTCAGGAATTAGCCTCCAAAAATTCAGAGATCGCTGAAAAACACATCAAAATCAAATCTAGAAAATAAGTTTCAATAAACTAGCCGTTGGGGCTGCATGCGGCTGTCGGTCGACCGGCCCGGTCGACCGGCAGTCTAACTTGGCAACTAGCCGTTGGACTTGGTCGACCGGTCGGTCGACCGGAGGCTAAACAAAAACAATTCTTTGTTCTGTCGGTCGACTGGCCCGGTCGACCGACAAAACCCGAGAGCAAGGGTCAGTCAATCGGTCAACCGGTCTGGTCGACCGGCAGACGTGCACAAACGTGCACGCCAAAGTCACAAGGCCCGGTCGACAGTGCGGTCGACCGATCAGGCCTGAAATAGATGCGGTCGACCGCCCGGTCGACCGTAGGGCCTGAAACAGTATTTTTTATAGGGAAATTTTTGAACTTAGGAGAATTTTTAAATAATTTTAAATGGTTATATGATTAAGTAGCATGCTATAAGGGTTGGTATACATGATATAAACAAGATATAAAAATATAAAATAATTAGAAACATGTATATTAACCAAGACATGCATCTAATCCAACTAACCAAAACAAAAACCGTATTTTGAAAAATGAAAGTGTGTGTGTGTGTTTTCTTAAGCCAACTTATCATAACCTCATTCTTTAACAAACTAATTCTTACAAAGGTTCTAGGTGACTACATGATCTTCAAATTAGGGCTTCTCCATATGGATTGTTGTATACTTGAATCCTTGAGCCCGAATTGAGTCATCTTGAGTCAAAAGTACCTTCCTTTAGGGAAGAACACATCTTGAATCCTTAGAACCCTAAAACACACTTAAACACTAAATATGATTAGTACAAATAACTATATATGCTTTGTAATCATCAAAACTCAAAAACCGGGTGATTATAACCTTGGACCAACAATCTCCCCCTTTTTGATGATGACAAAACATATGAGTTATTTAACAAAAAAAAAAAATGAGAAAAATGGGAAAAGAGCTTGGAAGCTCCCCCTCAAAACATGCTATATATATGAATGGCTATATACATGAATAAATAGTAAAAATAAGAACTTGGCATAAAAAGGACATAAGAGTTTAACTCAAAACACATAACTTAAAACTCATAACTAAAAAACTCAAAACTCATAACTTTAATAAACGAACTCTTTAAACTCAAAAACTCATAACTTAAAACTTAAAACTCAAAACTCAAAACTCATAACTTAAAACTTAAAACTCAAAACTCAAAACTCAAAACTCATAACTCATAACTTAAAACTTAAAACTCAAAACTCAAAACTCAAAACTCAAAACTCAAAACTCAAAACTCAAAATAATAAACTAACTTTTTCTCCCCCTTTTTGTCATACATCAAAAAGGGTAAACAAAGTTTTTTTAAAAAAAATTTCATGATTCTATAACACAAACATTCAATTCACCACAAATAAAGAAAATTTAGTATAGTCTAGTGGTTTTGTAAAAATATCGGCAAGTTGAAAATCGGTAGAAACATAATCAATGTCAATATCACTTTTCTCATAATGATCTCTAAGAAAGTGATACTGAATGTCAATGTGCTTAGTCTTACTATGTTGATTTGCATTTTTACTCATATGAATAGTACTAGTATTATCACAAAATATTTTAATATGGTCAAAATGCAAATTATAGTCAAGGAGAGTATGTTTCATCTAAAGGACTTGTGCACAACAAGCCCCCGCCGCAACATACTCTGCCTCGGCGGTTGAGAGGGCTACCGAATCTTGTTTCTTGGAAGACCATGAAACAAGACAATTACCGAGAAATTGACATGTTCCACTTGTACTCTTCCTATCCACTCTACAACCCGCATAGTCGACATCAGAAAAACTCGTCATGAAAAATTGTCCGGTCTTCGGATACCACAAACCCATTTCAATTGTGCCCTTAAGGTATCTAATAATGCATTTTATCGCAATCAAATGGGACTCTTTAGGACACGATTGAAATCGAGCACAAAGACATACACAAAACATAATGTCCGGCCTACTAGCCGTTAAATACAACAAACTACCAATCATACTCCGATAAAGTTTTATGTCTACATTTGTATCTTGTTCATCCTTATCAAGCTTTGTGGTAGTAGCCATGGGAGTTTTGCTTGTCTTAGCCCCTTCAAGCCTAAATCTCTTGATAAGTTCCTTTGTGTACTTGGCTTGATTTATGAAAATCCCATCCTTCCTTTGCTTGATTTGGAGACCAAGGAAGTAGTTAAGCTCGCCCATCATAGACATCTCAAATTCCTCCTTCATGCATGATTCAAAAGCTTTCCAAAGATTTTCATTAGTAGAACCAAATATGATATCATCAACATATATTTGAACTATAAGTATATCATTATCAACATGTTTGGTAAGCAAAGTAGTATCTATTTTTCCTTTATTAAAACCATTAGAAATAAGAAATGAAGAAAGTCTTTCATACCAAGCCCTAGGGGCTTATTTTAAACCATAAAGAGCTTTGTCTAGTTTGAAAACAAAATCCGGATGTGTAGGATCAACAAACCTGGGGGGTTGTTTAACATACACCTCCTCTTCAATAAATCCATTTAAGAAAGCACTTTTTACATCCATTTGAAAAAGTTTAAAATCTTTATATGAAGCAAATGCAAGTGTCATCCGTATGGCTTCAAGCCGTGCTACGGATGCAAAAGTTTCCTCAAAATCGATACCTTCGACTTGAGTGTAACCTTAGGCCACTAACCTAGCTTTATTCCTAATAACATTTTTTGACTCATCCAACTTGTTCTTAAAGATCCACTTAGTACCAATTGTTGGTCTATCGTGAGGCCTAGGAACAAGATGCCAAATTTAGTTGCGCTCGAATTGATTGAGGTCCTCTTGCATGGCTAGCAACCAATATGAGTCGCCCTCGGCTTCGAGGATGTTCTTTGGTTCAAAGTGAGAAATAAATGCATAGTGCCCACAAAGATCATGAAGTTTAGAACGAGTAGTTACCCCTTTTGATACTTCACCTATAATAAGATCCTTGGGATGATGTGGATTGAATCTCCAATCTTTTGGAAGTGGTTGAATAGTTTCCACTTCAACTTCTTGAACTTCATTTTCTTCATCACACTTTGGCATGTCTTCAAGGGTAGGTGAGTCCTTCAAAGAAATTTTCTCCATGTCTTCATTTAGGGAATCTATTTCTACAATATTCTCAACAAACACATTAGATTTCTCAAACTTTATATGTATAGATTCTTCAATAGTCAGGGGTGACTTATTGAAAACTCTATAAGCTTTATTAGTGTTAGAGTAACCAACAAAAATTGCTTCATAAGACTTAGTATCAATTTACCTAAATTATCTTTAGTATTCAAAACAAAACATTTACAACCAAAACTTTAAAGTATGAAACATTTGGCTTTCTAGAAAAATAAATCTCAAAAGATGTTTTAGAAGTGTTTTTGTCACGCCCCGCTTCCCAAAATACGGAATACAGGTGCGTGACGATGGCCAGCAGATACTCACGAAGAGTGAAATCTCTTCCATGAGTACCTTAGGCTGTCAATAACAAGCAGGATAGCACACATATATGCACATACAACCAAGCATAGAGATAAAATCACATATATGAAAAACTGAATCATAAACAATATCATCCACTATATCTGAATAAAACAAGTCAAGAAGAAAACTGAACTCACCGGAGAATAACGAAACCAGAATATGATTTACGAACAACTCTCTATACCGGCATCCAGATCTAAATACTGAAAAATAATATAAAGGGTCCGTCAGAAGCGGACTAGCAAGAGTACACGAAGCAGGAAGGAGAGAATATGAAAATGTAGTAACAATGAGTAGGATATAAGAACAATATGTTTGGGAATATCAAGAACTGAATGTAATAACAGTAACAGGAATAATCAGAAGATAGATCAAGTACAATAAGATCGTGCATGCATGGTGTGACATGTATATAATGAACATGAGACGTCCTAGACAAGTAACTATCGTGTAACATAATCACGAGATCACAAGATAAAACATCATGGTATGTCCAGGAATGTTATGTAGTCAAGATAATGCATGTCACATGATTTAAGTGTCAGTATCTTTAAAATACATGCCAGGTACTAGATCACTGAAGACAATGAAGGATATGATGCAAGTGCATATGTCTAGTATATTTTATTACTCTAACTAATGCAATCATCCTGTACCCCATCCCACAGGATAATTGCATATCAAACAAGTGATGCGTTAGTGGATCCTGATAGCAGGGAGAAACAGTTCACTGTACTCAGGTATCATGTAACATGTAATAATAGGAGCGCGCATAAATAACAAGATCACGTGTGGCATCCAAACCCATAAGGGTCGCCCTTCCAAGCACACCTCCCTGGATTTCCCTTGCTACAGTCTCCCCCAATAATCCCGGCTTGATTAATTTTATTAATTAAATGCAAATGCAAACAGTGTGTTACTCAGTGTTACAGGATCATGAATCGGTACCAAGAAAGTCAGCATTAGATGGTGAACACAATGTGTATCAAAATCATGGGACGCTGTAGACAGTGACAATATCATGTGACAAATATATAGTTGTGCAAGTGATATCAGATGCATGCAAAATAGTGCAAGTAATGTCAGTGACATGTAATCTAAATGTCAAAGTAAAACGGTCAGGATCATGTGTCTATAATCCAATGAGATATCCTCGAACAATTACTCAGAATATAATGGTCAATTTCCTTGATTAATTTTCAGCAATATCAGGATCACAATATCAATCGATATTCAATCTTTAACTATCAATCTTTCTTCATTATTATCCAGTTAACCTCAAGATCCAAATCACAGTATTTATCATGATCAGTGTAGATTTCATTGATCTTCACATTAGTCCATCACATACAAGCAATCATGCAACTGAATGCATTATGTACAGGAACAAGATGCAAACAAGATATGTAAGGTGATGAAACATAATCACGAGACGGTATCGGTAATAATATCAAGAATAGAATAATTAGTCATATAATCGAAAGAGAAAAGCTGATATGTAAATATGATCACAGGATAGTATTAACGATCATGCGATATGATAACCATGATTTATATTTAAGAGGAAGAATTAAGTTCAAGACGAAATTCAATGAGAGGAGAATCGTGTACACTTGCCTGACGTCGTTGGAGTCTGAATTCCCGTAACTGCAACCGGCTCTGGGTAAAATTCGCGGCCTAAATATTGCATGAATTAATTAGAGACTTAACATATTCTTATTCAGTGATAAGTTAAATAAGAAAGTAATTTTTTTACTATTTATTATAATTTTAGTTGGTTAATTTTCCAAATAATTTAATTTATGAATTTATAGCAACCATTTAAAAATATTTTTTCATACTAAAATACTTGAATAAGCTAATAAATTGATGTATAATATTTACATATTACTTTCATATTTTTTTGTGCTATTTAGTAATTTATTGGTCATTTTTAAATAAATTATCATTGAATAGTAATTACAAAAATATTTAATTTCATGTTATTCTAAGTAATATTACATCAAAATAATTTTATACGGTTTCAAATTTAGTTTGTGATTTTCTGTGAATTTTCTGAAATTTTCTGTGAATTTTCTGTAATTTTCTGAATTAAAATGAATCTAAAAATCAATAAAAATAATTAAAAAGCTTCTGTTGCTACAGTAATGGGTTTGGGTCTGGTTTGCTACAGTAAATACTACAATAATTTTTCTACTTATTTTTATTTTATTTATTTCTTTTCTTTCTTTTTTTTCTTTTACTATTCCTTTTTCTTTTTCCTTTCTTTCTTTTTCTCTTTTTCTTTTTTTTTTTTTTTTTAATGGGGCCGGGTCGGGTCTGAAAATAGACCCAAACCCGGGTCGTTGGCCAGACCCGCTGGCCTGACCAGACCTGGCCTGGGCCAGGTCTGGCTGGGCTGGCTAGACCAGGCCAGGTCTTGGCCTGGCCTGGCTCGGCCAAGCCCTGGCCTGGCTCGGCCAGGGGCCGAGAGTTTGTTTTTTTTATTTCTTTTTTTGATTAAAATAAATTTATAAAATCCATTAAAAATTATGACAATTAGTATACAAGTATTAGGTGTCCCTATATATTTTTATTATAATTTTAAAATAAGATTATCATGGTGAAATAGTGATTAAACTAGTGCATGTTACATGTTCGATGAAATGCCAAAAATAACAAAAATCGACGACGACACAAATTAACTTACCCGGAACGCTTCCCTTCAGTCTGAATCTTCTTCCAGCATCTTAGAGTCTTGCGAGAGAAGGTACGCATGCCCACGCAAGGTGTGTGATCCGCCATGGGGTCATGCGCGGCCGTCGACGGCGGATCTCGCGGACGACGACGGAGGCTCGCGGACGACTACAGACTCTCGCCGAAGAGAATCGGCTGCAGCGCAAAGAGGAAGGGATGCGGTTGAGGAGTCGGCCACACGCGCGGCTCGACGGAGAAGTTGCGAACTCGACGAAGAAGTTGCGGACTCGACGACGGAGGATGAGGATGGCCTGCGGAGCTCGCCGGAGAGGATGTAGGTCTCCTCGCGCTTGCCGGCGGAGCGTGGACGGCCACGATTTGCTCGACCTGAGGAGCTGCTGGCGCTCTGACAGTGGTGCAAGCCAAAGGGAGAGGAATGAGGGGAAACGATGGAGTGATGTATGGAGGAGGGGGCTTGGGGTTTATATAGAGGGGGAAAGGAAAGGTGAGTGAGAGATAGAGGGAGAGAGGGAAAGTGAGAGAGAGGGGAGAACGCAGGTGGAGGTCATGGGGGAAACGCGGGTGCAGTTGGGAGGAGAAGTGGAGAACATGGGGAGAAGAAGAGGGAGCAGGTCGCGTGTTTGTTGGGGAGAAGAAGATAAAGTGGTTAATGGTTAAATAATAAATGATCTCGTTCTAAAACACAAGCCAAAGTGGCGTGCTGGTCTGGTCCCTAGAATCTTGGGAGAGGGTCACGGTTTCGAAACTTGAGGCAAGCAGTAATAAGAGTTTGGTTTTATTTATTTGGAAGAATTAAAAGGTAAAGAAATAAAGTTTAAATAAAATTATTGGCCATGTGGTTAGACCATTCATTTCTATACAGCATGAGCTCAGGTTTGAAACCTGCTGTACACATTGCGGGTTCTTTTTTTAATTCTTTTATTTTATTTTATTTTACTTTTTATTTTTATTTCATTTTCTTTTGAATATTATTTAAACATTATTTTATTGGAATAAACTCTATTAATTCAGGAAAATCCTCAAAAATTCTCAAAAATAGAAGATGTCATCCTGAACATTGTTGTGAAGTCAGATTTCCAAAATTCATCCCCGATTATTAATTAAAAATCCCAGAGTCAGCCTATGTCACCGATCGACCTCAAATTGAGATTCTTCTCCAATAATTCCCAAAAAATTCTAAAATTTTAGAAAAATTATAAATAATGCAAAATAATATCTTGAGTTGAAATGACCTCAATCCGATTATCAGGATAATTAAATCATCACCAGATACCAGTATTGACATGCGGATATTAGGAACCGAGGGTTACAGTTTTTGTATAAGAAAACCCAATTTGATATGTAGCAAGATGTGTTAACGGCCTCGGCCCATAGATAATGATGGAGACTGTACTAATTTATTATTGTCCTAGCCATCTCTTGTAATGTACGATTTTTCCTCTCAACGACTCCATTTTGTTGTGGAGTTCTAGGACAAGATAGTTCATGCTTAATTCCATGTTCTTTACAAAAAGTGATAAAGGGTTGGTTATTGAATTCACCACCTCTATCACTTCTTATTCTCAAAATAGAAGAATCTTTTTCCTTTTCAACTCTTTTCTTAAACGCTTGAAAATATGAAAAGGCTTGATTTTTTTGTTCTAAAAAGAAAACCCAAGTCAAACACGAGAAATCATCAACTAAAACGAAAGCAAAACGATTCCCACTTAGACTTTTGGTTTGTGTAGGACCAAACAAATCCATATGGATCAACTCTAAAGGTCGTGATGTCATGATATCCTTGATTGACTTGAAAGAGGACTTGGTTTGTTTCCAAAGTTGGCACGCATCGCAAATTCGGTCCTTTTCAAAGTTCAAGCAAGGAATACCTTTCACCATTTCCTTTTTGTTTAATCTAGATAGATGGTCAAAAGAAATTAGGCCAAATCTCCTATGCCACAACCAAGAGTCATCATCGTGGGTTTTCAAACAAGTAGCATTGCATAGCATATTAGACATGTCAATCATGTATACATTGTTTTCACGAAATCCGAAAAATATACATGCATTAGATTGTCTATCAATAACACTACATGCTAGGTCATCAAAAGTAACATTAAAACCTTTATCACAAAGTTAACTAACACTCAAGAGATTATGCTTGAGGCCATCAACTAAAACAAAATTTTCTATTAAAGGAGATGTACCAAGTTTAACATTACCAATACCAATGATCTTTTATTTGGCGTCATTTTCGAAGGTGACGGTGCCACCTTCATGGTATCTTGATACATCTCCTTTATGTACACATGCGGGTTCTTTTTTAATTCTTTTATTTTATTTTATTTTACTTTTATTTTTATTTCATTTTCTTTTGAATATTATTTAAACATTATTTTATTGGAATAAACTCTATTAATTTAGAAAAATCCTCAAAAATTCTCAAAAATAGAAGATGTCATCCTGAACATTGTTGTGAAGTCAGATTTCCAAAATTCATCCCCGATTATTAATTAAAAATCCCAGAGTCAGCCTATGTCACCGATCGACCTCAAATTGAGATTCTTCTCCAATAATTCCCAAAAAATTCTAAAATTTTAGAAAAAATTATAAATAATGGAAAATAATATCTTGAGTTGAAATGACCTCAATCCGACTATCAGGATAATTAAATCATCACCAGATACCAGTATTGACATACGGATATTAGGAACCGAGGGTTACAGTTTTTGTATAAGAAAACCCAATTTGATATGTAGCAAGATGTGTTAACGGCCTCGGCCCATAGATAATGATGGAGACTGTACTAATTTATTATTGTCCTAACCATCTCTTGTAATGTACGATTTTTCCTCTCAACGACTCCATTTTGTTGTGGAGTTCTAGGACAAGATAGTTCATGCTTAATTCCATGTTCTTCACAAAAAGTGGTAAAGGGTTGGTTATTGAATTCACCACCTCTATCACTTCTTATTCCCAAAATAGAAGAATCTTTTTCCTTTTTAACTCTTTTCTTAAATGCTTGAAAATATGAAAAGGCTTGATTTTTTTGTTCTAAAAGAAAACCCAAGTCAAACGCGAGAAATCATCAACTAAAACGAAAGCAAAACGATTCTCACTTAGACTTTTGGTTTGTGTAGGACCAAACAAATCCATATGGATCAACTCCAAAGGTCGTGATGTCATGATATCCTTGATTGACTTGAAAGAGGACTTGGTTTGTTTCACAAGTTGGCACGCATCGCAAATGCGGTCCTTTTCAAAGTTCAAGCAAGGAATACCTTTCACCATTTTCTTGTTGTTTAATCTAGATAGATGGTCAAAAGAAATTAGGCCTAATCTCCTATGCCACAACCAAGAGTCATCATCGAGGGTTTTCAAACAAGTAGCATTGCATAGCATATTAGACATGTCAATCATGTATACATTGTTTTCACGAAATCCAAAAAATATACATGCATTGGATTGTCTATCAATAACACTACATGCTAGGTCATCAAAAGTAACATTAAAACCTTTATCACAAAGTTAACTAACACTCAAGAGATTATACTTAACGCCATCAACTAAAACAAAATTTTCTATTAAAGGAGATGTACCAAGTTTAACATTACCAATACCAATGATCTTTTATTTGGCGTCATTTTCGAAGGTGACGGTGTCACCTTCATGGTATCTTGATAGCGTTGCGAAGTTGTTGATATCCCATGTCATGTGCCTTGAGCAACCACTATCAAGATACCACAACTCCTTACGTCGTTGGGCTTTGGAATGTACCTACATCATTTAACAAATTTGTTGACTTTGGTACCCAAACTTTTTTGGGTCCTTGAATGTTAGTATTCCAAACCCAAACATGATTACGTGATGCATTAATCCTATCATAGCAAAATTTAACCAAATGACCTTTATGGCCACAATATGTGCATGAAAAAACTTCACCATACATGAATGCATGATGAGTGTGTGGAGTGTGGACATGTTTAGGGTGCTTAGCATGATGTAAAGGTTGTGATTTATGAACATGAGTATGAGTAGCATGTGAATGTTTCTTAGGGACATGTTTCTTAGGAAGCATAGGCTCTAGTCTAGTTTTATCAAATTCACATTTCTTCAAAACTACTCCTAATGAATCAATTTTCTTCTTTAGCAAGGAAATCTCATTTTCATCAATTTGTGAAAATTTACCTTTGCAAGAAATTTTATATTCATCAAAATCCTTTTGAGTAGAAGATAGAGTAGAAAATAATTCATCTTTTTCTTTTGTAAGAATGAAAACTTTGTGGTTGAGTGATTCATTTTCATTTTTCATTTTCAAGTATTTCTTTTTGAGAAAATCATGGTTATGAGATAGTTCTTCAAAAGCTTCTCCTAGTTCATCTATAGAAAGTTCACAATCAATAGATATATCGGAAGTTACCTTGCTTGTGCTTTCATTTGCCATGAAGCACATGTTGGCGGTGTCGACTTCCTCATCGGATTCACTCTCTGAATCCCAAGTAGCCTTTAAATCTTTCTTTTTGTAAGGCTTCTTGGAGGTGGAGGGTTTGCTTTTGTTTTCCGGACATTCCGCAACAATGTGACCCGACTTCCGGCAATTGAAGCAAATGATTTTCTTCTCTTCTTTACCTTACCATCTCCTTCTATTTTAGAACTTTGCCTTGTTGTACATTCTCCGAATATTCTTTACAAGAAGAGAAAGATCTTCATCATCCTCTTCTTCATCATCGTCGTCGGAGTAGGTGGAAGAACTCTTAAAGGTAATAGTTTTCTTCTTGGGAGGAGCCATCTCTTCTCTTGCTTTTCTTTCCATCTCATGGGTCTTGAGATTCCCAATGAGACCGATAAGCTCCATTTCTTCCTTGTCATTAAGCTCCTTCAAAGTAGTGGCTTTGACTTCCCAAGATGGAGGGAGTGCACGGATGATCTTCCTCACTTTTTGGTCGTTGTCAATGCCGTCACCTAAAGAAAAAAGTCCATTAGTAGTCTTTGTAAACTTAGTAACCATATCATCTATGGTTTCATTCTCTTGCATAGAAAAATTTTCATATTGGAAACGAAGAAGGTCAATTTTTGCCCTCTTTACTTGTGAAGTCCCCTCATGAGTGACAAGTGAGTCCAAATCTAATGTGTAAATTTGCAATGAATGACTCTAGAAATATCATCGTCATTAAGAGCTTGAAGCAAGGCATAGTGTGCCCTAGCATTAGCGTCAAACTCTTTCGTGGCAATATCAGACCAAGTGTCCTCATCACCAAGGGGTGCACTAAAAGGTTTGGTCACCGCCTTTACAACCTGGCTCCCTAAGGATTGTAAAAACACGGTCATCTTAATCTTCCATATGGGAAAGTTAAGGCCATAAAACTTGGGTGGGGTCTTAATTCCTTCGGTCATTTTTACTAAGTGTATGAGGATGAAAAATGAATAGAGTGATTAGCAATATAGGATCTCTCTAAGGTTGTTAAGCTAGGAGCCTAGAGACCAAAGCTCTGATACCAATTGAAAAACACCTAGGGGTGAATAGGTGTTAAAGCTAATCTAATGATCTTTTTAAACAATTATGTATATATGATGCAACTGGTCACTCAAAACAAGAAATTGAAGCCGAATTCTCCGTGAAGGGCTCTAGAACTTCTCCTCTTTGATTTCTCTAGATTATGAGTTGAGGCGCGTAATTGCTTTCTTGTTGAGATGAGTAAAGACCGAAAAATGCAAGTAAATGAAATGGGTGCAATGAAGTGCAAACAAGAGATATCACAAAATAGAAATATAAAGCAATAAAAAGCAATAAGGAAACCAATCGCATACACAAGGAATTTGTTTCGATGTTCGAACCACCGCTCTACATCCCCGCCTTCACCACCATGAAGGATTTTCACTAAATCCGCAAAGGGAATTACAAGAGGTCTACACAAGACCGGAGTACCGAACTCCCACCAATCCAACCTCTACACAAGAGGGATCTCAACACAAAGAAAGTACAAGTAACAAGGTGATCAAAATGACCACAAACTTTTCTCTTACAACTCCTTATAGAATGGGAAAGATTTTTGGCTCAAGAAGTGAAGTGAGAAAAATCAGTTGTAAAGTAGTAAGAAATAGCTTGAAAACAACTGAAAAACTTAAACCAAGAATGCACTTTAGAAAGTGAGAGTTTTGAAAACTTTTCTTTCTTTTGGAAACTTAAAACAATGGGAATTTTTCTTGATTTTAACAAGTTACCAATGCCATCTATTTATAGGGATTTGTCATGAGCAAATCATCATTTAAACTAGGTTAATAGGTAAGGAATTAGCCTCCAAAAATTCAGAGATAGATGAAACACACATCATAATCAAATCCAGAAAATAAGTTTCAATAAACTAGCCGTTGGGGCTGCAGGCGGCTATCGGTCGACCAGCCCGGTCGACCGGCAGTCTAACTTGGCAACTAGTCGTTGGACTTGGTCGATCGGTCGGTCGACCGGAGGCTAAACAAAAATAATTCTTTGTTCTGTCGGTCGACTGGCCCGGTCGACCGACAAAACCCGAAAGCAAGGGTCAGTCAGTCGGTCGACCGGTCCAGTCGACCGACAGACGTGCACAAACGTGAACGCCAAAGCCACAAGGCCCGATCGACTGGTGCGGTCGACCGATCAGGTCTGAAATAGATGCGGTCGACCGCCCGGTCGACCGTAGGGCCTGAAACAGTATTTTTTTATAGGAAAATTTTTGAACTTAGGAGAATTTTTAAAATAATTTTAAATGGTTATATGATTAAGTAGCATGCTATAAGGGTTGGTATACATGATATAAACAAGATGTAAAAATATAAAATAATTAGAAACATGTATATTAACCAAGACATGCATCTAATCCAACTAACCAAAACAAAAAACCGTATTTTGAAAAATGAAAGTGTGTGTGTGTTTTCTTGAGCCAACTTATCGTAACCTCATTCTTTATTAAACTAATTCTTACAAATGTTCTAGGTGACTATATGATCTTCAAATTAGGGCTTCTCCATATGGAATGTTGTATAGCTTGAATCCTTGAACCCGAATTGAGTCATCTTGAGTCAAAAGTACCTTCCTTTAGGGAAGAACACATCTTGAATTCTTAGAACCCTGAAACACACTTAAACACTAAAATATGATTAGTACAATAACTATATATGTTTTGTAATCATCAAAACTCAAAAATTGGGTGATTGTAACCTTGGGCCAACACGTATATCAATACTAGTCTCTGATACCCAATTTAATAATCCTGATAGCTAGGTTGAGTCTATTTCAGCTCAAGATATTATTTCCCATTATTTTGAATTTTCTTGCATTTTTTTGATTTTTTGGGGAATTATTGGAGAAGAATCTCAATTCGGGGTCGATCTGTGTCACGGACCGACTTCAGAATTTTTAATTAAAAATCAGGATAAATTTCAGAGATCGACTTCACAACAAGGTTCATGATGACATTTTCTATTTTTGAGGATTTTTTTGAATTAATGGAGTTTAATCCAATAAAATAATGATTAAATATTTATTCAAAAAGAAAAAATAAAATAAAATAAAAATAAAATAAGGAAAACCGCATGTTGCTTAACAGGTTTTGATCATGTGACCTCCTCTCGTCTCAACCACATGGCTACATTAGCATGTGTTGAAGGGAGCAGCCCAATTTATTTAACCATCTTCTTTTCTTCCTTTCTAATTTCAAAATAAAAAGTAAGACCCTATGATAATTCTTCTAAGTTTTGTCTTAACCACATGGCTACATTAGCATGTGCTGAAGGGAGCAGCCCAATTTATTTAACTATCTTCTTTTCTTCCCTTCTAATTTCAAAAGAAAAAGTAAACCCTTAAGATAATTCTTCTAAGTTTCGAACCCCTGGCCTCCTCAGTCAAACCCGCAAGCACGCACCACTTAGCCACATGAGCGTGTGGCTGTGAACCCAACTCAAATTATTTAACCATCAATTGATTCACCTCCTTCCCACCCACATCTCCACTCTCCCTCACCTGCACCCGATTATTTCTCCCACCTCCTCTTCTCCTCTCTAACATACACCCCACATCCTCAACTCTCTCTCTCTCTCTCTCTCTTTCTCTCTCTCTCTCTCTCATATCCTCCCTTTCTTCCCATGTCTCTCCAACCGCATTCTCCCTCTCTCCCTCTATCTCTCACCCGCATTCTCTCCCTTCCTCCTCTCTTTCTATATAAATCTCCTTGGCCAGTCCCTCAAGTCGTGCATACCCTAGCTCATGGCCGCGCACTGCCTCCTCACGCACAGGCCGCATACTCCCCTTGGCTCGGCAGCATAGCCAAGGCTGCGCGCCCCTGCGTACCAAAGCCCGCACTCCATGCACTCCTCCATGGAGAGCTCTTCATCTCCTTCTCGGGCACTCCGTGACCTCGCTAGCACACTCACGGCGCTTCGCCGGCAAGCGCAAGAAGAAACAGATTCTTCCCAACGATTTCCACAGCCCATCAACATCCTCCGCAAGCTCCGCCGTCGACGGCGTTCCCCGCCATGCCCTCCACCATGGGTGAGTTTTTTCTCCTTCTCCCTCTCTGTAAATGTATTTGCATGTGTGTTAATAATTAATGTGTTAAATATTTAATTTTTAGTGTATTAGTTTAGTGTGTGTGTTGTGGAGTGTGTGTGTGTGTGTGTGTGTGTGTGTGTATGGGAGTGCTGTGGATTTCATTTTTGAATTTGTGTGTAAGCGCGTGGCTGTGAAAAGTGTGTGTGTGTTTTTAGGTGTTGTGGTTTTCATTTTTTTGAATGAGTGAGTGGATGTGTACTGTGTGTGTATTTCATCTTTTTTGAGTGCAAAAAATGTGGTGTAAGTATTAATACGTGGGTGCATATATGAGTACATATATATGTGTGTGTGTGTGTGTGTGTGTGTGTGTGTTTGTGTGTGTGTGTGTTTATTCAATGCATTTATGCTTGGCGTATAAGGAGTGCATATATATATATATATATATATATATATATATATATATATATATATATATATATATATATATCTTCCCCTCCTCGTTTCGCGCACCCGTCCATGGTCGTGGTCGTCATCCATCTCTGATGACCTCCAGTGAGCTCTGTCATGCCCTCCGGTCTCCGTCATCGAGGCCGTGAACCAACCAAGCGGCTCCCTCCTCCGCCGTGGCTTCTCTGCCTCTTCCGCGGGCCGCTGTCGATGACCGTTGTTTCCCCTAATCATGCGTGAGTCCACTCTCTCTTTTTCCCTTTTCTTTCACTTTCTCTCCCAAACTTAGCAAGACTCTGAAATGCTGGATGAGAGAAAGAAGATTCAGACTGAAGGGAAGCGTTTCAGCTTGCGAATCCTTCTCAGCGTTGATTGTCGTTAAGCGAAATCAGGTTCCAATAACAGCAGACAAGTGTACATGATTCCCTTTCTTTTGACTTTTCTGTTAATCGAAAAATTATCTTTGAACTCTTATCTCTCAACAATATGTTCGTTATTATCGGTATTGCCTCGTAATCCTGTTAACCTCTCTTTTCTCTGATTATACAGACAATTCTTCTGTTTTGATATTATTTCATGATCTAATTATATTGTCTTGTGTATCATATTTTGCATCTCGTTCATGCATGCAACAAACTTATATTGGCATAATTGCTTGTATCTTGTAGATTGTTTTATAAACATGATATTAATACTGATCATGACTAAAAATTATAATATGAAATCTCAGGGATAAATGTCAGAAGATACTGTAATCCTATTAATATTGAAAAATTAATCGAGGAAAAAAAATCAAAATCTAGAAAATTAGATAAATCATCTTGAATATTATATTAGATTAACTTATGATATTTTAATGGTTATGCATGTATATTATATGAAATAAAAGAATTTATGTTACTGAAATTACTGAAAAATATTATTGCCATGTATACATTGATATAAACATTGATATTGATTGAGTCCGATTATTTAGGTAACAAGTATAATTAAATACTCTCACTTGGTAGAGAAATTGATAGAAGAGACGATATCGGTATTTTGGGTGGACCTTGGATATAAGTTGCGCAACCGAAAAGAGGGTTCAACTGCAGGGTTTTTGGAGATGACTAGCATCCATCTGATATTACTACTGTACTGCAATTTTAAAAATCAAAGGCACCACTCCAGCAGTGATAGATTTTAGGATAGGTTTTCATTCTAGTTTAGTGTAGGTTTTTATTTTTTTCATGTAATTTTTGTTTTTCTTTATGTAATTAAGATTAGGGAAGGATTTCATGGGAGAATGAGAGTGAAGACTGTACTGAGGATGACAATGGTGTAAATTATTCTTCTTTTCATTCATCATTACTAATTGCTAAAATGAAAGAACAATCAAAGAGTTAAGAATTTACCGTGTAGCTTGTGGCTAACGGGTCGTGTTCACGAGGAGGAATGCGATGAAAGCTTTTCGGTGATTCATTTAATAACAAAGAATTGTGTTCGTTTTTTAATGGAAAAGAGAATGGAAAGAAGGAGATGATGAAAAGAGAAATTGCAACTTTAGAGAAGACTTTGAAGAAGGTGATTTGAAAAGCTCGAAAATTATTTTGTTGATTATAATAAGGAAGAAAATTTGGGCTCACTATCTCACTACTCAAAGTTTATTCTTCTATTGAAATCCTAAGTGCCTCAAATTGATCATAGGCAAAACTTAAAGTTGATTTTAGAAAGTTTGAAGTAAAGCACATACGATGGTTGGAAGAGTTCACTCTTTTCTTTGAAAAATCGTTTCGAATCGAATGTTAAATCATCAAGCACGAAGAAGCAAGTATGAAGTAAAAACAGTTCAAGAAACGTTCATGAAAGAAGTAATAGTTTAAAAATCCAAACCCATCCTCATGTGCCTTCAAGAACACTTTCAAGAAGAAAGGCTTTAAGTAAGGCATGCAAATGATTCATTGGGTCTTTTTCATTAAAACCAGAAGAGAAGAAGAACTAGAGAGAGGTACAATAGTGAGCCCAGAAAACTGATTTAGCTACTCATGAAAAACAAAAAAGAAAGCAAATAAATAACGCAAGACATACCGTAATATGAGTGGAAGAAAAAGCAGCTCGATTCTTGTATTGATGTCACTTCAATCTTCAAATACAAGCACTCAATTCCTCTCTCTCACAAGTATGTGTACTGAACTACAAATTGAAAAATAAGAATACAACTTTTGCACTATCTAACAAAGAGCCTAAATCTTTAGAAAATAAATAAAAATTCTAATCCTAATCTTTGCTCCCTTTTGCTTTGCTAAAACTAGTATTTATAGGGAAAAACTAAAAGGGGAGAATCCGGGGAAGATTGGGGGAGCAAACGCTCCCCCAACTGACACTAGATAGCCACGAAAACGCGGCTAGGGCCGCGTTTCTGCGGCCCTGGTGTGGCCATGTGGCCACACCCAATTGGTGGTTTTCCCTGGCTTGGTGATTCTCCTGTATCTGCTTCTGGCTCTCTCGCTTCTGCTCCAGGATTTGACGAAACAGCCTTTGATTGTTGGCTTCAACCGCTTGATTCAGGGAGGATTCTTCTCAACTGGTTTTCAACCTCTTGATATGCAAAGATTTAGCCCTGATTCCTTAATTTCGAATTTCTTCTGAATTAAATCAGAATTTGGTGGGCTTTTGGGCTTGTTTCTCTTTCCTTTCTCTTAGCAATTTGGGCCTACATTTAACAAAGAAAAAGAAGACTTAATAATAGGATTTATTAGCTAAAAAGTATGGTAAGGTGACAATGTATATGCAATATATGTGACTAATCAATTACTTTAAGCTTTGTTCTCTTCTTCTTCTCTCTTCTACTTTTTTCTTTTTGGTTTTGATAATAATCCAAGTGAGTCAAATAGCATCGGTATTGCCTTGATTTTGCGAGTGCAACTAATAGCTCATGACGATGGATTCCTCCCCAAAGTTCATATCATTTCATACTTATTCGAGGTGGTCTTGATGATGTAATGTGAAAGGGTATAGAATTAGATCGTATGGGTTATGCATTGGTCGCCTCCGATTAAAGTAAACATGCCAATGATCCAAGGTAAGTCTTCAGCCAAAAGAGGTAAGTATTTAGATTTTCTTTCTTTTGTTTCTTAGTGTAGAACATACATCTTCAATCAACTCTTTCTTTACCCTTTTCATTTCTTTTTAACTTAGCTTTTAAGCTAAAAAAACACCTAGAGGGGGGGTGAATAGGTGTAAGTGCTAATCTAGAACTAAATGCAAAACTAAGTGCGCTAAATGCGGAAGCTAATGCAAATTGCAATCACACTTAATACAATCAACAAGTCTAGCAGAATTCCCCGTGAAGGGCTCTGGACTATCTCCTCTTGATTCCCCTTGAATGGGTTGAGGTGCTATGTGAAGCTCTTGTTGATTAAGTACAAGTGAGGCACACACAAACAACCAAGCATATACAAGATATAGCAATGTGAATTACGCAAGGCACAACACAAGCAAATAGATATGATATGACAATATGAATTATGCTCAACACAAGCAAATATGATATGAATGAAGTATGATGCTTTGCACAAATAAATGAGAGAGAGTTGAGAGATATTGGATCAAACGCAAACACACGGATATGTTTCGAGGTTCGAGCCCCTTGCTCTACATCCCCGCCTACACCACCGTGTAGGATTTCCAATCCACTATACCGTCCACCGAGGACTCCCACCGAGGGAACCTTCACCGAGAAGGATTTTTACAACAAGGGAGTACCGAACTCCTCTCTCAAACAACCACCTCACAACCGAGAGGTAGGCCCGTAGCCAATACAACAACCAACACCTCTACCGAAGAGGGTTTACAACCAAACTCCACCTCTCACTAGAGGGAGCAAACCAATCACCCGATCACCTCTACCGAAGAGGGATACAACAAGAATAAGGGTATTTACAACAAGTGATTCCAAAGACCACAAACTCAAACTCTCTTTCTTTCTCTTTTTCCACAAAACAAATGATCCTAATAGATTAGGATAGAAGATAGCTCAAGTGTGGAAACAAGGTGTTTTTGGAAACAATCAACAAAGAAAAACTAATTGGGAAATCTCTTGTAGATGATAGAAAATGAAAACCAATACAATATCCCAAAACCTAGTTTTCTTTGATTTTCCAAAAACCCAAAACACAAATCAAATTGGAAGTTTAAAGCCCAAAACACTTTTGAAAACTTGTTTTAAACACTTTAGAAACTAGAAATTTTTCTCCTTGAAAATCTTGGCCAAAAACCCAAAGAGATGGGGTTTATATAGGCCCAATACAAAACTAGCCGTTAGAGCTGAGCTGGCAGCTCTGACAGGCAGCGGTCGACCGGCCCGGTCGACCGCCAACGGTCAGAATTGTGACCGTTGGGCAACCACGGTCCACCGTCCCGTTCGACCCAAACAAACAGAGAGCTCTGCTCTCAGACCGATCGACCGTCCCGGTCGACCGTCCCAGTGTCTCCAAACGTGCACAGATTTGTGCACGTCGGTCGACCGACCCGGCGACCGACTTCAGCCTAGTCGACTAGGTCAGTTGACTTAGTCGACTAATAGAAGCCTGGAACAGAAACTGGGTCAGAAAAACTGGGAAAATTATTTTATAAAAATCTTTTATCTTTTCTGAAAATCCCATCAAACTTGTTTTATCATTTTATTTTAAAACACAAACTAGTGATAAAAATTTCAAGACATATATCAATCATATAAATTCATTTTCGAGTCTTGTAAATTTTATCAAAAACAAAACTTGTATTTTTATCAAACTTGATTTTTCAATACATGAATAGGATAGTCAAAATAAGTTTGTCTAGCAAGTTTAAAGCATGTATGTATATTTAGAACATATCTAATATACATAGAAATAAGTAAACTTGTTTTGATCTACTATTCATGAAAACCAATTCCAAAACATGAAAACGTGTGTGTTTGTGCACTTGAGCATATCAACTATACTAAACTTTACAAATGAATCTAAAACACACAATCTAAACTATGGATATCTAAGTTTTCTTGATGATCTTCATCTTCAAGTTGACTTGCTCCAAAACTCCATCCATGGGCTAGGCAAAGTGTGATCTTGAAGCTTTGGCCCTGGAATCATCATGAAAAGCTTCTAAACTCCTTATTGAAGCTAATCACCAACTAATATCTTGGTTAATGATCTGAAACTTAAACAACAGAAGATTATTAGTAAACATAACTACATGAGTTAATCATCATCAAAACTAGGGTGGAAGGCCTTTGGGCCAACAATCTCCCCCTTTTTGATGATGACAAAACTCATGGAGTTATATATGCATGGATTAAAGTTAAGCTTCAAAGAAGCTCCCCCTTAACTCATGCATAAACAAATAAAAATACATGACAATGAAGCTCAAAAATATGTATGCAAATGTATGACAGGTATGCAAATACAACATGTCAAATAATCATAAAAGTCATCAAGTTCTTATCTCCATACATTTGCAAAACAAAACATATATGCATATCTATTGTTTATTTGTTAAGCATAAGAAAACTAAACACAAGTATGCATAATCATCATGCATAAAACATATTCTAGAAGCTCTAGTTATCAATTAAATTAATAAAGCATTAACAAAAACACTAGATGCTCTAGATACTAATAAAACTTAATATATGCAAAAACATAAGTATGCATATATAAAAAACCAAATTATTCTCCCCCTTTTTGTCAATCATCAACAAAGGGGTAAACAATCAAAACAATAAAATGAGGGGTAAAAATCTTTCTCCCCTTTTAAGTCAATCAAAACAATACAAACAATGTTCTTCCCCCTTTTTGTCTAAAACAAAAACAAGGTCAATAAGGGGTGACTTTAAACAACATGATATCAATAGAAAAATATGTCAATGAAACATCTTGATACCAATAGAAAAGTAACAAACAAAAAATATTGATACCAATTTTAAGCAAAAACACATGAAACATCTTGATATCAATTGAAATTAAACATAATAAATTTTGAATGTCTAAACAAAATTTTGATACCAATTGTAAATAATTTTCATATTAAACATATGATACCAATATGAAATTTTCAATCATAAAGTAAGGGAGTGGGAAACAAATACTAATTGAAAAATCACCAATTGAAAGACAAAATTAAATTTTCTCCCCCTTTATGAAATACCAACTAAAATGATGCATGGGCTTGATACCAATTTAAAAGTAATCAATTGAAACAAAATTGAAGCTCAAGCACTAGCATAAACAAGATTTTGTGAAAAATTTATATCTTAAGCACAAATAGAACAAGTATATGTGTATGAAGTAGAATGAGTACCAATCACCAATAGATGATACCAATTGAAAATATACATACACAATAACCATATGAGTATAGAAAAGAATCAAATTGATACCAATTGAAAGAGTTCAATGATACCAATTGACATAACAATAAAACCATGGTATAACTCATATAATCTACCACCCAATCATGGTTCAAGTTTTAAAATGATTTTCATAGTAGAGCATACATGAACATGATCTCCCTTCCAACCGCCCTTAAAGGGTAGGGGTTTTCAAAAATAGATTTGAAAATAAGCTTTGTTTGAAAAACTCTACCAAAATGAAGAATACCGTGACTAGTTAAATGGAAAATCTTGTTAACTAGTACGAAATCCTTCAAGTAAGGAATAAAAACAAATTATTTCTCATGAAACATGAAATCCACATGATAGTCAACACTCTAAGTCAATGAAGCATAAATATGACTCATGAAAACAAAACATGAGTAAATAAAAAAAAATGTGAGTGTACAAATACAATGTGAAGAGCATGATCATGAAAATATACAATTTAGCTCAAAATTCCTTGAAATAAGAAAACACGAAAATCATTAAAACTTATTTAATCTTCAAGGCATATGTATGTCTTATACAAACTAAAGCATACATACATATCCAAAACACAACGAGTCCACAAAATATATGCATGAAGGCACGTGGCTCAAAAGGATAAACATGTATATCTAATAGTTTGGACAAGATAGACATATACATGAAGTTAAAAAAAAATGGAAACATGAAAAGCTAAATTTTTTATTAAAACAAATTTCATTTCAAGGTATATGTATGAGTTGTCAACACAATAAGTATACATACATATCCCTAAACACCATTGAGTCCATATATAGATTTGCATGAAAGGCAAATGACTCAAGGGGTATACATGTATATCTTAAAGTTTGGCAATACAAACATATACATGAAGTGAAAAACTCATAAAACAAATCCAAAAATGGAATACAAGTTTGAAATGTATGAATCATCAAAACTAGACTATACTAGCACATCTAATGGGTTCAAATAAGCATTCAAGCTCAAACATATATAGATTTATTTGTGGCCCACTATATGCACGAATATATAACTAGTCTTAATGAAAACTAACATCTAAACATGTAATCAACACATGAAGTATCAAAACACAATAAAAATTAACATGATAAACTTAAACATGATTATTATGCAAATCCACATGTTATTAAACCTATGATAAACATGATAGTTAAAACAAACGGTGAGAACACAAAATATGGGTCCATATAAACATGGGTGTCTCAAAATGACTAAACATGTATATCACAAGTCTAATAAGCATGGCATTTTCATATTTCACTAAACAATAAAACATGCTATAAACAATGAATATTAAAAGCATGTAAATAATAAATGGGAGTAAAGGATTGTTACCAAAACCGAAGAAGCAACTCTCCTTGTCTCCAAAACATGGTGGTCATCTCCACCAAACTTCCCTTGAAAGTGATGCATCCATTTGATTTCCTTTTAAGCACGGAACGCATCCACTCCAAGGTGTCATCACTCTCACGTCATGTGAGAGCCCACACCTACATCAAAAACTTTAGGGGTGGTCTTTGGTACCCATATCTTATTGGGTCCATAGGGGTTAGTACCTTCTCTAACCCAAACAAACTTCTTTACTAAATTCTCAACATGTAAACGATCATAGCAAAATTTAGCAAGATGGCCTTTTCGGCCACAATGTGTACATGTGTACACATGAGCATACATGTGTTGATGGTGTCCGTGTGGAGCATGTGTATGCCGTGTAGGGTGTGCATGAATAGAAGGAACTTGTTTCTTTCGAAACAAAGATTCCAAGCATGTATGGCCCACTACACATTGGCTCAAAGTGGAGCCCAAACAATCTACACTCTTCTTAATCATGGAAATATCATTGTTAATCAAAGAAGAAGTGTGGCATGCAATAGGTGAAGTGTGTGATACTACCCTAGCATGGCAAACATGTGCATCAATCTTATTTTGCAAAACTTCATTTTTCTTTAAACAAAAATCTAAATCATTTGAAATAGAAACAATTTTATTTTTCAAAGCAACATTCTCTTTTAAAATAAAATCAATTTTTGAAGACAAATTTTCATTTTTCTCCAAAATAGCATGGCAATCATTTTTAATTTTCAAAAAGTTATTTTCTTTAAGTGCAAGATCAAGTTGAGATTTTAATGAATCCCTCTCATTAGCAATCTCCTCTTTCTCTTGCAAAACAACATCAAGTCTAGAATGTAAACTCTTATTTTCATTAACAATTCCTAGACTTTTCTTTTTCAACAAATTATATTTTTCTATTAATTTTTCACACACAATGGATAGTTCTTCATTCAAAGCATGGGGATCAATAAAATCATTTGAAGAACTAGCACAATCATCATTATCTAAGTGGGGTTCCGAATGTACCTCAAGGGAGTCATTCCCTTGGACCATGAAGTATTGTGAATCGGATTCTCTACTAGATTCCTCTTCTTGGATTTGTACTTGAAGCTCAGAGGTGGTGGTTGTTATCAATTTGTTCCACACTGCAAAGGCGGAATCAATGTTAGAAACACACATAAGATAATCTTTAGGTAATGTGCTTCTAATGGCCTCTAGGGCTTGTGCATTGGCCCCTATATGATTGCGATCACTAAGGAAGGATTCATTGGTAATGGCAAGGTAAACTTTATGACCTAGGGTTTGTAAATAAACAGTCATCCTAATCTTCCAAACATGAATGTTGGAAGGGTCAAACATAGGTGGGGTCATGAAAGCCATGGTAAACTATATGTGTGCAAACAAGCAAATACAAACAATAGATTAGCAACTAAATGGATCTCACTCCTAGGATGTTAAGCCGAATATCAGGAGAACTAGCTCTGATACCAATTGAAAAAACACCTAGAGGGGGGGTGAATAGGTGTAAGTGCTAATCTAGAACTAAAAGCAAAACTAAGTGCGCTAAATGCGGAAGCTAAAGCAAATTGCAATCACACTGAATATAATCAACAAGTGTAGCCGAATTCCCCGTGAAAGGCTCTGGACTAACTCATCTTGATTCCCCTTGAATGGGTTGAGGTGCTATGTGAAGCTCTTGTTGATTAAGTACAAGTGAGGCACACACAAACAACCAAGCATATACAAGATATAGCAATGTGAATTACGCAAGGCACAACACAAGCAAATAGATATGATATGACAATATGAATTATGCTCAACACAAGCAAATATGATATGAATGAAGTATGATGCTTTACACAAATAAATGAGAGAGAGAGTTAAGAGATATTGGATCAAACGCAAACACACGGATATGTTTCGAGGTTCGAGCCCCTTGCTCTACATCCCCGCCTACACCACCGTGTAGGATTTCCAATCCACTATACCGTCCACCGAGGACTCCCACCGAGGGAACCTTCACCGAGAAGGATTTTTACAACAAGGGAGTACCGAACTCCTCTCTCAAACAACCACCTCACAACCGAGGGGTAGGCCCGTAGCCAATACAACAACCAACACCTCTACCGAAGAGGGTTTACAACCAAACTCCACCTCTCACTAGAGGGAGCAAACCAATCACCCGATCACCTCTACCGAAGAGGGATACAACAAGAATAAGGGTGTTTACAACAAGTGGTTCCAAAGACCACAAACTCAAACTCTCTTTCTTTTCTCTTTTTCCACAAAACAAATGATCCTAATAGATTAGGATAGAAGATAGCTCAAGTGTGGAAACAAGGTATTTTTGGAAACAAGCAACAAAGAAAAACTAATTGGGAAATCTCTTGTAGATGATAGAAAATGAAAACCAATACAATATCCCAAAACCTAGTTTTCTTTGATTTTCTAAAAACCCAAAACACAAATCAAATTGGAAGTTTAAAGCCCAAAACACTTTTGAAAACTTGTTTTAAACACTTTAGAAACCAGAAATTTTTCTCCTTAAAAATCTTGGCCAAAAACCCAAAGAGATGGGGTTTATATAGGCCCAATACAAAACTAGCCGTTAGAGCTGAGCTGGCAGCTCTGATAGGCAGCGGTCGACCGGCCCAGTCGACCGCCAACGGTCAGAATTGTGACCGTTGGGCAACCACGGTCGACCGTCCCGGTCGACCCAAACAAACAGAGAGCTCTGCTCTCAGACCGGTCGACCGTCCCGATCGACCGTCCCAGTGTCTCCAAACGTGCACAGATTTGTGCACGTCGGTCGACCGACCCGGTCGACCGACTTCAGCCTAGTCGACTAGGTCAGTTGACTTAGTCGACTAATAGAAACCTGAAACGGAAACTGGGTCAGAAAAACTGGGAAAATTATTTTATAAAAATCTTTTATCTTTTCTGAAAATCCCATCAAACTTGTTTTATCATTTTATTTTAAAACACAAACTAGTGATAAAAATTTCAAGACATATATCAATCATATCAATTCATTTTCGAGTCTTGTAAATTTTATCAAAAACAAAACTTGTATTTTTATCAAACTTGATTTTTTAATACATGAATAGGATAGTCAAAATAAGTTTGTCTAGCAAGTTTAAAGCATGTATGTATATTTAGAACATATCTAATATACATAGAAATAAAGTAAACTTGTTTTGATCTACTATTCATGAAAACCAATTCCAAAACATGAAAACGTGTGTGTTTGTGCACTTGAGCATATCAACTATTCTAAGCTTTATAAATGAATCTAAAACACACAATCTAAAATATGGATACCTAAGTCTTCTTGATGATCTTCATCTTCAAGTTGACTTGCTCCAAAACTCCATCCATGGGCTAGGCAAAGTGTGATCTTGAAGCTTTGGCCCTGGAATCATCATGAAAAGCTTCTAAACTCCTTGTTGAAGCTAATCACCAACTAATATCTTGGTTAATGATCTGAAACTTAAACAACAGAAGATTATTAGTAAACATAACTACATGAGTTAATCATCATCAAAACTAGGGTGGAAGCCTTTGGGCCAACATAAGCATCAACAATAACCATCTTCAATCACCATCTTCTTCTATCTTCCATTTTCTCCTCTAAACATGGATTCAATTTTCTCTTTTCTTTTAAAAATATAGAAGAACTTTTAACCAGTTTAAGTAGGGAACTTACAACACGCTTTCATCACAAGTCCCTCCTTGTGGATCACGACCTGCATAGCCACTTGCTATCGTGGTAGAATTGAGAACCTAGCACATTTCTAAATTCTGTATTTTTCTGTGCTGATTTGAACTTAATCAATAGTCTACAAAGCGATTTGCTCCACCTAAACGAAACTCCCAATTGAATCCGAAAAGCTCTGATATTGCTTGTTGGAATCCCTTACACATGGGAAAAAACACCAGAGAATAGTCACCAATTGCACGAACAAAGAAATCAAAGGAAAGAAAGCGAGAAAACAAATTTAACGAGGCTCGGCAGGCAGAATGAGAGAGAGATCTTATTGAATCAATCAAGTACATGATACAAATATTAGGGACAATGCCCTTTTATATACAGTGAAAGAATTCATGAAGAAAAGAAAACCATTAATACTGAAATTGATAAGAAACAAAATCAGAATATGACTCAGAATCAGCCGCTGATGCCTGCATTAGTCGACTTATAAAAGTAGAAGTCGACTAATCTGTAGTATTCAGAAAACCAAACTCTGTGTATGATCTATAATTAACTCTATAAATCGACTTATAAAATATAAGTCGACTATTTTGGTTCTCACCTGTGCAATCAAACTCTGATACGACTGATACACTCTTGTATTTGACACCATTGGTTGCACCTCTCTCTTGCTAAACTCCAACAGAGTTAAAAAACTCTACCAATAAAATTTTACACACTCTCTGCCCACAAATACTGCTTTAATTGTAAAACTAGTGTATGAGATATTGTCAGGAGTTCGATTAGTCAGACTGATCGATATATGAGTTGCGTCTATCTTTCTTACTAATTTCTGTCAAACATTATTTGTTTTGGACTTTTGTTGTTTTTCAGGAGGAAGACATTTTGTCTTTATTTTATAACTTGTTTCTCAGTATGTTTTACTAATTTTATTTTAATTAAAAATGTGGTGGATCACACGCACCCGCTTTGCTTCAAAAGAAGTGAAGGAAAAAATAGAATAGAGCAAGAGAAAGTTTTATTTTTGAGATAAAACCATAAGGTAAGAAAACTCCGGCGCTTTATTAATAAGAGTTTAATGAAACATTTTCAAGAAAGAAGGTTACAAACTTGCATGGAACACGCATTCACATTTGATCCTCCAAAAGAAAACAAAAAAAGAGAAAAAGAAATAACGAAGCCTCCGGAATGCCTGTTGGCCCAAAGGTCCATCACTCTAGTTTTGATGATGATTAACTCATGTAGTTATAGTACTAATGATCTTATGGTTATATAGTTTTAGAATTTCTATCAAGATTTTAGTAGGTGTTTAGCTTCAACAAAGGAGTTTTGGAGCTAACACATGAAGATTCAAGAGCTCACACGTCAAGATCGTATCTAGCGCTTGAATGGAGTCAAGCTCTTTGGATCGTGTTTGGATCGAGTCGACTTAGAGAAGGAGTTCTACAAGAAGACTTCTGTTTATCTAGTTTAAATTTGTGTTTAAATCTTGTGTAAAGATAGATTAGTGTTGATATGCTCAAGTTCACACACACAAGTTCAATACGTTTGGTTATCGGTTTAACTGGTTTTGAATTTTGAATATACATATATATGATTTTCATGAATAGATGAATCAAAATAAAGTTTACATGGTTTAATGTATATTAGATTTCATCTATATACATATATGCTTCGTATATTTAGGAAAACTTATTTTGATGATCCTATTCATGTGTTTAGAGTTTTGTAATTAACAAAACTTATTTTTTAACTTCATGTCAAAAACGTAGATATATCTTTTCATGTGTATTGGATTCTATCCATACACAATATGCTTCAAATATGTTTCAATATCATTGTATTTATACAAGTTTTGGACAAAACAGTTTCTCATTTCAAAATCCAAGTTTTGAAAAATACGATTTTCGACTTAATTTTTATATCACAAAAATAGTTCAAATAGTTTGTAATATGTGTTGATTTTTAGTCACACATATTTGTTCTTCAAATATTTATAAGAACTGATTTTTGTGGAATTTTTAAGATTTTATGGGATTTTATTGGAGTTAAAATAAACCAAGTTTCAAGTCCCTTAATCCCAGCCTGAACCTGCTGTGGTCGACCGGACGATCAACTGGACTAGAGGTCAGTCGACTAGATTGGTCGACCGATGTCCATGAGGACGTGCACAAGGCCAGCCTAGAAGACCGGTCGACCGGGCGGTCGATCAACTAAAACTACCCAACTCTCGGGTAGTGCTGGTCGACCGAGCCGTAGACTGACAGGCCAGTCTCGGTCGATCAGGCGGTCGACCGGAGTCCCAACGATAAGAAATTTGACCGTTGGATGGTCGACCGGCCGGTCGACCGGAAAGTCAAAACTGACCTTTTCTGGCTGCCAATGGCTATATTTTTAAGAGGCTATAAATAGGGCTTCCCTCAAGCTGTTTTCTATAAGATGTTTATAGAGTTTTTCTTCCCATCTCTTCAGTGTTTTACAGCAAGTTGCAAAGAGTTTTTGAGCTTAAAAGTTTTATTTTTATTTGTTTTTAAAGTGTTGGAAAAATTCAAAGAAAAGAGAGTCTTTGGGAAATTGGTTTTGATCTTTATTTTCATATCTATCTAGTATTTTTTTCAAGTGTTTTTCTTTGTTGTTTTCATTTTCAAACACTTTATTTTCTCACACTTGAGCTATCATATCTATTCTATCTATAAGATCTTATTTTTGTGAGGAAAATTGTTTGGGGTCTATTGTGATCACCAAGTTTGTAATTTCTTTTTTGCTTTGGCTTTGTGTCCATCCCTCTTGTGTAGAGTTGATTATGTTTAGTTTTGGCTTTGTGCCTATCTCTCTTGTGTAGAGATGATTGTGTTTGAGTTTTAGCTTTGTACCTATCCCTCTTGTGTAGAGGTGATTGTGGTTTAGCTTTGTGTCTATTCTTCTTGTGTAGAAGTGATTGAGTTTTGGCTTTGTGCCTTGCCTCTTGAGTTAAGGTGGTTATGTTAGGGAGAAGAGTTGTATACTCCAAGCTTGTAACTGCAAATTCCTCGGTGGAGGTTCCCTTTGTGGGAGGTCTTGTGTGGACGTAGTGAAAATCCTTCTGTGTGAAGGCAGGGACGTAGAGCAGTGGCTTAAACCTCGAAAGATATCTTGACGTTTGTGTTTGATCCACTATCTCTTATCTCTTTCTCTCTTATATCTTGTATTGCTTTATATTGCTCATATTCATATGCTAAATATAGTTTGTGTATGCCCATACTTGTGTTTAACTAAGAGAGCTTCATATAGCACCTTAACTTTTAATCTAAAGAAATCTCGAGGAGATCGTCTAGAGCCCTTCGCCGGGAATTCGGCTACACTCTTTGGTTACATATAGTGTTTTACAATTGAGTTTTTAATTTCGCATCATTTGTCATTAGAATATCTAGTACACCTATTCATCCCCCTCTAGGCGTATTTTCAATTGGTATCAGAGTCTACGCTCCTGATATTAGTTTTAACCACCTAGGAGTGAGATCTTGGATTGCTAATCTAGTATTACATTTGCACACATATAGTCTACACGCTCATGGATCACCTTACCCCTCCCATGTTTGATGTTTCTAACGTCAATATGTGGAAGTTTAGGATGAGTGATTATTTACAAGCCCTAGGTTTGCATGTCTATCTTGCCACTACCAAGAAAACTTATTTTGATAATGATAAGTACATTGAGGCTAATGCATAAGCCTTAAATGTACTAAAGCATACACTTAGTAAAGAATATTTATCTATAATTTCTCATTGTGATTATGCTTTTATAGTGTAGAATACATTGACCTCTCCCAAGCTACAAATGACAAACAATATAGAGAAAGAATCTAATAGAATGGTCCAAAGGAATGGCTCCCTTGAGGTACATTCGAATACTCAACTAGATGATAGTGCTAGTTCTTCTTGTGATGATAACATGGATGTACATGCATTAAATGAAGAATTATTTATATTTTTTGAAAACTTGCTTTTAAAGTACAAGGCTTTGAAAAACAAGAGTTTTAAATTAAAAGAAGAAAATGAAATTTTATTTTTAAAGCTAAACATGATTTTACAAGAGTGGGTTGAGATTTCAAGTGAAAGAGACTCCTTGAAAACTCAACTTGACCTTATTTTAAAGAAAAATGAAATGTTAAAAAATAAAAATAATTTTGATATTGTTTTGAAGAACAATGATGACTTGTCTTCAAGACTTGATTTTGTGTTAAAAGTAAACGATTCTTTAAAAAACGAAATTGTTTTAATTTCTAAAGAATTAGAATGCCTTTCTTTAGAAAAAGTTTTTTTGAAAAATGATTTAGATTATCATGTTTGTCATGCTACTATAGCTTCATCATTTTGTGCTTCTATTTCAAGCTCCAAATCTTCTTCTAATGTTGAAAATGATATATGTATGTTGAAAAAGAGTGTAGATTATTCGGGCTCCACTTTGAGCCAATGTTCCATGAACCACAAACGATTAGAATTCATGTTTCACAAGAAACATGCTCCTCATATGCATGCACACATAACACGGCATACACATGCTCATCATGCTCACACACATGATTCTATGTATGCTCATGTATACACTTATACACATTGTGAACGTATGGGCCACTTTGTAAAATTTTGTTATAATAGATTAAATATTTCAAATTTTACAAATAAATTTATTTGGTTTAGAAAAGGTGCTAACCCCCATGGACCTAAAAAGATATAGGTACCAAAATTCACCCCTATTGTATTTGATGTTGGTGTGGGCTCTCATTTGATGTGAGGGCTTTGGTGCCTTGATGGTGAATGCGTTTGAGCTTGATGGACACTACATTGGATGCATCACCTTCAAGGATGTTTGGTGGGAGGACCATCATGGTTTGGAGACCTAAAGATTAACCCTATTGGTATTGGTAACTATCTCTAACTCCTTATTTTGTTTACATGCTTTTGAAATTGATGTTTTTAGTATGTATTGGTTTTCATTTTTTTCATAATTATTATGTTAAATGTAATGTTAATTAGACTTGAGATATACATAAATAGTATTTGAGATACACCGATATTTATATGGATTTACATTTTTGTGTTCTCACTATAGTTTAGCTATTGTGTATATCCTACCTCTAAAGCACGTGCATTTTCCCTAATGATCGTGTTTGTTTATGATTTTGCACTTCATGTTTTTGATTACTTGTTTGGATGAGGTTTTTGTTAAAACTTATTATACTTGTACAAGTAGTGAGCTATAATTGGTTATTATGTGTTGTGCTTCATTGCTCATTTGTGCTCATTACATGTACATGTATAACTTAGTTTTGATGATTCTTTCATTTACACTTATTTTCCCTATTTTTCTACATGTTTTCATAAAAATATATTTATCTTCATGTATATGTCAATTTTGTCCAAAACTTTAAATATACATGTCTATCTTAGAGTCACTTGTTTTTCATGTAATATTCTATTATGGACTCACTTATGTTTGGGATATGTATGTATACTTTTAGTTTCAACAAAACATACATATATCTTGAATTTTGTTTTTGTTTTGATGAAAAATAAATTTTTATGTTTTCCATGTTTATAAAAGAATTTAATATGTACTTCATATTTTATTTCTTACTTAAAGGATTTCGTACTAGTTTTCAAAATTATCTTTAAACTAGTCTTTATTCTTCAATTGGTAGTGATTTTTAAATATGTTCAAATATTTTCAAATCATATTTTTGAAAACCCCTACCTTTCAAGGGCGGTTGGTTGGGCGACCATGTCTTGTGTACCTTATTGAATATCTTTTAAACATGTGCATGAATAGGGTGGTAGGTATGAATTATACACATGATCTTCATGAAATCTTATTTTTATATACTCATATGTGTTTCTTATATATGTATGCTTCAAATTTTAATTAGCATCAATTTTAATTGGTATTTTTATTTTCATACATGCATATATATGATTTGGTTGTGCCTGTTTTACAATATCTTTACATGTTTAAAGAACAAATCATGTTTATGCTAATCTTGATTTTATCCTAAATGTTAAATGGTATCTTTACAAGCTTATGCATTGATTTCAATTGGTATTTCAATTGCTAATCATTTCAATTGGTATTTATTTGTTATCAAAATGTACTTCATGTTTTACCTTTAATTGGTACCAAAATCTACTATTGGTATTTTTAAATTTTTTTACAAGTGATACCAATTTTTATTTTTGTCAACTACTATTTGATTTTATTGGTATCATAATTCATTTTGTTGACTGCAATAAATTTCAAAATTTATTTTAAAAAGTGCTTTCAAAATTTGTTGATATGTTTTGCCTATATGCAAGGGGAGCTTAACATCTCCTCTATATATAGATTCATGTTGAAGTATATTTCACATATGGTAGAGCTTGACCTCTCTTTGTTATATAGTACACGTGTGTATGGGGCTTAACATCTCCGTTTATACATTATATATTATGTTTTATGTGGGCTAGGGTCTAGTCATCCCTTCTCTACGTAATGCATATATGCCGGGGGAGCTAACTTATCGTCTCTCCTCTTCATGAATGTATATCGCATATACATATTTATTGTTTGATTGTCCTCACCCCTTTTTTGATAATTGACAAAAGGGGGAGAAGAATTTAGTGAGTTTATATATGCATGCTTAATATCGGTATTTATGCATATATATTTTGTTTAGTTTATGCAATTCATTGAATATCTATTTGTTTATTTCTATGCATGAGTTAAGGGGATCCTCTATGAAGATTATCTTTAATCCACGCATATATAACTCCATGTGTTTTTTCATCATCAAAAAGGGAGAAATTGTTGGCCCAAAGGTCCATCACTCTAGTTTTGATGATGATTAACTCATATAGTTATAGTACTAATGATCTTATGGTTATATAGTTTCAGGTTTTCTATCAAGATCTTAGTAGGTGCTTAGCTTCAACAAAGGAGTTTTGGAGCAAACACATGAAGATTCAAGAGCACACGCGTCAAGATCGCATCTAGCACTCGGATGGAGTCAAGCTCTTTGGATCGTGTTTGGATCAAGTGGCTTGGAGAAGGAGTTCTACAAGAAGACTTTGATTTATCTAATTTAAGTTTGTATTTAGATCTTGTGTAAAGATAGATTAGTGTTGATATGCTCAAGTTCACACACACAAACAAGTTCAATACGTTTGGCTTTTGGTTTAACCGGTTTTGGATTTCAAATACACATATATATAGTTTTCATGAATAGATAGAATCAAAACAAAGCTTACATGGTTTAATGTATATCAGATTTCATCTATATACATATATGCTTCATATATTTAGAAAAACTTATTTTAATGATCCTATTTATATGTTTAGAGTTTTGTAATTAACAAAACTTATTTTTGGATTTAATGTCAAAAATATAGATATATCTTTTCATGTGTATTGGATTCTATTTATACATAATATACTTCAAATATGTTTCAATATCATGTTTTTTGTATTTATATAAGTTTTGAAGAAAACAGTTTCACATTTCAAAATTCAAGTTTTGAAAAATACGGTTTTCAGTTTAAAGCTTAATTTTTATATCACAAAAATAGTTCAAATAGTTTGTAATATGTGTTAATTTTTGGGCACACATATTTGTTCTTCAAATATTTATAAGAACTGATTTTTGTGAAATTTATAAGATTTTATGGGATTTTATTGGAGTTAAAATAAACCAAGTTTCAAGTCCCTTAATCCCAGCCTGAACCTGCTGGCAGTCGACTGGACCAACCGATGTGCACGAGGACGTCCACAAGGCCAGCCTAAAAGGCCAGTCGACCAGGCGGTCGACTGACTATAGCTACCTAACTCTCAAGTAGTGTCGGTCGACCGGGCGGTCGACGATAGGCTAGTCTCGGTTGACCGGGCGGCCGATCGGAGTCCCAACTGTTAGAAATTCGACCGTTGGACGGTCGACTGGCAGGTCAACCGAAGGTCAAAACTGACCTTTTCTGGCTGCCAATGACTATATTTTTGAGAGGTTATAAATAGGGCTTCTCTCAAGTTGTTTTCTATAAGATTTTTAGAGAGTTTTTCTTCCCATCTCTTCAGTGTTTTACAGTAAGTTTGAAAAGAGTTTTTGAGCCTAAAAGTTTTATTTTTATTTGTTTTTAAAGTGCTGGAAAAATTAAAGAAAAGAGAGTCTTTGGGAAATTGATTTTGATCTTTATTTTCATATCTATCTATTATTTTTTTCAAGTATTTTTCTTTGTTGTTTTCATTTTCAAACACTTTATTTTCTCACACTTGAGCTATCATATCTATAGGATCTTATTTTTATAAGAAAAATTATTTGTGGTCTATTGTGATCACCAAGTTTGTAATCTCTTCTTTGCTTTGGCGTTGTGCCCATCCCTTTTGCGTAGAAGTGATTGTGTTTAGTTTTGGCTTTGTGCCCATCCCTCTTGCGTAGAAGTGATTGTGTTTAGTTTTGACTTTGTGCCTATCCCTCTTGTGTAGAGATGATTGTATTTTAGTTTTGACTTTGTGCCTATCCCTCTTGTGTAGAGGTGATTGTGATTTGGCTTTGTGCCTATCCCTCTTGTGTAGAGGTGATTGAGTTTTGACTTTGTACCTTACCTCTTGAGTTGAGGTGGTTGTGTTAGAGAGAGAGGAGTTGTATACTCCAAGCTTGAAATTGTAAATTCCTCGGTGGAGGTTCCTTTTGTGGGAGGTCTTGTGTGAACGTAGTGGAAATCCTTCTGTGTGAAGGTAGGGACGTAGAGCAGTGGCTCAAACCTCGAAAGATATCTTGGTGTTTACGTTTGATCTACTATCTCTTAATTATTTCTCTCTTATATCTTGCATTACTTTATATTGCTCATATTCATATGTTAGATATACTTTGTGTGTGCCTATACTTGTGTTGAATTAAGAGAGTTTTGTATAGCACCTCTACTCTTAATTTAGAGGAATCTCGAGGACATAGTTCAAAGCCCTTCACTGGGAATTCGGCTACATTCCTTGACTACACATAGTGTGTTGCAATTGAGTTTTTAATTCCGCATCATTTATCGTTAGATTAGCTAGTACACCTATTCACCCCCCTCTAGGTGTATTTTCAACGCCTTCATCAAGTCGTGGCTTCTCCTCTCTATCGCAGTTGCGGCATCTAAAGCTAGAACCCATCCAACCCTTTTTTGGATGTCTCTCCAGCGTTAACAATACATCTGCAGCTCAGATCCAATCAAATCGCGACCAAAAACTCCACCACCAAAATTGTGGCGTCTCTCCACCGCAATTGCCGCATCTGCAACTAAGAACCAACCATCCCTTGGTCAGCCACCATCAACATGGTCTCTGCAACTCTAGTTCGGTCTTCCCGTGAAGGGATCCCCTACCACCAAAATCATGGTATGTCCCACTACCGCAGCTGTGGCACTAATCCAACCACCTACAGCAGGTCACCCCATTCAAATTACTCTCACCGACCCTTGCCTGAAACTGAGAGCTCTTCCAGAAATCCGTTAACTCATCGGGCCTTGCCCAGATCTGAGAGCTCTACAAAACCCCATAGTATTCCGCAAGCCCATCATTTGTAACAGTCACAACCTTCGCAAGGCAAGGCATCCAATATGTTCTTCATTGGGTGGTGTTGCTGCACCGGCACATGCAGCAACACATATGGCTACTTGCTCTAATTAGGCCTAGTATGCTACGTGATGGATCTGCGGGTGGGCCGCCGGCGCCGATGGCGGGCCTAATTGCTTCATCCCATACGGCCTCGTCTTCGCCAAGGGTTTCCAACCTGTCCACAGTGAAGACATGTCAGCATCGATATCAACAATCTCGCCATCCAACCATGCCAGAAAACCCTGTCCTTGTCTGTTATGTCTTCCCCGACCAAGGCGACATCGAGCCCACGTCGCCCTCGTCGCGTTGGTCACTCGAGATCAAGTCCTCTCCTCCCTCGCTGTGATCAGATACTCATTTGTGACAACATTGGGGCCAAGAATAACAACAGAGTGAGAAGAGAGGGATTGTGTTGGAATCCCTTGCGCAGAGAACAACAACAACAGAGAATAATCGCCAATTGCATAAACAAAAAAATCAAAGGGAAAAAAGTAAGAACACAAATTTAATAAGGTTCGACAATTTGCCTATATCCTCGGGACAGAAGGAGAGAGAGATCTTATTAAAACAATCAAGCACATGATACAAATATTAGGAACAATCCCCCTCTATATATAGCCAAAGAATCCATGAAGAAAAGAAAACCAAAAACACGTAAATCAGATCAGAAATGAAATTAGAATCAGACTTGGAATCAGCTGCTGACGCCCGCATTAGTCGGCTTATAAAAGTATTAGTCGACTAATCTGTAGTAGTCAGAAAACTCAACTCTTTGTATGATATGCGGTCGACTTAATAAGTCTACTTATAAAAGTATAAGTCGACTAGTCTGGTTCACACATGTGCAATCCAATTCCGATATAATCGACACGCTCTCGTATTCGACATCATTGATTGCACCTCTCTCTGGCTAAACTCCAACAGAGTTAAAAAAAAACTCTATCAACAAGATTTTACACTCTCCCTATAATTCTTCACCTCGGTGAAAATTTCTCAAATCTGAGCTGAACACAACATAGCACCGTGTCGACTCCAACTAGCTGCATCAGTGTGGTTGTCTACGTACCCCTGCTCAGGGGATCAAGCCATCTGTAGTTCATCCAAACGAGCTCCACTGAGCTCAAGCAACTATAACCATATCTGTAGTAATGAACCCAACTAGCTGAGTCATATGAATCTCTTTACCAATACTATCATGGAGAACAACGACATTTAATTTGAACCTTTCTAAATCACCAATGGTCGACCGACTTTGAGATTCACGCTTCTTCACACATTGTTGTGGATTCTTCTTGGTTCCTTTCGCTGCAATCGAATCAATATGTTCAGCATCCAATATGGCTACACGATCTTCACCCAGTGTCACATCCAGTGAGATTCTAACTGATACCAAACCAACGGGAGGTGATGGAGTAGCATCAACCATCACCCGCTGCGATACATCCTTGGTCTTTAATCTCTCCACCCGCTAAGAGATGGTGGACTTCTACAATGAAGTCTCATCAATCGTGACATACTTGCTCAACATAATCTTCTTGTTTTCGAGGTCTTATAGCTTCTACTCATATTCCTCTTGACACCAAAAAACACAAACTTTTTTGCTCGCAAATTTACCTTGCCATCTTTGACACTAAAGTAGGCCAGACTTTCAAATACCCGCAACAAACTATAGTCCTGAGCAACTCCACCCGACCAAATATCCAACAAGTTTTACCTCCTATCGTAGTCGATAATAGACAATTCATGTGATGGCTAGCATACACTAACGCCTCAGTTCAAAACATCTTGTCTAATAATGCATTAGACAACAAACACCGAATCTTCTACGATTCATCACTTTAATCACCTCATATTTTTCAATTTTGAAGTAAATACCAATACAAGTGTTCTGACCAAATCGTAAAATTGATCCTTGTACTCCCAAATAATATTATTTTGGAGTACCTTAATTTTCCTATCAATCTGTTTCTCTTTCACTTCGTCAACATATCTTGGACTTCAAATTTTTGTCTCATAGGGCATACCCAATATCTCCTAAATATATCATCAATAAACGAGACAAAGTACCGATGGCCTCCAAGTGATGCAGTCTTGGTAGGACCCAAAATATCAACGTGAAAAAAATTAAGAAAAAACTTCTGAGCGGTGAGTTGTGGTGTCAAATTTCACCTTCATCATCTTGTCTAGAACGCCCTATCCCCCCAATTCCAAATTACACATACATGCACCTTCTACTGATCCCTGCTTTACAAGAGGTTGCAAAGATCTTTTTCCTATATGTCTGAGTCTCATATGCTATAGCCGGGTACAATCGTCATCTGAAGAAATAAAAGCTGTCACTTTCCCTGTAACCATACTACCCTTCAAGTAGTATAGGTTAGTGAGTCGGACGCCCTTCAATATAACTATCGAGCTTCGAGTCATCTTGAGAACACCATCTCTAATAGATACTCTATGACCCAATGCTTTCAAGGTACCAACAGAGATAAGATTTTTCAGTTGAAATACATACCTCACTTCCTTCAATTCCTGCACCATCCCATCAAATATTTTGGTATGGACCGTACATATCCCATTCATGTTGCATGAACGATCATCACCAATGACAATAAAACATTTATCTAGTTTCTCAAAGCTAGAAAATCACTTCCTGTTAGGACACACATAATAGGTAGCTCCTATATCTACCCATACAGAATCACCTGAGTAACCAATTCTCCACCTTGGTGAAGATTTCTCAAATTTGAGTCAAGCACAACATAACACAGATTGAGATGATAGGTGTGTGCCAATTGATCCACAGAGTGTTGTTGTTGTTGTTGCAGCAGGATGAGGAGTTAGATCCACCACTTGATCATCCAGTATTGATCTCCTCATATTCACAGCTTGGCTGAGCTTCCTCCCCCTGTAAGCACTGGACTGCTCCCTGTATTTTCTGGCCATGATCACATGCCAGTGGTTCTTCACTGCAAATTTTACTCAAAACAGTTGAAATGTCAACATATTGATACAAGATACAATTATTTTATTGTAAATATACACTTCACTGAACTTGCGTGAACTTGTTCATGCGAGATCACCCTTGGATTTCAAGAAGAATGTTGTTGCGACCTCGAGCAAATGTTTGCACACTTCAGTTATCGTCCTCCTCTAATTTCTTAATTAATTAATTTTTCTAAATTTTTTATGGCAAACACCTTATCAGGGAAGTTAACCAAAGCAATAAATAAATACACGAGGCCTTAATTTGTTGCAAATTTGTAGCATTGATCTAGTAGTTACTGCATCCCTTTGATATAAACCCATGCATTCTTCTTCTCCTCTCATGAGCTTTGTGACAAAATTCAAAAGACCCGTGAGCTCTTTCAATGGCTCTTTGCATTAATAACATCAAAACCAGCCGATGAACTAGTCAGTCTACGATAATGGTGTGCTGGCAAACAAGGGGACTTCAAATTTATTGCCGTGGTATTTCAGATTGAGACCAAATTTAGTCTGGTCCATGTGTACTGTAGAGATTCACTAGACTTTACAGTAAACTTGTAATCTTTTTGGGCGCATAAGACACAGAAAATAATATTTTTGGCATATATTTGCTGATAAATTGCAATTGCATACAGAAGATTTTATGATTTTATTTGTCAAAGGCACACTTGTGAAAGGATTGCGGCTATTTATGTTGGGAAACGAGGAATTTCAAGTGAATCTTTGATCTGAATTCAGGCGTGATCCGTTGCTTGAATCGCACAAATAATGGTTGGAATGTGTTCTCCTTCCGTTTGGGTCTCTATTTTGAAATATATGATTTAATAATATATAATAGTATTTTAAGGTGTACGTGTAATTTGTATTAATTATTATTTATTTTCTGATATGATTTATTATTATTAATTGTTATTAATTACCATTATATTATTTAATTATTTTAAATGTTGTTGTTGATATTAATTATCCTCGTCGTCGTCTTAAAGCCCAATATCCATCTCTCTTTTTTCGTTCATTTGGTCCAAAATGAAGCCCATGAAGCCCGGCCTGCATTCATTCTTTTCTAATTTCCTTCATCATTTTTAGGCAATTCTTCCCCTTATAGAACTCCTCTCCTTCTCTCATCTCCTTCATCGTGTTGTTTTGTAATTCGTGTTGTATACATTCAGATTTTTGGAGACACGAGATATAAGGTATATATATGAGGGTTTTCTTTTTTGGATTACTCCTTCGACATGCTAGTCTTATGAAGCCGTAAGCTGAGCATGTGCAACTGGTTTTGCCTGCATTCAATTTTATCTGTTTTATTTGTTTTATCAGTTTTATGACGTTTTCTTAGTTTAAGAGACAACTCAGGTTATATGAACTCAGGCTACGGCGACGTGAGATAAAATGTGTATATATGAGGGTTTTCTTATTTGGATTATTCTTTCGACGTACTAATCTCACTGATCCGTAGTTTGTGCTTGTACAACTAGTTTTGCTACATTTACTTTACTTGATGCCTCATTGCCTGCTCATGTGTGTTGTGCTCACGTCACAGTTTTCAATAAATGCTCTGTGACTCGGATATATCGATACGCGTGTGCTTGTCTATGCACTCCACTTGGCACTCATCTTCTCGCTCGTTGGGCAGCTGTCTGACTCCCTTGGATGTGCATACCTAGATCCCGGAGCTTGGACTGTGGTAGACTTCATATTGATTAGAGTTCTGCAGTGGTAGTTTAGTGGATCAGCGGTTGACCGTCCGGGGTCCTTTTCTTCCAGGCCCCCTGCTCGGCTCTCAAGTTTCCTTTTGTGACTCGTGAGCATCTTTTGTACTGTTCATACTTGTATATTTGTAACACCCCGTCCCCGGAATACGTATTAGATACGTGCTTTGATTATTCAATCATACTTTTCAATTTATCTCCCTGCATTTGTTTTTATTTTATGATTATTTATATTATCATTTGGTATTAGATCTGGATTCAGAATCAACCTGAGTCTGAACTGGGGACCTGATATAATGTTTTGCTCTATTTGACCTTTCTGGTAGTCTGATTTGATCGATTTTAGTTTCAAATATTATTTTTCAATATTTTAGATTTTTCAAGATTTTCTGAAATTTTTCTGAATTAAATTACAAAATCTTCAAACAGGTATCGATAAGTGATGCCGATCGATTCTCATATTTTTACTTCACAAACGGAGTTGAATTCCTAAAAATTTCTTTCACATTGTTCCTTAGGATCTTATTTTCTACTTTAGTATATATTAGAGATTTTTCTGAATTAATCAAAATTCAACCGGATTTGGTGTCAACTGATATCACCAGTTGATTCCAGGATTTTTTTAATTTGAAAACAAAATTGAATTTCTTAAATTTGACTTCACTATGTACCTTAATATAATATTTTCTATTTTTGAGAATTTTTTGGGACCTTTAAAAGTTACTCCATTTTTCCAGCATTTTCGGTGTTTTCTCAGATCCAGAGTTTTATCTAGATATTTGTTTTTTTTTCTTTTACTTTCTCTCCCCTTTTTTTTCTCCACTTCTTTTTCTTCTCTTTTTATTTTTTTCTTTTTCTTTTCTCCCCTTTTTTCCCTGCCACCCATTCCTCCAAAATATCTCCCCCTTCTTTTCTTTTAATTTCTTCTTTCTTTTCTTTTCTATTTTCTTCTTCTTCTTTCTTTTCCCCCAGTTGCTGCCGCCTCCTCATCTATCTCTCGCTCAAATTCTTTCCCTCTCTCTTAATTCCCTCTAATTCTTTCTCAATCTCATTCTCGTTCTCTCTAATCTCTCTCACTCTCTCCCTCCTCCTCTCAATTCCCCTCTCCCTCCTCTCATACTCTCCACTGATGGACATCTCTACCCTGATGAACCCCCATTGTCGACGACGCCTCCTCGGCCTTCCCCTTGGTCGGCCACCTTCTCTCCAATCACTAACATCAACAACATCAACAACAACATCACCATCCTCTATCTCCACCTTCTTCTTCTTCTTCTTCAATTAACCACCTTCTCCACCTTTTTCACCACCACCTTCACCATCACCCTCTTCCCCATCATCATCTCCATCCTCACCACCATCTTTTCCACCTAATAAATCTCCTTCACCCATCAACACCACTGATTGGTCACTAATATTGCACATTTATTATCATATTCTCATACTTATTATAGAATAAACTCTACTTTTTTCCTAATTAAATGTTTGATTTATTTGAAGGCCCGTTCTCAAAGGAGAGTGAAAAGAAATGAGCCCAAAAGCCCATCAAATGTTGAATTAAATCAGAATAAATTCGAAATCAGGGAATCAGGGCAGATCTTGGCAAATCAGAGAGGTTGAAAATCAGTTGAAACAAATCCCTACAAATCGATTCGGTTGAAGCCAACGATCATAGGCTATTTCGTCAAAATCCCGGACTTAAACTGCAAATCCAACTGAAGATAAATACAAATCGAGAAGCCGGGGAGCACCACCAACAGGTTGTGGCCACCTGGTTACACCCTGGCCGTGGAAACGCGGCCAAAGCCAGTTTTCGCGGCTTTGTTAGGGAGTTAGGGGAGCGTTTGCTCCCCTATCTTCTCACACCTCTCCCCTCTGGGTTTTTGCCTATAAAAGGCAGGATGTTCACTGAAAATGGGGACGACCAAGCAGAGAATAGAACTTAGGATAATTTGTAGTTTGTAACTTAGCTTTTTAGTTTTTTTTATGTAATTTTTACTTTTCTTTATGTAACTGAGAGGAGAGACGACTTTCATGGAGGAATGAGAGCAAGCTTGTACTGCAGGTGACACCAGTGTAAGTGATCTCTTCTTTCATTGTTATTTGAATCAAATTAAAGTTTCTTTTTCTTTCTTTACTCTTGTTTTCTTTTACTCTCCTCTGATGTGTTGCAATCCAAGAGAATCTGATAGCCTCGAGACTGCTTAGCCGTTGCAAGTGCCCTTGATGGCCTATGGTGAAGAACAACCCTTCTCTTGCTAGTATAGTTTGCCCCTTTATTCGTAGTGTAGATCGAGAATGGGGAAGATCCTATACGCCATACTTGATTGCCTTCAAAGACAAGGTAAGTCGTCGTAACGGATCCAAGGTATATGAGCACTGAAGAGGTAAGTAATTTTTAGGTTGTCTTTTCTTTTATTCTTTAGTTTCATATCACAAGCTCCAACCATCTTTATTACTCTTTTCCATTTCTTTGTATATAATCTATTTTTCATTTTTCCATCTTCTTAATCTACCATCTTCTTCCTAATTCAACTTTAACAATTTTCCCTTTTTCTTTTAAAGAACTAAAGAAGAACTTTAACCATACTTTGTATCTTAAAAGAAAACTTACTAAAAAAGCTTTTATCGTTAGCCCCTCCTTGTGGATCACGACCCGCATAGCCACTTGCTATTGTGGTAGAATTGAGTAACTTGCACTCTTTATTCTAAATCTGAAATTCTGTATTTTGTGTGCAGGTTCTACCTCAATCAAAATTTGGCGCCGTTGCCGGGGAAGGACGGTATGTAAATTCTCATTAAAGTTTACATTTTTTGTTAAACTTCTTCTTGGTTTTTGGTGTACAGATTTAACAATAAGGAATTCTTGCTGCGGTGGACATATAAGTGGCATTGGACTCTGCTACTCTGCTCAAGAAAACAGAGCCAAGAAGCCCTCAGATTTGCTACAGTCTTGTGGTAAACTGAGTGAACTACTAACCTGTATTTTTTGCAGGTTGGCTGAATTGCATAGTTTAAATATCTGTAGTATTTATCTCCTTGTTTGACTCACTGTACTTCCTTTCTAATCTCAACAGTAAAATGATGTTTATTAAATGCTAAAAACGGTTTAGACTTGCATTTAGGCACGTGTCTAATTCGTTTACATTTTTCATTACTGTTGAAGAGTGCTGGAGCAAAGGTACGTGTGCATAGCATCTAGTATAAGAACACTTTTAGATTGTTTACATTGCTTAAGTGTTGCTTTTCTTGTACACTGCACTAAATCAATCTTAAGGGCTTGTCCTATGAACAAGATAAGGTAGGAAAGTCATTACCCTCCCTTAGCCCACAAACAATCTCCTCACTCACTAACCCAAGCCTAACTAAAAATGAGTAGACGTTGGCCCTAGGGACATCCGGACTCAATTAGGAGATTATCCTAAGGGGAAAGGTGTTGGAATATGACTCCTGCCAAATCAGTGTCTAGGAAGAGGATTAAGGGCCGAAAGCCTGAAGGTTGGTGGTTACTTAATTAGGGAACGTCTTTGACGGATAACCTCCCACCAATCTTGCCCTGACCTGGCTGATTAGCTTGTGGTCAAAGTCTGCATTATACCTCCTATGGACAGTCTAACCAGTTAGGAGTCGTCTAGGTCAAAGGTCTACCCTAACTTAGGTTAAATTTTTTTTTGTTTGCTTATTTATTTGTTTTTTTCTTTGTTTGTGTTTTATTGTGTGATATGGCTTATAACAACAATTTTTCCAATTTTAATAGTAATCCATATTACACGCCAACCTCTTTTTCGGATATTACCAACCCAGCATATCATAATTTTAACCAACCTAGTGTGCCGGATTGGTCTTATCTGAATCAATATAATCCATGCCCCCAATCTTATAACCATAATTTCCAGAATAATTTCAACTCTTCACAGAGTCAGTGGGAATTCACCTCCCCCGAGTCTAATTTTCAACCAACTTTTCCTCCTTATCCACCTTGTCCACAATATTTCCAAGATTCATACTCAGTTCCACCAGTCCAAAATAGAAAACCATCAATTTTGAAAATGAGTATGCTGAGTCCAAATAATAATCACAAAATCTGATGAACTCATAATTTTACCACCAATTCCAAAACAACACTTCATCTTTCCAAGACCAATCGCAACAAAACGATGAACCTATCAACTATGAAAAGATGCTTGAAGCCATGACTCAGGCTCAAAACGCTCGTAATTATGACATAGATATGATGGTCCAAACTCTACGTTCTCACCGTTTGGCCAGTTCTGATGTCGTTAACCATTCTGTTAAAGCTGAAGAGTCATGTTGTTTTGGAAAACAAGGTTCCATTTCATCACAATCATTTGAACTTGTCCAAACTCCAAATTTTGAAAATGATATTGACAGTTTGGCAACTTATTCCTTTCCTGAAATAGAACATGAGAATGAATATGATCATGAACCTCAACTTAGTGATTCAATTCTACTTCCTGATTCAATTATGACTCTGGTGTCTTCACCTGATTTCAATCTTTTTCCCGAGTCAACATTGGATCCTGTACCAATTCATAATGAAATTGAATCACCCATCTTTGATGATCATCATATTTAACTTGACCAATTTCACACTTTTGAAAGTCCTATTGACAAATTGGCAAGTTCACATTTTTTTAAACTCAATGAGAAATGTGACCTAAATTCTCAAATTTATGATCCAGTTCAAATTCCTGAATCAATATTGACTCCTGTTTTATTACCCGACTTGAGTAATATTTTAGAGTCAGTTTTGATTTCCACACCTGTCATTCTTGAACTTAAATCACCAATATTAAGTCACATTCCATTATGGGAAACTGAATGTGGACTTGAGTTTCAACTTCTTGATTTGGACCTACTTCCTGAGCCAATCTCGACTCCTGAACCTTTACTTGACTTAAGTCACTTTCCTGAGTCGGTATTAATTCCAGTACTTCCTGAGTTCAAGTCAATCATTCTATCTTTTCACACTCCATTTTGGGACAAGGCAGTTAACAAAATTGACTCCGAAATTAATTATGGAATTTGAAAATTAGGTGGGGTTAAATTTTTAATAAAAAACGTTCATATATACATCATTTTAGTGGGTTATATAAAAGAGATTTCTGGTGGGTTCCTCCGAACTCCACAAAAAGTCGATTGGGCCGCATTTCGTGGACCAATCAGACCACCACCGGAACCACCACCTTAAGGTAATATTTCCTTCCCTTTCTTCTTTTTCATGCATCTATGCATTAATTCATACATTGAGGACAATGCATAAGATAGGTGTCGGGGAGGGTTCTAACATAACTTATCTTTATTAAAATTTTTTTTTTAACATTTTCTTTACTTTTAAAAACTTTTTGAAATAGAAACAATATTTTGACATATTTTTTGTAAGAAATTGAGTCAATTTTAAGGAATAGGAAAATCAAAATTAGGATTTCTTATACTTGGTCAAAATAAGATTATTTGTTTGATTGTTAGGGTTAGGAAGATAATTTGTCAAAGTAATTTAGTCTTGATCTTTCCCTTCATGTAATATGCACACTTATATACTTACACACTTAGGGTTCTAAAATAAAGATTCTTATGCCTTAATATATATATATATATATATATATATATATATATATATATATATATATATATAAGATAAACAAATCTAATTATTGATTAGCTAGGTGCTTTGGCCTAAGAAAGCCTTAGTATTTATGCGAAAGATGGTTAGATAAGTTTGAGAAAAAATATATATAAAAATCCTCTGATTAAGCTGGGTATTTGTGCCTAATAAAGTATAAGTATTCACGCCTAAAAGGGGTTCATATAATAAAATTCTTAGTTTTCTGGCCTTGTTTGCTCGAGCCCTTAAGTCCTTGGGGTGTTTTCTCACCCGGTGCCCTAAGACCGTTTGGTTTGGGAGTCATCGATTAAAGGCTCGTTACATGGGCAGATTAGAAAGCCTAATAGAACTAAGGAATAATACCACAAAAAATATATATATAAATAAATAAGGCATAAGAGTTAGAGTTAATGAACCCTTAGTCAAAATTTTCACGGTCACAAGGTGCATATGACTTAGGGTAAGTAATAGACTAAATGAGAAGTACAATTTGACTCCTTACTTTGATTGATAACAAATTTTTGAATAGAGACTAAGTTTAGAAATGAAAATTTTAGTTTTCCTATAACCTATAGATTACTTAAATCTTACAATTATATTTCAAATATTTTTCTCTTTCAAAATGCTTTTCGAAAATACTAACTCTTTGTTTCTCTCTCTTTATGGATTTTGTGGGTGTAAACTACTGAAAACCCTCACGAGATAAAACTCGTCCTGTAGGGGAAACCTAGAGGTTTAACGGCTTGTTGCACATGCTCAGTGCAATCAAGTGACCTGCGAAAGTGGTCTAATAATCCTTAGTATAGTTTAGTTGTTTTGCTCGAGGACGAGCAAAAGATAGGTATGTGGGTGTGATTGGTCACTAATATTGCACATTTATTATCATATTCTCATACTTATTATAGAATAAACTCTGCTTTTTTCTAATTAAATGTTTGATTTATTTGCAGGCCCGTTCCTAAAGGAAAGTGAAAAGAAATGAGCTCAAAAGCCCATCAAATTCTGAATTAAATCAGAAAAAATTTAAAATCAGGGAACCAGGGCAGATCTTGGCAAATCAGAGAGGTTGAAAACCAGTTGAAACAATTCCCTACAAATCGATTCGGTTGAAGCCAAGGATCAAAGGCCATTTCATCAAAATTTCAGACTTAAACTGCAAATCCAGATGAAGATAAATACAAATCGAGAAGCCGGGGAGCACCACCAACAGGGTGGGCCACCTGGCCATACCCTGGCCGCGGAAACGCGGCCAAAGCCGCGTTTCCGCGGCTTTATTAGGGAGTTAGGGGGAGCGTTTGCTCCCCCTATCTTCTCACACCTCTTCCCTCTGGGTTTTTGCCTATAAAAGGCAGGATGTTCACTGAAAATGGGGACTACCAAGCAGAGAATAGAACTTAGGATAATTTGTAGTTTGTAACTTAGCTTTTTAGTTTTCTTTTTATGTAATTTTTACTTTTCTTTATGTAACTGAGAGGAGAGACGACTTTCAAGGAGGAATGAGGGCAAGCTTGTACTACAGGTGACACCAGTGTAAGTGATTTCTTCTTTCATTGTTATTTGAATCGAATCAAAGTTTCTTTTTCTTTCTTTACTCTTGTTTTCTTTTACTCTCCTCTGATGTGTTGCAATCCAAGAGAATCCGATAGCCTCGAAACTACTTAGCCGTTGCAAGTGCCCTTGATGGCCTATGGTGATGAACAACCCTTCTCTTGCTAGTATAGTTTGCCCTTTTATTCGTAGTGTAGATCGAGAATGGAGAAGATCCTATACGCCATGCTTGATTGCCTTCAAAGACAAGGTAAGTCGTCGCAACGGATCTAAGGTATATGAGCACTGAAGAGGTAAGTAATTTTTAGGTTGTCTTTTCTTTTATTCTTTAGTTTCACTATCACAAGCTCCAACCATCTTTATCACTCTTTTCCATTTCTTTGTATATAATCTATTTTTTATTTTTTCATCTTCTTAATCTACCATCTTCTTCCTAATTCAACTTTAACAATTTCCCCTTTTTCTTTTAAAGAACTAAAGAAGAACTTTAACCATACTTTGTATCTTAAAAGAAAACTTACTAAAAAAGCTTTTATCGCTAGCCCCTCCTTGTGGATACGACCCGCATAGCCACTTGCTATTGCGGTAGAATTAAGTAACTTGCACTCTTTATTCTAAATCTGAAATTCTGTATTTTGTGTGTAGGTTCTACCTCAATCAACCACCACCACTCCATACCCTCACCCTCTACCCCCTCCGGGTGGCCGACGGCCACCTGGGGCCAGCACGGCCAGGGCCCCGGCCTGGCCGTGAGCAGCAGGGAGCCAGCACCTCCTTTTGTTTCTCCTTCTTGTTTTCCCTATCTTTCTCTAAGTTCTCTCACTCTCTCTTGATTTCTCTCCTCTCTCTCCTTTCTCATTCTCTCTCAAAAATTATTAATATATGTTTTTTTTAAATACATGGTACTGCATGTGTATGTGTTTTGGGACTTCCAGATTTCGCGGGGTTTTTTAAAAGATTTTTAGCGAGTGTTCTCGCCTTATTTGGATGCCCCGCTTCGACGGGCGTTTTGTATTTATAATTTTTTTTGGACTGATGTATTTGTATTTTTGGACACGTGTAAATGTACCGGTCCAGTGTATTTGTATTGGTGTGAGTGTGTACATTTATACTGTAGATATGTGTATTTATATCAGTGTGACGAATGCCTGCAGTGGTGCAGTTTTATACCTGTACATGTACACTGCCTGTGATGTGTTCTATTTCCGCTTTATTATCATGTATATCAATGTGGCTGACCCTTCGTGGTCATTTAACCTCCCGTCTTAACACTCAGCCTTCCGTCCCTACACTCAGCCTCCGGGTTTCATCATTCTACTGATAATTTAGTTGTTACTGTGTTTACATGTGTATTTTTGCTACTAACACCTCTTCAAGTACCTACTCTACCTTCGAGCTTCTGCCCACCTCCCGAGTTGGCTACCTAATAGGTTTTATTCTTTGCACCCTCTAGGTTTCGTGGTAACTACCGGGAGTGCAGCTAGACCTTATGGTCTCCTTACATCCCTTTGAGCGCTCAGATCGCCACGTCTTTCAGCCCTGCCTGGTAAGCGAGCCTAGCGCTCAGCGCTTTACCGCTAACTTTGTCCGAGTGTAGTTACGCTGTGGGTGCGACTTCGTCCATCACACCCGTGCAATAGCTTCGCCGCAAGCAGTAACGACGCCGAGTATGATAGCCTTTAGCATTGTACACTAGTTTCGCTCCAGCCTTGTTTAAGCTTCGCTTGGATGTTCGCATGTCTGCTTGCTGAATTTATTTCTGTCTTGCTCAGCCTCCGGGCTTCACCACTCCATAGATAGTCTAATTATAACCATGTTTATATGTGTGCTTGTGTGGTACTAACACTTCTGTAGGTACTTACTTGGCATTTTTTGCCCTTCAGCCCTTTGGGTTCTCACCCACTTCCTCGAAAGAGGGAGTGCGTTTAGACCGTTAGGTCTCTTAGTTACGATGCCTGGTAAGCGGACCTAGCATCTGCACTTTAACGCTAACTTCGTTCGAGCGTAATTACTTCGTGAGCGCGGCGTCGTCACATACGGTAGCATAGTGTTCATACGCTCGCTTCACCATGTGCGTTTAGATGAACCGCGAGCGGTAACCACATCAAATGTGATAGCATCTAGTGTTGTATATTAGCTCAGCTCCAGTTTTGCTTAGCTCTGCTTGGATATTCACTTGGTTTCTTGCCTGCTTGATAATTTAATTAATTCTTTTATTGATGTTTGTGAAGAGTTTGAAACCCTTACTAATACTATTTTCCAAAAGCTGCATAATTTTTGACATTCGTACCGATCTCCTATATCTGTACTGTTTTCTTGTATCAAGTTATTTAACAGTTAATATCTATTGTGTTATCACTTGACGTGCTTTCACTTGATATGCCAATACTTGTTGTGTTATCACATGTCATCTGACACCTGCATGCTATCACCTAACATGCTCTCACCTGACATCTGACATGATATCACTTGACTCATGATTATCACGTTACGAGAATATAATACATGATCTCTTGAAAACGCTCTTATATTCCAGTACTTATGTACTCCTGGTTTACCTGTCATGCTTCTGTTGTTCCCATAAATTGATAATTACATAACAAACTATAAAAAGGGCAACTTAGATCAGGGAAGGGGGAAACTTATGGACTTCAAGTGGTGAATATATTTACAGTGGTATTAGTTATGTTGTGTAACTAAAACTTTCGATTCTACTTGAGGGCCTCCAGGTGTTCCGAGGGGAGCATTGGCTCCCTACCTTTGTTATATTCCTGAATGGGTATACATAAGACCCTCCTCCTGTACGCTTTGCGGCCGATTCTGTACACCAGCAACGGAACACCCTGGACCGTGGTCTCGGCATGCACGGGACCCATTGTAAACATAACCTGTTGGTTTCATTATCAGTTTTCAATAATAATCTCAGCTTACTCATATATGGATGTATATGTGTTGGGACGCTAGGACATACACCTAAATTTATGGGTAGGACGAGTAATAATAATAAGATTTAATCAATAATTCGTCGTGTTGTTTTGCAATTCTGGTTGTATACACTCAGATTACGGTAAAGTGAGGCATAAGGTATATATATGAAGGTTTTCGTGTTTGGATTATTCCTTCGACATACTTATCATATGAAGCCGTAAACTGAGCTTATACAACTAGTTTTTCATGTATTCGATTTCATTCAGTCTTACTACTTTTATTGATTTTTATCGGTTTTATGTTGTTTTCTTAGTTTAGGAGACAACTCGGGTTATATGAACTTAGGATATGGTAATGTGAGATATAAGGTGTATATATGAGGGTTTTCTTATTTGGATTATTCCTTCGATGTACTAATCTCACGGATCAGTAATCTGGGATTATATAACTAGTTTTGTCACATTTACTTTACTTGTTGCCTCATTGTCTGCTCTTGTATGCATGTGCTTATGACACAGTTTTCAATACATGCTTTTGACTCGAATTTATCGATACATGTATACATGTCCCTGCATGCCACTTGGCACTCATCTTACCACTCGTGCGGAGTTTTTGACTCCCCTGGACCTACATTTTCAGATCTTGGAGTTTGGATCTCGATGGACTTCCTCTTGATCAGAGTCGCGTAGCAATAGCGTTGTGGATCAGTGTTCGGAAGGAGGATATGGATTGAGTAAGAGTTCAGAGTAAACCGTTTAAGTCCTTGTGCTGATGTTCAAACTCTGAATATGTGTGTAAAATTATTTTGCTCCTTCGAATTACCGTTTGTAGCAAAGGCTATAATGGGTTGTATCTGCAGGGAGGGCTTGCGATGGAAGCGTTCACAGTTCTTTATGTTTTAGTTTTTAGGAAGAAAACAAAAGTTCTTCTTTATTGAAAAATCAGAAAGCAAAACAAAATAAAAAAGAAAATGATGAATCTTTGTAGTGTTTTTAAGAAAAGAAAAATTGAAGCGAGGAAAATGGAATGAAAACGGTGAAGTTACAAAAAGAGAAAGTTTTAAAAAAGATTTTTAAATTTGATGGAGAGAAAACCATGACTAGCTAACATTCTACACTACTAACTTACTAATCTTATTGGGTGACTTGTGCCTCATGTAGATTCATTGGCAATTGTCCCTCTTGCTTTGGCAAGTCAATAAGTTGCCCTAAATTGTGGATATGTTCTCATCTTAGCTTGGTTAGGTGGCCTCCTTGAATCATCAGCTCCTAATAGGTTCACAGTAATGGAACATAAGTATTCACTCTTTAGATATGCTTAATACGGATGTAAGATTCGTTAAATCGTCAAAGCTATAACAAGCTAGCATGATCTAAGAAGCTAGTACAATAAGTGTTAACATACTAAAGTGATTGATTTGAGTCATTTATGCATCATTTTCTATCACCATGCTATGCTTTATCTGAATAAATATTGGATTTTACTGCTTTTTTCTCTCTTTTTTCAGGTCCAATGTTTAATGGAGAAGGAGGCCCAACAATTATGATTTTTGAGGAATTAAAGAAACATTTAGAAGCCCACAAGAGAAAAGCCCAAGTCTGAACAGATCCAAAGCGTATTCTCAGTTTCTACAAGATCCAACTGGGGATACGAGATATAATAGAAAGGCACAAAAATCCGCTAGCACAGCGGCCAAGAAACGATCGCGGAAACGCGGTACTTGCTGTGGAACCGCGGCAATCTTCTGGCCATTACTTCAGCATTTGATCCGGAGCTGAGGTGGGATGACCTCCTCTCATAAAGACTATAAATAAACCCTTAGGGCCTCTGTAATCGAAGAGGAGAAAAGAGCATTGTTTATAGGAAAATTGTTAGGGTTTCTTTAGGTTTTTCCTTTAGTCTCTTATGTAATTTTCTTTTCTCCTTCTAGAATCCAGAAAGGAGAGAGTGAGGGTGAGTGACCTTTGTAATTGGAGACGGTGACAACGCAATACAAGGATCAAGCTTTCAATCTTTCAATCTTTTCTTGTTCTAGTGCACTATTTTCTTTAAAGCTTTTACCTTCTTCTATTTAACTTCTACAATGAACTATTGCTTGTTCTTTATCTCCATGTCTAGCTAATTCATTAACATAACTAACTAACTTTTAATTTTACTAACTACTAACTCTTGGGTGATTGCTACTTTATATGATTCATTGGATGCTTTCTTCTTTTTAGTCTTGCAAACTACGAGTCTATCTTACCTCCAATGAAAATGAGTTGCTTTTTATTCTTTGCAAATGCTATGTTCCCCCTCCATATGATTCATGTGAGCCTCACTTAGAGCCTTGTCTTTAGAACAAGTGCCTTGATGGAACATGAAGATGGAGCACTTCACTATGCCAATGACTACATTACAAGTTTCTTATTTCATGCTCGCTTTATTATAGCTTTGATGGACTAATGACCCTTGTATGTTTTCTTAGCATCTTTAAGAGTGACCATCCTTGTTCCACTGTTGAAAATCTATTTAGGGAGCCAATGATTCAAGAAGGCAACTAGCCTAGCCTAGATGAGAAACACCTTCGACATGGGACAATACAAGGACTTGGCAAAGCAAGACACACCATTGCCGATGAATCAATATGAGGCATGCATCACCCAATGAGAGTAGTAAGTTAGTAAATTAGAATGTTAGTTAGTCATGGCTTCTCTTTCTATCATAATTAAAAAAAAAAAAACCTTTCTTCTGAAAACTTTCTCTTTTCAAATATCTCCGTTTTCCTTCCATCTTTATTTTCGTTTCTTCTTTTCCTTTTCACAGCCACCAAAGATTTTCACTCACTTTCCACATCGTTTTACTTTTCATTTCTTAAAACAAAGAAGAACCTTCATTTTTCTTCACTAAAATCTCAATATAAAACCTTGAATGCTTCTATTGCTAACCCTCCCTGTGGATACGACCTGTCCTACCTTATGCTACGAACGGTGATTCGGAAGGAGTAAAGTGAACCTGCATATACATTCGAAGTTCTTGATCATCGGTACACGGACATCAACGGTTTACTCTAAACCCTTTCTCAATACAATTAATCCTTTCGAACAAATTTTTGGCGTCGTTGCCAGGGAGGGTAATGGTTTTTATTGAATTTTTGGAACTAAAATGAATTTTTCTTCTCTGTTGCAGGTTACAGGTTCGGGAAAGCAGGAAAAAAGATTGCAGTAACATATAAGTGGTCTTGGGCCTCTGTTCTAGAAAGCAGAGACCAAGCACCCTCTGGATTGCCGTGTTTCCTTGGCTTTGGTCGCGGATCCGCGGCAAAAAGGAGTTCACTACTGACTGCTTTTTTGCAGGGCTGCTTGCTTTGCAAAATTATAGTTTTCTGCAAACTTTATTTCTTATATGCCATCACCAGGAGCCTGCTAATAAACCAACAATAAAACATTTGTTGAATTGATTAGACATTTGCATTTTAGGCACGTGTCTTTTCAATTCATTTACTTTACTGTTGAAGAGTGCTGGACCAAGGTACGTTCGCATTGCATTTAGAATAGGACTCATCTCTTGGTTGATTTGCATCGCTTTGAGTGAATCTTCTTTGCATATCTTGTACACTTGCACAAACTGTTCTTAAAGGCACCACCCAATAACAAGATAAGGTGGGGATTTAATCACCCTTCCTTGGCCCAAAAATCAGATTCCAAGCATTCACAATCCCAAGCTTTTTAATAAAAATTGATAGACGTTGGCCCTTAGGGACATCCGGACTCGTTAAGAGATCAGCTGAGGTTGGAAATTATTTTTGATTCAAACTCCAGTCAAATCAGTGTCTGAGGTTTGGGATTGAGGGGCGAAACCCGAAGGCTGGTGGTTTGGCTTAATTAGGCCCGTCGCTTCTGCACGGATACCTCCTACCAATCTTGCCCCCACCTGGCTGATTAGCTGTGGTCTGACTCGACAATAACCTTCTTCGGTTCATCGAACAGTTAGGAGTCGTCTAGGTCCAGATATCCTAGATAGCTTGTGATTGTTTTTCCTTTTGTTTGTTTGTTATTTTTCATTTTTCACTTGATTGCCTTGAGAACGTTGTCTGTGATTGTGCATGCAAGAGTGGTATCGGGACCCAATTTCAGCAAGACTTGTTAGGACTTCTACACTTGCACAAACACCACTTCCTGACACAAGTCCAATCATGGCTAACAATACTTCTCTCCAAGACAAGTTCTACCCCATTCGCACTTCACTTCCTTCATGCATTCTTTTACCGGAAGCAACTGGAAACAATTTTGAGCTTAAACCACAATTCATAAACACACTCCCAAGATTTCATGACCTAGAATCTGAGGACGCATATTTCTTCATTCGTGAGTTTGAAGAAGTGTGCTTGATGATGAGAATTCCCCACTGAGGGAAGATGCTGTTAGATTAAGGTTCATTCCCTTCGCACTTAAGGATATAGCCAAGAAGTGGCTATACAATCTGCTTGCCAGTTCTATCTCGACATGGGATGAATTTGTCAAAGTCTTTCTTAAGAAATTCTATCCCATTCACAAAACGGCCCTCATCAGAAAAAACATAATGCAGTTTAAGCAGGAAACAAGTGAACCCTTCTGGAAGTATTTTGAACGGTTTAAAGATTTACTAGCCCAATGTCCTCATCACGGCATAGAGAAGTGGCGACAGTGCCAAATTCTCTATGACGGACTAGATTATCAAACTAAGACACTCCTCGAGACTATGTGTCAAGGGGAATTTTTAAAGAAAGATGAGAACCAGGGTTGGGATCTCTTTGAAGCATTAGCAGAAAAAACCATTCAGTGGGAGTCTTGTCCTGAGAAAACCAGTCCCACCACTTCCAGAGCTGGTATGCATTTGATTGAATCCTCTATAGCTGTCGAGGCAAAGATAACTCAATTGATGAAAAGGCTAGAACTGCTTGAGTCTAGGGAACCAAATTCTATGAATCAGGTCAACCCCCCACCTGTGATTAACCCGGGTTGTGAAAAACACCTAGAGGGGGCTGAATAGGTGTTAGTGCTAATCTAAAACTAAATGCAAAACTAAGTGCGCTAAATGCGGAAGCTAATGCAAATCTTGCAAACACACTTAGTACAATCAATTAGTGTTGCCGAATTCCCCGTGAAGAGCTCTGGACTAACTCCTCTTGATTCCCCTTGAATGGGTTGAGGTGCTATGTGAAGCTCTTGTTGATTAAGTACAAGTGAGACACACACAAACAACCAAGCATATAAGATGATATAACAATATGAAATATGCAAGGCACAACACAAATGCAAGCAAGTATATGAATGATGAATGATGCTTTGCACAAATGTAAAGAGAGAGAGAGTTGAGAGACAAGTGGATCAAGCGCAAAGGCCAAGATATGTTTTGAGGTTCGAGCACCCTTGCTCTACATCCCCGCCTACACCACCGTGTAGGATTTCCAATCCACTATAACGTCCACCGAGGACTCCCACCGAGGGAACCTTCACCGAGAAGGATTTTTACAACACGGGAGTACCGAACTCCTCTCTCAAACAACCACCTCACAACCGAGGGGTAGGCCCGTAGCCAATACAATAACTAATCCACCTCACACTTGAGGGATACAAACCAACAACCAACTCCACCTCACCAAGAGGGAGTAAACACCAATCTCCACCTCACAATAGAGGGAGCAAACCAACAACCCAAATCACAACCTCAACCTCTACCAAAGAGGGAGCAACCAAGAAATCAAGGGTTTACAATAGGTGGTCTCTTTCAACCACAAACCTCTTTCTTTTTCTTTTTCCACAAAAACAAGATCCTAAATAGATTAGGATAGAAGATAGCTCAAGTGTGGAAAACTAAGTGTTTGAAAAACAAGCAACAAAGAAAAACACTTGGGAAAATTCTTGCAAAAGATATAGAATGAAAACCAAGACAAATCTCCCAAAATCCTCTTTTCTTTGATTTTTCCAAAAACCTAAAACAATAAAGATTGAAAGATTAAAGCCCCAAATACTTTTGAAAACTCTTTAAAAACACTTAAGAAGGTCTGGAATTTTTGCTCTTAAAAACTTCTACAAAAACTATGAAGAGATGGGGTATATATAGCCCCAATACAAAACTAGCCGTTAGAGCTGAGCTGGCAGCTCTGACAGGCAGCGATCGACCGATCCGGTCGACCGCCAACGGTCAGAATTGTGACCGTTGGGCAACCATGGTCGACCGGCCCGGTCGACCCAAACAAACAGAGAGCTCTGCTCTCATACCGGTCGACCGTCCCGGTCGACCGTCCCAGTGTCTCCAAACGTGCACAGATTTGTGCACGTCAGTCGACCGGCCCGGTCGACCGACCTCAGCCCTAGTCGACTAGTCAAGTTACTAATCGACTTGGTTGAAGCCTGGAACAGAAAATTGGATAAAAAAATATTTTGAAAATACTTATATCTTTTCTAAAACTTCCATAAAAACTTGTTTTATCATTTTATTTTAAAACACAAACTAGTGATAAAAATTTCAAGACATATATCAATCATATCAATTCATTTTTGAGTCTTGCAAATTTTATCAAAAACAAAACTTGTATTTTTATCAACTTGATTTTTCAATACATGAATAGGATAGTCAAAATAAGTTTGTCTAGCAAGTTTAAAGCATGTATGTATATTTAGAACAAATCTAATATACATAGAAATAAAGTAAACTTGTTTTGATCTACCATTCATGAAAACCAAATCCAAAATATAAATCTTTTGTGTGTTGTGCACTTGAGCATATCAACTATACTAAACTTTACAAATGGATCTAAAACACACTATCTAAACTATGGATACCTAAGTCTTCTGGATGATCTTCATCTTCAAGTTGACTTGCTCCAAACTCCATCCATGGGCTAGGCAATGTGTGAACATGAAGCTTTGGCCCTGGAATCATCATGAAAAGCTTCTAAACACCTTTGTTGAAGCTAATCACCAACTAATATCTTGGTTAATGATCTGAAACTTAAAATCACAAGAATATTAGTAAACATAACTACATGAGTTAATCATCATCAAAACTAGGGTGGAAGGCCTTTGGGCCAACAATCTCCCCCTTTTTGATGATGACAAAACTCATGGAGTTATATATGCATGGATTAAAGTTAAGCTTCAAAGAAGCTCCCCCTTAACTCATGCATAAACAAATAAATAAATTATATGCAATGAATGTTCATAAACATGTATGCATCAATATGCATAAAACACAAACACATGTTCTAGAAGCTCTAGTTACCAATTAAATTAATAAAGCAATAACAAAACACTAGATGCTCTAGATACCAATAAAACTTAATATATGCAAAAAAAAGTATGCATATATAAACTCAAAATATTCTCCCCCTTTTTGTCACTCATCAACAAAGGGGTAAACAATCAAAACAATAAATGAGGGGTAAAAATCTTTCTTCCCCTTTTTAAGTCAATCAAAACACTAAAACAATGTTCTCCCCTTTTTGTCTAAAAACAAAAACAAGGTCAATAAGGGGTGACTATAAACAACATGATATCAAATAGAAAAATATGTCAATGAAGCATCTTGATACCAATAAAAAGTAAACAAAGATCAATAAATGTTATATGCTATATACATTCATGAAGAGGAAGACGCTAAGTTAGCTTCCCTACACATATGCATTATATGAAGGAGGGATGTTAAGCCCTAATTCACATAACACACATTATGTAATGCATAAGAGGAGATGTGAAACTCCCCCTACACACGTATACCACATAAAGAAGAGATGTTAAGCTCTTCAATACAAGATACACTCATCATGAATCTATATGCATATAGTCAATACAAATCAAAACTTTTGAATATTTTTATTTAAACAAAAATTTTTAGATACCAATTTAAAACACAAAACATCTTGATGTCAAAAGATAGTATTTTTCATATAAACAATTGAAATGACTATTTTCTATCATAAAGCAAGGGAGTGAAAAACTAAATACCAATTGAAATATGAAATCGAATTTTCTCCCCCTTTATGAAATACCAACACAAACACATGCATAGGCTTGAAATAAGATACCAATTGAAAACTAAATCAATTGAAGCAAGATATTCATTTAAACATTCAAGCTTAAGCATAAACAAGATTTGTGCAAATATATATCTTGAGCACAAATAAAACATATATGTATGAAAATTAGATACCAATAGAAATTGATACCATTGAAAGTGAAGCATACATACATAAACAAATATATGAGTATACCAAAAATGTCAAATTGATACCAATTGAAAGAGTTCAATGATACCAATTGAATCAACAATAATAATCAAGTGTATATCTCATATAATCTATACCTCCCATCATAGTTCAAGTTTTAATGATTTTCATTATAAAGCATGCATGAACATGATCTCCCATCCATCCTCCCATGAAGGTAGGGGTTTTCAAAATAGATTTGAAAATAAGCTTAATTTGAAAATCACTACCAAATTGATGAATACCGTAACTAGTTATAAATAGAAAGACTTGTTAACTAGTGCGAAATCCTTCAAGCAAGGAATAAAACAAAATAGTTTTCATGAAATAAGAAATCCACATGAAAATCAACACTCTAATCCAATTAAGCATAATTTTGACTCATGAAAACAAAACATGAGAAAGCAATAAAAGTGAGTGTACAAATATAGTGTGAATATCATAATCATGAAAATTTTCATTAAGCTCAATTATTCCTTTAAACATGAAAACATGAATACATGAAAATATGAAAATCATCTAAACTATTTAATATTCAAGGCATATGTATGTCCTATACAACCTAAAGTATACATACATATCCAAACACAACGAGTCCACAAAGATATATGCATGAAGGCACGTGGCTCAAAAGGATGTATATGTATAACAATAATTTGGATAAAATGGACATATACATGAAGTTAAATAAAAACCACATGAGAACATGAAAAGCTAAATTTTTCATTAAAATAAATTTCATTTCAAGGTATATGTATGAGTTGTCAACACAATAAGTATACATACATATCCCTAAACACAATTGAGTTCATATATAGATTTGCATGAAAGGCAATGACTCAAGGGGTATACATGTATATCTTAAAGTTTGGCTATACAAACATATACATGAAGTGAAAACTCACAATCATAAAACAAATCCAAAATGGGAATACAAGTTTAAAATGTATGAATCATCAAACTAGACTACACTAGCACATTTAATTGGTTCAAATAAGCATTCAAGCACAAACATATATAGATTTATTTGTGGCCCACTATATGCACGAATAGATACCTAGTCTTAATGAAAACTAACATCTAAACATGTAATCAACACATGAAGCATAAAACACGATAAAAATTAACATGATAAACTTAAACATGATTATTATGAATATCTACATTTTATTAGAAATATGATATACGCAATATCAACCAAATAGTGAGAACACAAAAGAATTTATCCATGGGTGTCTCAAATGACTAAACATGTATATCACAAGTCTAATAAGCATGGCATTTACATACTAATCCATAGACAATGAAACATGCTATAAACATCAAAGATATGAAATACAAATCATATATGATCAATATGTACATGCATGTGCATTAGATCTAGGTCATACAAATTAGTTTAACCAAGGTGAGAACACAAAAATATAAGTCCATATAAAACATGGATGTTTCAACCAACTAATAAGTATAACACTAATCCAATTAACATGGCATATTCATGGTGATCACTAAACATCAAATCATGCTATGAAAGATAAACATAGAAAGCATGTAAACATAAGGAGTTAGAGATTTGATACCAAAACCAATGAGGGCACCGCTCTAGTTCTCCAAAACAAAGGTGGTCCTCTCCACCAAACCTTCCCTTGAAAGTGATGCATCCAATTGATTTCCATGAAGCTTGGAACACATCCACTCCAAGGTGTCATCACCCTCACGTCATGTGAGAACCCACACCTACATCGAAAACAATAGGAGGGGTGGTCTTTGGTACCCATATCTTATTGGGTCCATGGGGGTTAGTACCTTCTCTAACCCAAACAAACTTCTTTGCTAAATTCTCAACATGTAAACGATCATAGCAAAATTTAGCAAGATGGCCTTTTCGGCCACAATGTGTACATGTGTACACATGAGCATACATGTGTTGATGGTGTCCGTGTGGAGCATGTGTATGCCGTGGAGGGTGTGCATGCATAAAAGTTGGAACTTGTTTCTTACGAACCAAGGATTCCAAGCGTGTATGGTTCTTAGCACATTGGCTCATAGTGGAGCCCAACAATCCATTTTCTTCTTCAACATGTTTATATCATTTTTAATCATAGAAAAAGTGGAGCATGCAAGGGGTGATCTAGGTGAAACTACCCTAGCATGGCAAACATGTTCATCAATCTTATTTTTCAAAACAACATTTTTCTTTAAACACACATCTAAATCATTTGAAATGGAAATAATTTTATTTTTCAAATCAACAATCTCTTTTAAAACAAAATCAATTTTTGAAGATAAGTTTTCATTTTTCTTCAAAATTGTTTCACAATTATTTTTAGACTTTAAAAATTCATTTTCTTTAAGTGCAAGATCTAATTGAGATCTCAATGAATCCCTTTCATTATAGACCTCAACCTTCTCTTGCAAAACATTGTTAAGTCTAGAATGCAAATCTTTATTTTTTTTTTCAATTCCTAGACTCTTCTTTTTCAAAAATTATATTTTTCTATTAATTTTTCACACACAATAGAAAGTTCTTCATTCAAAGCATGGGCATCAATATGATCATTTGAAGAACTAGCACCATCATCACTATCTAATGGAGTTTCTGAGTGTACCTCAAGGGAGTCATTCCCTTGGACCATGAAGCATTGTGAATCGGATACTCCACTAGATTCCTCCAGTTGATTTGGCACTTGAAGCTCGGAGGTGGTGGTTGTTGTCAACATATTCCAAACTACAAAAGCGGAATCAATATTAGAAACATGTATAAGATATTCTTTTGAAAGTGTGCTTCTAATGGCCTCAAGGGCTTGTGCATTGGCCCCTATATGATTGCTATCACTAAGAAAGGATTCCTTGGTAATGGCAAGATAAACTTTATGACCTAGGGTTTGTAAATAAACGGTCATCCTAGTCTTCCAAACATGAATGTTGGAAGGGTCAAACATAGGTGGGGTCATGAAAGCCATGGTAAACTATATGTGTGCAAAACAAGCAAATGCAAACAATAGATTAGCAAGCAAATGGATCTCACTCCTAGGATGTTAAGCCTAAGTATCAGGAGCACTAGCTCTGATACCAATTGAAAAACACCTAGAGGGGGGGTGAATAGGTGTTAGTGCTAATCTAAAACTAAATGCAAAACTAAGTGCGCTAAATGCGGAAGCTAATGCAAATCTTGCAAACACACTTAGTACAATCAACAAGTGTTGCCGAATTTCCCGTGAAGGGCTCTGGACTAACTCCTCTTGATTCCCCTTGAATGGGTTGAGGTGCTATGTGAAGCTCTTGTTGATTAAGTACAAGTGAGACACACACAAACAACCAAGCATATAAGATGATATAACAATATGAAATATGCAAGGCACAACACAAATGCAAGCAAGTATATGAATGATGAATGATGCTTTGCACAAATGTAAAGAGAGAGAGAGAGAGTTGAGAGACAAGTGGATCAAACGCAAAGGCCAAGATATGTTTCGAGGTTCGAGCACCCTTGCTCTACATCCCCGCCTACACCACCGTGTAGGATTTCCAATCCACTATAACGTCCACCGAGGACTCCCACCGAGGGAACCTTCACCGAGAAGGATTTTTACAACATGGGAGTACCGAACTCCTCTCTCAAACAACCACCTCACAACTGAGGGGTAGGCCCGTAGCCAATACAACAACCAATCCACCTCACACTTGAGGGATACAAACCAACAACCAACTCCACCTCACCAAGAGGGAGTAAACACCAATCTCCACCTCACAATAGAGGAAGCAAACAACAACCCAAATCACAACCTCAACCTCTACCAAAGAGGGAGCAACCAAGAAATCAAGGGTTTACAATAGGTGGTCTCTTTCAACCACAAACCTCTTTCCTTTTTCTTTTTTCACAAAAACAAGATCCTAAATAGATTAGGATAGAAGATAGCTCAAGTGTGGAAACTAGGTGTTTGGAAAACAAGCAACAAAGAAAACACTTGGGAAAATTCTTGCAAAAGATATAGAATGAAAACCAAGACAAATCTCCCAAAATCCTCTTTTCTTTGATTTTTTCAAAACCTAAAACAATAAAGATTGAAAGATTAAAGCCCCAAATACTTTTGAAAACTCTTTAAAAACACTTAAGAAGGTCTGGAATTTTTTCTCTTAAAAACTTCTACAAAAACTATGAAGAGATGGGGTATATATAGCCCCAATACAAAACTAGCCGTTAGAGCTGAGCTGGCAGCTCTGACAGGCAGCGGTCGACCGGTCCGGTCGACCGCCAACGGTCAGAATTGTGACCGTTGGGCAACCACGGTCGACCGGCCCGTCGACCAAACAAACAGAGAGCTCTGCTCTCATACCGATTGACCGTCCCGGTCGACCGTCCTAGTGTCTCCAAACGTGCACAGATTTGTGCACGTCGGTCGACCGGCCCGGTCGACCGACCTCAGCCCTAGTCGACTAGTCAGGTTACTAGTCGACTTGGTTGAAGCCTGGAACAGAAAATTGAATAAAAACATATTTTGAGAATACTTATATCTTTTCTAAAACTTCCATAAAACTTATTTTATCATTTTATTTAAAACACAAACTAGTGATAAAAATTTCAAGACATATATCAATCATATCAATTCATTTTTGAGTCTTGCAAATTTTATCAAAAACAAAACTTGTATTTTTATCAAACTTGATTTTTCAATGCATGAATAGGATAGTCAAAATAAGTTTGTCTAGCAAGTTTAAAGTATGTATGTATATTTAGAACATATCTAATATACATAGAAATAAAGTAAACTTGTTTTGATCTACCATTCATGAAAACCAAATCCAAAACATAAATCTTTTGTGTGTTGTGCACTTGAGCATATCACTATACTAAACTTTACAAATGGATCTAAACACACTATCTAAACTATGGATACCTAAGTCTTCTTGATGATCTTCATCTTCAAGTTGACTTGCTCCAAAACTCCATCCATGGGCTAGGCAATGTGTGAACATGAAGCTTTGGCCCTGGAATCATCATGAAAAGCTTCTAAACACCCTTTGTTGAAGCTAATCACCAACTAATATCTTGGTTAATGATCTGAAACTTAAAATCACAAGAATATTAGTAAACATAACTATATGAGTTAATCATCATCAAAACTAGGGTGGAAGGCCTTTGGGCCAACAGGTTGTACCTACTGTCATGCTCATAACCACCTGTTCGAGGAGTGTCCCATCTACCAAGCTCAAATATATCCTGAGAATATGAATGCAGCATACACCAGACCTAATTACAATCCATACTCCAAAACATACAATATGGGATGGAGGAACCATCCAAATCTTTCTTGGAGTCAGTCTGGTCATGAGCAGCCAAGACCATCATTTCCACACCAATATCCAGCTCAGTCTCATCAACCCAGTTTCCAACAGAGTCCACCAAATTTCCAAACAAGCTTTCAACATAACTTCCAGCCCACATATCAGCAACAACAAACTCAAAATCATCCTGATAAAAAATTGTCAGACTTGGAAAGAATGATTAAAACCTTATCTAAAACCCAGTCCTTAATGATGAACACCGACAATCAGGCTATCAATAGGTTAGAGGTTCAGATAAGTTAACTGGCTAGCTCTTTGAATGAAAGACAAAAGGGAATATTGCCAAGCCAGCCAGTGCCCAATCCTAAGAACCCCTTCCCTCTTCATGAAGCTGAAGATATAGGTCCAAGTCAGTGTAATACTGTTCATATTTTAAGATCTGAAAAGCAGATAGACAATCAGGTTTCTAGTCATCCTGTTCCAAATAAATCAGTGTCAACATCTCCTGTTCCAGTACCACCAACTAAAAATGATCCATCTTCAAGTTCACAACCTTCAACCTCCAAATCGAATAAAGATAAAGCAGATGAGCAACCATACAAGCCTATTGTACCATTCCCTAATAGGCTAGCAAACCAAAAGACTAATGCTCAAATGGAGAAAATTAGAGAAATGTTCAATCAGGTCCAGATCAATGTACTCCTTCTTGATGTCATACAACAAGTCCCTCATATGCCAAGTTCTTGAAAGATATGTGCACTAAGAAAAGGAAAACTAATGTCCCAAAGAAGGTCTTCCTTGCTTCTAGTATAAGTGAGTTGCTAACTGGGCCAATTCCTGTAAAATATAAAGACCCAGAGAGTCCAACTATTTCTTGTATTATAGGACAGACCACAATCAATAGGGCATTACTTGAGCTAGGAGCCAGCATCAATCTTCTTCCTTTCTCTGTGTATCAGCAACTTGGGTTAGGCGACCTCCGTCCAACCAGAGTTACTATACAACTGGCTGATCGATTTGTAAAGAATCCAAAGGGGGAGATTACAGATGTTCTCATTTGGGGTCGGGGAATTCATTTACCCCATGGATTTTATAGTTATAGAGACGCAACCCGTACATAATCCCAAAATCAAACACCTATCATTCTAGGACGACCATTCCTAGCCACTGCAAACGTAATTATCAACTGTAGGAATGGATCAATGCGTCTAACTTTCGGAGATATGACAAAAGAGGTAAATTTTTTCCACCTGGGAAAACAACCTCGAGATTTGGATAATGAGTCATTTGAAGTGAACTTGATTGAGGGATTAGCAAGTGAACATGAAGTGGAGATTGAATATGAGTAGGATAGAGAATTTGAATTGGAGTCTGATAACTTCAACCTTGATCAAATAATTGAATCCATAGTGGAGTGGGCAATAGATGCCGCCCCTATCCTTCTCTTACACAAGGAACAACCATTGATAGACCAAGTGCCCTCTTCGGAGCTTAAGGTTCTTCCTAGTCATCTCAAGTATCAGTACTTGGGTGAAAAGGAAGCATTTCTCGTGATAATTGCATCCCATCTTAAGGAACAACAGGAAGAGGATCTTCTTGTAGTATTAAGGGAAAATCAAGAAGCCATTGGTTGGACCATGGCTGATATAAAGGGAATCAGTCCATCCATTGTGCAACACCGGATTCATTTGACGGAAGATGCAAAACCTAAACGTGACCCACAACGTAGACTAAACCCGATCATGCAAGAGTCTGTTAGAGCTGAAATTTTGAAGCTATTAGACAATGGGATCATCTATCCCATATCCGATAGCCAGTGGGTTAGTCCAATCCACGCTGTGCCTAAGAAAGCTGGGGTTACCGTGGTAGAAAACGATAAGAAAGAATTAGTACAAACTCGTCTTCCAACGAAGATTCGAGTCTGTATTGATTACCGAAAATTAAACGCTGCCACGTGTAAAGACCACTTTCCCCTTCCGTTTATAGATCAAGTGCTCGAGAGACTAGCTGGACATGAGTATTACTGCTTCCTGGATGGATATTCAGGATACAATCAAATCCCTATCGCTCCCGAGGATCAAGACAAGACTACCTTCACCTGTCCCTTGGAACATTTGCATACCGAAGAATGCCCTTCGGCCTGTGCAATGCTCCTGCAACGTTTCAACGTTGCATACTTAGTCTTTTTTCCGACATGATTTGGAGATTTTCATGGATGATTTTTCCATTTATGGTGATTCCTTTGAACAATGCTTGCACTATCTTAAGTTAGTTTTACAATGATGCATGGAGAAAAACTTGACACTCGATTGGGAGAAGTGTCACTTTATGGTCAAGCAAGGAATTGTCCTAGGGCATGAAGTTTCACACAAAGGAATTGAGGTTGATAGATCGAAAGTGGACGTTATAACAAAGCTCCCTGAGCCAAAATGCTTAAAAGACATTAGATCATTTTTAGGGCACGTTGGCTTCTATAGAAGATTTATTCAGGGTTTAGCAAAATTGGACCTTTAACAAATCTCTTAGAAAAGATGTACCTTTCAATTTTGATAAAGAGTGTCTACAAGCTTGGGAGGAGCTTAAACACAGACTTATTTCAGCGCCAATAATCTCAGCGCCTGATTGGACTAGGCCTTTTGAAATCATGCGTGATGCCTCCGATTATGCCATAGGCGCTGTTCTCATACAACGTACTGATAACAGGCAACACATGATTTACTATACTAGTGGACGCTTAACGAGGCCTAACTAAATTACACGACAACTGAAAAGGAATTTTTAGCAGTTGTGTTTGCGTTGGAAAAATTTCGCCAATACCTACTAGGATCTAAGACAACGATTTTCACTGATCACTCCGCCCTAAGATACTTAATGCAAAAGAAGGATGCAAAGGTCAGACTGATTCGATGGATACTTCTTTTGCAAGAGTTTGATTTGGAAATTAAAGACAAAAAGGGCGTTGAAAATGTGGTGGCAGATCACCTTTCGAGAATTCCCAATGCACCAATTGAGACTTTACCTATCAATGAAGACTTTCCTGACGAAACACATCTTCACGATGTGTAAAGAGCCCTGGTATGCTGATATAGCAAACTACCTTGCAACCGGGCAAACACCTTCAAATTGGTCAGGTCAGGACAAGTATCACTTTATGAAACAAGTACAATTTTTCTTTGGGATGAACCAAATTTATTCAAATATTACCCTGACCAGATAATTAGAAGGTGTCTTTCTGAGGATGAACATCATAGCGTGTTGACATTTTGCCACGAGCTGGCTTGTTGTGGACACTTTGGTCCAGAAAGACTGCTGAGAAAGTGTAAATCACCTAGAGGGGGGTGAATAGGTGATGGCTAATCTAATGGTCACTAAATGCGGAATTAAAAACTTATTAAACTAAACACCAAGTTTAACACAAGAGTGTAGCCGAATTCCCTGTGAAGGGCTCTGGACTAACTCCTCAAGATTCCTCTAAATAAGAGTTGAGGTGCCGCGTTGGCTCTCTTGGTTGAAAAACTAGTGTTAGCAAACAATCCCTAAGCATATAACAATTAGGCACACAATATATCAAGCATATAAATGTAAAGACAATATGAGCATGCAAGATATAAAGACAAAGAGATAGAGAGTGAGCAATCGCAAACACGAGGGATTTGTTTTGAGGTTCGAGTACACTTGCTCTACATTCCCGCCTTCAACACTATGAAGGATTTCTACTAGAATCGATCCCACTGGATCACTCGGTGCCGCAACACCTACAAGCTGAGTTCACACTTGAACTCCTTGGACTCTCTAGCCCGGACACACCGCAAGCCCACAAGCTCGCCGAGGCCGCACCTCAAACAACAAGTTCGCACCCGAACTCGAAACACCGCGAACACACTTGTCCGCCTCCTCAAAGAAAAAAGAAGAAGTCTTTGGTGATCACAACACTTTGATCACCTAAAAACAATCTCACAAGAACACTCCTATAGAATGAATATGTCAATGGGTTGCTCAAGTGTTTGTGAGAAAAACAAGGATGGAAATGGTGGAGGAAACTCAAGAAAATCAGTTTTAAACACTCTTGATAAACTCCCCTTCTGATTGGAAATATTTGGCTCTAAAACTTGTGGATATAACCACTGAAATGAGTGGGAAAACTAGCCCAAAACTCTTCTTGAAATCTTGTTGAAAACAGCCCCCAAATGCCCCAATTTTAGAGCTAGAAAAAAACTAGCCGTTGGGAGCCAGATGGCCTGACGGTCGACCGCCCGGTCGACCGCCAACGGTCAGATTTCTGACCGTTGGGGCAGCGGTCGACCGGCCCGGTCGACCGAGGCTCTGGAACAGAGAGCAGTCTCTCTGTCCGGTCGACCGTCCCGGTCGACCGTGGCTTTCCAGAAAGCAGAGCTCTCTGGACGGTCGACCATCCCGGTCGATCGGCCCTCCAGTCAGACTGGCGTGCATGTCTGTGTACGTCGGTCGACCGAGTCGATTGACCGACTTCAAGCTGCGGTCGACCGTCCCGGTCGACCGGCTGAAGCCAGGACAAAAATTTTGGGATAAAAGTTTGGTCATTTTGGCTCAATTAAAATCCCATAAAATTACTAAAAATCTAAAAAATAGTTTTGCCAATATACTTTGATAAACAAACTGCTTGTACAAAATCAAGGCATATTACAAATAATTTTGACTATTTTTGTAACTTGGAAATATCGGCTCAAACCAAAAACTGTATTTTTTCAAAACTTGATATTTTCAAAACTTGTTTTCCAAATCTCTCCAAAATACAAAAACAAGATATTCTAACTCATTTGAAGCATAGAGTGTATGGATATGATCCACTACACAAACATGGTGAAATATCTATGTTTTTGAGATTAAGCTCTAAATACGGTTTTGGTTAAAAACATGTAAACTTAGAATACCAAAATCAAACGGTATTTTTCAAAAAGAAAACTCTATTGTATTTTTCCAAAATAAAATTCTTTTATGAAAAACTTATCTAAATCAAGAGTGTGTGTGTATAGATATACTTGAGCAATCCACCAACTATTCTATCCTTTACATTTTATCTAAAACAAAATCTTATAAAAAACAAACCTAGACACAAGTCTTCATCTTCTTGAAGTCTTCACTTGAAGTCTTCTAATCTTCTTGACCTGGTCCAAACACGATCCAACGAGCTCGACACCTCTTGAGTTCTTGATATGGTCTTGATGCATAGGCTCATGAATCAAACCGTGCTAGCTCCAAAACTTGACTTTAAATCCTTTGTTGAAGCTACACACCTACTAAGATCTTGATCATGAATCTGTCACTATTTAAACACAAGATCATTAGTACTATAACTACATGAGTTGATGATCATCAAAACTAGAGTGATGGGCCTTTGGGCCAACAATCTCCCCATTTTTGATGATGACAAAGCTCATGAAGTTATATATGCATGGATTAAAGTAAAGCTTCAAAGAAGCTCCCCCTTAACTCATGCATCACAATAAACAATAAATATGGCAATGAAGCACATAAACATGTATGCAAATAAAGGAGATAAACATGCTAATCAAGCATAAAACTCATCAAATTCTTTTTCTCCTATTTGTAAAACAAAACATATATGCATAAACATAAATACTACTTAAATACTACTTCCCCCTTTATGAATAAAGCAAGGAAAACATGCATATATACCAAATACTTCTCCCCCTTTTTGTCAATCATCAACAAAGGGTTAAAGTAAAAACAAACCAACAATTTTTCTCCCCCTTTTTGTCATAAACAAAGAGATCAATAAGGGGTGAAATCAAAGCTATCAAATAAAAGGTATATGCGATATACATTCATGAAGAGGAAGACGCTAAGTTAGCTTCCCTACATATATGCATTACATGAAGAAGGGATGACAAGCCCCAATTCACATAACACATAATCTGTAATGCATAAGAGGAGATGTGAAGCTCCCCCTACACACGTGTATCACATAAAGAAGAGTTATCAAGCTCCTCAATACAAGATACACTCAACATGAATCTATATGTAGAAGAGATGTTAAGCTCCCCTTGCATATAGACAATACAAATCAAAAATGTTTTGATTTTTAATTGTTCAACAAATTTTGAATTTTTCTCAATAAAACAAATTTTGAGATATCTTAGTAAATCATAAAAAATTTTAAGGTACCACTTGTAATCAAATTTTAAGATACCAATTGTAAAAAAAAATCATGTTGATACCAATTGTAAATAAACATTACAAATTTTGAATTTTTCAAATAGGCAATACATATTGATACCAATTGTAAATTTATAACAAATTTGAAATAAAAACATATTGATATCAATTGAAAAGCCATGCATAAGCTTTATTGAAATGCCAATTGAGATACCAATTGAAAATAAAGTTTTAACTTAAGCTTAGCATAAACTTTGTGCTTTAAATATGTAAACCAATTGTAAAGCAAGCACACGAAATCATATATATGTATGAAAAGAGAATACCAATAGTAATTGATATTATGGAAATAATGAAGCATACATATATAGAAAACAAAATATGAGTATATACAAAATTATCAATTTAGATACCAATTGAAAAGATCCAATGATACCAATTGAAAATAACAATGTAAATCAAATATATAACTCATAACCTACCACCCTTTATATGCACAAGATAAAAGATTTTTCAATTAAGCTTACAAGGCATACTCGCCCATCCATCCGCCCATAAATGGGTAGGTTTTCAAAAAATAGATTTGAAATTATTTTAGCATTGAAAATCACTACTAAATGAAGAACAATAACTAGTTAAAATAATTTTTGAAAACTAGTTAAAGATCCTTCAAACATGAAATCAAAACATGTTATCATGAAACATACTAAATATACAAAATTCGACACTCAAAGTCCATGAAGCTCAAAAATAATCATGAAACAAAGTCATGAATAAACAAATAATGTGAGTGTTCAAAAATCATGTAATTAGCATTTTTCATGAAATTAATCATAAAGCTCATGAATATTATTTTTTTATTTTTTAAACAAACATGAAAATTCATTTTTCGTCTTAAAAACAAACTTTAAGGTATATGTATGTTTTTATCCAATCCTAACAATATGCATACATATCCCCCACATAAAAGAGTCTATCAATAGTGTTTGCATGAAGGCAAGAGACTCACGGGTATACATGTATATTTATTAGATTTGAATAAAATTGCATATACATGAAGTAAACCATGAAAATAGGCAAAACATGTATAAATAATATAATCATCAAAACTAGCCTATACATGTGCATATAATGAGTACAAATGAACAATGAAGTGCAAACATATATAAATCAATTTGTTGCTCACTATTTGTACATGTATAAATATAAGTTTTGATAAAAACTACATTTAAACAAGTATTTACCACAAGAAGCACAAAACAAATAAATAAAACATGAACATGCTATATGATATCACAATGAATAAGCATGTAACTAAATTAAGAGTTTTAGAGATAGTTACCAACCCAAAACTATACTCCAAATCTCCAAACATGGTGGTTGTCCCCCCAAACCTCCTTGATAGCGGTGCATCAAATGTGTATCCATCAAGTCCATACATCCACTACCAAGGCACCATTCCTCTCACGTTTTGTGAGAGCCCTCACCTACATCAAAAATCAAAGGTGAGAATTTTGGTACCTATTTTCTTTTGGGTCCTTGGGGTTAGCTTTGTAAGGAACCCAACATTTTTATTAGCAAAATTTACATGATGTATCTTATCAAAACAAAACTTTGCTAAATGGCCTTTGCGACCATAATGTGTATATTTGTACACCTTAGGATGCATATGTGTTTGTTTGTGATCGTGGTGTGCCAAGTGTGCATATGCATGATGATGTGCATGAACATGTGAAACTTGTTTCTTTGAAAATAAGGTTTCCAATCTTTTATGATTAAATGCACATGTGCTCAAAGTTGAGCTCAAACAATCAATTTTATTTTTCAAAACATTAATCTCATTAGTGGTGGCATGTAAAGCATGATGAGATATAAAACTATTTTTCTTATTCTTTTTAGAAACATTTTCTTTTTCTTTTTTAATAATTTTTTTAAAGAGTTGTTTTTCATAAAAGCAAATTCCTTTTGTTTTTCCACCAAAACAATTTTATTTTTCAAATTAGTGTTTCCTTCACAAAGATCACTTAATTTAGAAGCAGGAAACATTCTCATTTTTTAAATTCTCATTTTCTTTTTCAATGCATGCAACTTTATTTTTGAAAGAATCATTTTCTTTTAACATGCAATCAAATTTCTTTTTCAAATTTTTATTATCTTTCTTAATCATTCATATTTTTCTAAGAGTTGTTGACAAAATGATGCTAGTTCATTATATGGCATTTCAACATCCTCTTCTACCTCTGATTCGGTAGTTACCTCAAGGGGGTTATCCCTTGGACCATGTAGCACAAGTTGGAAGCGTCACTTCCAACATCCGAGTTGCTCCCCGCATAGTATTGTTCTTTTTCGCCGAGGGAGATCAACGAGTTCCAAACTACAAAAGCCGAGTCAATGTCAGCAACCCTACATAAATAATCATTGTTTAGGGTACTCTTCAAAGCATGAATGGCTTTTGAGTTAGCCTCAATATACTTGCTATTATTAACATATGAATCATTAATGGTAGCAAGATAAACATGAATGCCTAGGCCTTTGAGGAATAAAGACATCTTAACCTTCCAATTTTGGATGTTAAGAATGTCAAAAGTGGGAGGTGTCATGAAGTCCATGGTGTGTGTACAAATATTGTGATTAGCCTAAAAAGAGGATCTTTAACTCTAGGTTGTAAGACCCAAATCAAGAGTACTTGGCTCTGATACCAATTGTAAATCACCTAGAGGGGGGGGGTGAATAGGTGATGGCTAATCTAATGGTCACTAAATGCGGAATTAAAAACTTATTAAACTAAACACCAAGTTTAACACAAGAGTGCAGCCGAATTCCTCGTGAAGGGCTCTGGACTAACTCCTCAATATTCCTCTAAATAAGAGTTGAGGTGTCGCGTTGGCTCTCTTGGTTGAAAAAACTAGTATTAGCAAACAATCCCTAAGCATATAACAATTAGGCACACAATATATCAAGCATATAAATGTAAAGACAATATGAGCATGCAAGATATAAAGACAAAAGATAGAGAGTGAGCAATCGCAAACACGAGGGATTTGTTTTGAGGTTCGAGCACACTTGCTCTACATCCCCGCCTTCAACACTATGAAGGATTTCCACTAGAATCGATCCCACCGGATCACTCGGTGCCGCAACACCTACAAGCCGAGTTCACACTTGAACTCCTTGGACTCTCTAGCCCGTACACACCGCAAGCCCACAAGCTCGCCGAGGCCGCACCTCAACAACAAGTTCGCACCCGAACTCGAAACACCGCGAACACACTTGTCTGCCTCCTCAAAGAACAAAGAAGAAGTCTTTGTGATCACAACACTTTGATCGCCTAAAAACAATCTCACACAGAACACTCCTATAGAATGAATATGTCAATGGGTTGCTCAAGTGTTTGTGAGAAAAATAAGGATGGAAGTGATGGAGGAAACTCAAGAAAATCACTTTTAAACACTCTTGATAAACTCCCCATTTGATTGGAAATATTGGCTCTAAAACTTGTGGATATAACCACTAAAATGAGTGGTAAAAACTAGCCCAAAACTCTTCTTGAAATCTTGTTGAAAACAGCCCTCAAATGCCCCAATTTATAGAGCTAGAAAAACTAGCCGTTGGGAGCCAGATGGCCTGACGGTGGACCGCCCGGTCGACCGCCAACGGTCAGATTTCTGACCGTTGGGGCAGCGGTCGACCGAGGCTCTGGAACGAGAGCAGTCTCTCTGTCCGGTCGACCGTCCCTGTCGATCGTGGCTTTCCAGAGAGCAGAGCTCTCTGGACGGTCGACCGTCCCGGTCGACCGGCCCTCCAGCCAGACTGGCGTGCATGTCTGTGCACGTCGGTCGACTGACTTCAAGCTGCGGTCGACCGTCCCGGTCGACCGGCTGAAGCCAGGACAGAAATTCTGCGATAAAAAGTTTGGTCATTTTGGCTCAATTAAAATCCCATAAAATTACTAAAAATCTACAAATAGTTTTACCAATATACTTTGATAAACAAACATGCTTGCACAAAATCAAGACATGTTACAAATATTTGGACTATTTTTGTAACTTGAAAATATCGGCTCACCAACCAAAACTGTATTTTCCAAAACTTGATATTTCCAAAACTTGTTTTCCAAATCTCTCCAAAATACAAACAATATTCTAAACTCATTTGAAGCATAGAGTGTATGGATATGATCCACTACACAAACATGGTGAAATATCTATGTTTTTGACATTAAGCTCTAAATACGGTTTTGGTTAAAAACATGTAAACTTAGAATACCAAAAACCAAACCGGTATTTTTCAAAAAGAAAACTCTATTGTATTTTTCCCAAATAAAATTCTTTTATGAAAAACTTATCTAAATCAAGAGTGTGTGTGTATAGATATGCTTGAGCAATCCACCAACTATTCTATCCTTTACATTTTATCTAAAAACAAAATCTTATAAAAAATAAACCTAGACACAAGTCTTCATCTTCTTGAAGTCTTCACTTGAAGTCTTCTAATCTTCTTGACCTGGTCCAAACACGATCCGAGCTCGTCTCCTCTTGAGTACTTGATATGGTCTTGATGCATAGGTTCGTGAATCAAACTGTGCTAGCTCCAAAACTTGACTTTAAATCCTTTGTTGAAGCTACACACCTACTAAGATCTTGATCATGAATCTGTCACTATTTAAACACAAGATCATTAGTACTATAACTACATGAGTTGATCATCATCAAAACTAGAGTGATGGGCCTTTGGGCCAACAGAAAGTCCTTCAGAGTGGGTTCTATTGGCCCACTCTCTTTAAGGACGCTTATACTTACTGCAAGCTCTGTACCAGATGTCAAATGACGGGTCGAATCACACATAAAGATATGATGCCCCTTACACCGATCCTTGAGGTAGAAATTTTTGATTTGTAGGGCATCGATTTCATGGGACCCTTCCCTCTGTCTTATGGCAACCAATACATTTTGGGAGCCGTAGACTACGTTTCTAAATGGCTGAAGCTATTCCGACTAGAACAAATGATAACCAAGTGGTCATCAAGTTTTTACATGAAAACATTATTTCTCGCTTCAGAGCCCGCGATTATTAGTGACAACGGGAATCATTTCTGCAACCGGGCTTTTGAAGCCCTAATGCGAAAGTACTCCATCTCCCACAAATTATCCATAGCCTATCACCCTCAGACGAACGGGCAAGTGGAGGTCACCAACAGACAAATTAAACTGATATTGGAGAAAACTGTCAGACAAAATCGTAAGGATTGGTTCATCAGACTCATTGATGCCCTATGGGCATATCGGACCGCCTACAAGACTGTCATCGGTATATCTCCATATCGAGTTGTATTTGGAAAACACTTCTATTTGCCTGTGGAGTTAGAGCACCGTGCTATGTGGGCACTTAAACAGCTAAATTTGGACTTAGCAAAGCCGGTGATTGAGAAAACTGCAGATATCCGAGTTAGAAGAGCTACGAAATGATGCATACGATAACGCTCGGATATCTAAACACAGAGCTATGCTTTTCCATGATAAGTCAATTCATAGGAAAAATTTTGTTTCAGGACAAAACGTTCTGTTGTACAACACTAGACTCCACCTTTTTTCTGGTAAACTAAAAACCAGGTGGTCAGGCCCCTACATCGTCCAGAACGTCTCTCCTCATGGTGCCATTAAAATTTTCGATCCCAAAGATGGCAACACTTTCAAAGTGAATGGTCAACACCTAAAGCCATTTTTCACCACGAAGTCTGAGTCACACAATGTTATTGAACTGGGTCTTTGTGACCCAGTCTATATGTGACCACGTAATTCCACACTTTTCCCTATGTCTCCTGTAAATCATTTTGGAACCTCCTTTGTAAATAAAAAAAAAGAAAAAAAAAGACAAAATAATTGGGACTTAGGTGCTAAAATATCACCTAGGTTTTCATCTCTTCCTACACCCCCTTTTCTTTCTAAATAACCTAGGGTTGTAAATTCCTAGTTTCCACATGGGCAATTTGGGGATTTCGTCCTTCTCAGCTCCTTATAAATACCCCCCTCCTGTGTTCTCCTCATTATCCTACTTCTAATCTCAGATCTGCAACGCACACATTCAGCGCCGCCCCCCTAATTTTTTTGCACCCCTCTCTCCTCTATCCAGTCGCATTTCCACGGCATCTGCCGCGCCTCCGCGGCCATAAAGAAGACCCTCGGCCCCGTCAAATTTCTCTGCAGACGCGGCCATCTGAAGATCTCCGATCTACCATCTATAACTCTGCTACCATCATAGATCGCTCTCTGCAATCTCGTTTAAATTTTCTCCCCACGTAATCCGGGGGAGGTTTGCGTATCCCTTCTCGTTGCTTCCTATTATTCATCATGGCACGTCTATTTTCACTGAAAAAGATTTTGCTAGAATTCTTAGCGATGTTAAAGGTTATGGTTATATATTTTTAGATCGTATTCGTGCATGGGATTGGTATAGATTAGTTTATGATAACTCAGATCACGAGTCTTACTATTGTCCTGAGCTCGTCAAACTTTTCTACAATTCTATAGATTCCGAATCTATCAATTTTGACACATACCAGATCTTGGTGCACATGCCTACTGGGGATATTGTTGTCACACTTCTTCTACTAGAGGAACTCACAAATGTCCCTTGCAACCCACATCATAGCGACCCCCTACCTTTAATCGATTACATGACTGTCATGGGGGCTCGCTGTACAGAACAAGATAGGGGACTCAAGGCCAGTACTACATTTAGAAACGTACATTGTGTTGGTCGCTGGATTCAACGCAACATTTTAGGGCTTGATCACACGACCTCCTTTAACAGGCCGGTGCTGCAGATTATACACGACCTGATGACTCGGCAGCACACTATCTGTATCAAAAAAATCATCTTTTATAGTATCATCACCAACTCCTCCCGCACACGCGGTGCAAAATAGTCGCACCCAGTTCTGATCACTCGTCTGTGTAGGACTTTCTTACTGTTGGCCCAAGAGGTTACACTCTCTATTTGTTTAAGTTTTGATGATAACAAAAACATAGAAGCTATATGGTACTAATAAGTTGTTTAGAATGAGTTTCAGGTTTGTACTAGTTGTGATGGCCTTTTCTAAGCTATTGCTAGGATTATGATGCTAAAAAGACAAATGGCGCAAAAGGATGTTTTGATAGAAGAGAAGGCTCTAGCTTGGTGTAACGCGGCTCAGAGAATTCTTTTTCAGTTTTTTTTTTTATAATTTTAGTGTGTTAAAGAATAGTGTATGTGTTGAAGCTCAAAATTCCCCACACACAAGATTTTGTGCACATGATTTTTCTAAAGAAATTTCTTCTATATACAAAATATTTTTAAACATATTTTAATACTTACAAACTCTATTTTATATAGTATACCAGGTTTTGATCAAAATTAATTTGAAAATATTCAAGATCTTCAAAACCATTTTCAAAAGAATTGTTTTTGGCCTGTTACGGTCGACCGGACGGTCGACCGGCCTTGTTTTAGGTCAGGACGGTCGACCGGGCAGTCGACTGAGATTCTGACTGCTTGGGTGCGTGCATGTGTGCACGTCTCCCGGTCGACCGGGCGGTCGACCGAACCCCATGTCGGTCGACCGACCTTCGGCCGACTGAAAGCACCCATGTTTCTGTTTGTTACGGTCGACCGGGCGGTCGACCGTGGGCTGGCAACGGTTATAATTTTTGAAAAACCGGTCGACCGGCCGGTCGACCGTGAGCTTGATTTCAGCCCTAACGGCTAGTTGATTAAACACATTTTAAAACGTGGTTTTCTTCTCTAAACGAATTTGAGGGCTGGTTTTAGGTCAAATATTTCCAAATTATTCATTATATCAGTTTACTCTTTAATCCCTACCTTTATCCTATAAATTTGGATGATTAGGGTTGAAGTGATTACAATAATCCTTTGCAAAAGAAATCAAGTTTAAAGGCCTTCAAAAGAAGTTTTTACTCTCAATTTTTGTGCTCAAAATTCTCTCTTTTTACTGAAGTTTTTAGTTCAAAACTCTCTTCAATTTCATTTTCTTTTTCACTTACAAAACTTGAGCTTCAATCCTACACATTATTCTCTAGGATTTTTGTAAGGGAAAAGGTTTTCAAAGAAGGTTTGTGGTCTTTTGATCACCAAGATATTCTTGTATTTGTGGCTCCACTACCTCTGGACTAGAGGAGTGTGATTGAGGAGTTGGGTACTCCCGTATGGTTATAATTCTTTGTAAAAGTTATAGTGGTTGGAAAATCCTTCTGGGTGAAGGCGGGTACGTAGAGCTGGGTGCTCGAACCTCGAAACAAATCTCAATGTTTGCGATTGGTTTATTTGCTTTATTTACTTGCTTTATATTTATTGCTATATTGTCGATCAATACTCATACAACAAGATTGCATTACGCACCTCAAACTCTTATCTAGAGAAATCACGAGGAAGTAGTTCAGAGCCCTTCACGGGGTATTCGGCTTCTAGTCTTGTTTCGGGCGATCGTTGCATCATAACATTTTTAATTTATGTATTGATTAGCATTATCACCTATTCACCCCCCCTCTAGGTGATTCCAATTGGTATCAGAGTTAGGACTCTAGTTTTTGGCTTCACATCCTTAGAGAGATCCTAAAATTTGCTAATCACTATTTGCATATTTTCATTCATACACTAGTAAAGATGGCCGGTAACATTAAGACCCCTCCCAAATTTGATGGACTCAACTTTCCCATATAGAAAGTTAGGATGACTATTTTTCTACAATCTCTAGGTAGTCTAGTTGCTAAGTCCTTAACCAAACCCTATAGTAGACCCGAAAGTGAGGAGGACACTTGGTCCGAACTTACCTTCAAGGAATATGAAGCTAATTCAAAGGCTCAGAATGCCCTACTTTTAGCTTTGAATGAGGATGACTTAACACGAGTTATCCATTGCAAATCCGCCTTTGAGATTTGGCAACACTTATTGATCACTCATGAGGGAACATCACAAGTCAAGAGAGCTAAAATAAATCTCTTGCGTTCCCAATATGAAAGTTTTAAAATGCTAGAAGATGAATCTATTAATAATATGATTACCAAGTTTACTAAGATTACTAATGCTCTTTCTTCTCTAGGTGATAAAATAAGCAACGACCAAAAGGTACGCAAGGTTATTTGTGCTCTTCCTTCGTCATAGGAAATCAAAGCTACCACCTTGAAGGAATTGAATGATAAGGACGAGATGGAGCTCATAAGTCTTATTGGAAACCTTAAGACTCATGAGATGGAGAAGAAGGCTAGAGAAGAAGCGGTACCTCAAAAGAAAAAGTCAATAGCTTTCAAGTCTTCCTCTTCCAACTAAGACGATGAAGAAGATGATGAAGAGCTATCTCTCTTTGTAAGAAATGTAAAGAGAATATACCGCAAGAATAAGTTCAACTATAGAAGACGATGGGAAGGGAAGGAGGAGAAAAGGATCATATGCTACAACTGTCGGAAACCCGGACACATCATGGCCGATTGTCCCGATTTCAAGAAAAAGATGACCTCCTCCTTGAAGCAAAAGAGGCCGGTTGAAAAGAAGGTATACAAAGCCACTTGGGATTCGGAAAGTGAATCCGAAGATGAAGTCGACACGGCAAATATTATTTTCATGGCAAACACGGGTAACTACTCAACCTCTTGATGATTAAAATGAAATAAGTAAAGAAATGTTAGAACATGCTTTTGTTGAACTTTCTGAAAGTTTTGATGATAAAAAGGTAGAGTGTTCAAAATTGAAAAAGAAAATTGAGATGCTTAAAAATCAACTTGTAATTTCTTCAAAAGAAAAGGATGAACTTTCTTCTAATCTTATTTCAACAAAAAGAGAGTTTGATGCTTATAGAGTTGCTTGTAAAGCTAAATTTTCAAAAATTGACGAAAATGAATTATCCTTGTTAAAAACTAAAATCAATGATTTTGAAAATGTTTTAAAAGAATGTGCTTTTAACACTACTAAATTAGAAGAAATGCTTTCAAAGAAGCATATGCACACTCCACAAGCTAAAAATGATAAAACAACTCATGCTAAAAATTCTCATACTCATCATGCCAACACATCACATGTCACTCATGTTAAAACTACTCATGCTTAAAATTCACATGTTTGTAAGCCACATGCTCATTATGCATTTAAATATGGAAGAATCTATAGATGCACTTATTGTGGCCGGAATGGCCATTTAGCTAAATTTTGCTATGATCATATAAATAGGACAAATAATCTTGTGTGGGTTCGTGACACTAACTCTTTACGACCCAAGAAAATATGGGTACCAAAATTAAGTCCTAAATTATTTGATGTAGGTACACACCAAGGCTCCAAGACGTAAGGAGCGGTGGTACCTTGATAGTGGTTGTTCAAGGCATATGACATGGGACATCAATAATTTTACAACCCTATCAAAGTACATTGAAGGTGGCACCGTCACCTTCAGAGGTGACTCCAAGGGCATCATCATCGGTATGGGTAACATTAAGATTGGTGCATCTCCTTTAATAGAAAATGTTGTTCTTGTTGATGGGCTTAAACATAACTTGCTTAGTATAAGTCAATTATGTGATCGTGGTCTCAAAGTTGTGTTTGATGAATCTTCTTACAAAATTTTTTATTGTAAAATCAATGATTATATTCTCACCGAATTTCGTGAAAATAATGTCTATATTATTGACAAGCTTAATTTGGATTGTTCTACTAAATGCTTGAATGCTTTTGATAAGATTTCATGGCTTTGGCATAGAAGATTAGGACATGCATCTTTTGATCACCTTGCTAGAATTAATTCTAAGGAATTGGTGAAGGGTATTCCTTGTTTAAAGTTTGAAAAAGACCGCATTTGTGGTGCGTGCCAACTTGGGAAACAAACCAAATCTTCTTTCAAACCAATCAAGGATATCATGTCAACTAGGCCATTAGAATTGATTCACATGGATCTTTTTGGACCAACTAAAACTAAAAGCTTAAATGGAAGTAGATATGTTTTTGTTTTAGTTGATGATTTTTCTCGTTTCACTTGGGTTTTCTTTTTGGAACACAAAGATCAAACTTTTTCGCATTTTAAGATTTTTCGAAAGAGGGTTGAAAAAGAAAAAGGATTTTCGATTTTAAGGATAAGAAGTGATAGAGGTGGTGAGTTTGTTAACCAACTCTTTATGACTTATTGTGATGAAAAGGGAATTAAGCATGAAATGTCATGTCCTAGAACTCCACAACAAAATGGAGTAGTTGAAAGGAAGAATAGAACTCTTCAAGAGATGGTTAGGACTATGATAAGTGAATATGGGCTCCCTCAATATTTATGGGCCGAGGCCGTAAACACCGCATGCTACATATCAAACCGTATTTATTTGTGTAAAAATACTTTCAAAACCTCTTTTGAAATTTATCATTTAAGAAAACCAAATGTTTCATATTTTAAAGTGTTTGGATGCAAGTGTTTTGTTTTGAATACTAAAGATAATTTGGGTAAATTTGATGCTAAGGCTTATGAAGCAATCTTTGTTGGATATTCTAGTACTAGCAAAGCTTATAGGGTGTTTAATAAATCATCTCACACTATTGAAGAAACTATGCATGTTAAATTTGAAGAATCTAATGCTATTGTTGAGAATGTTGTAGAGATTGACTCATTAAGTGAGAACATGGAGAAAATATCCTTGAAGGACTCACCCATCTAAGAAGACAACCAAGAATCTATTAGTGAAGTTCAAAAGGATGAAATGGAGCAATCATAACCACTTCCTAAAGATTGGAGATACGCCTCAAATCATCCCAAAGATCTCATCATAGGTGATGTATCAAAGGGGGTAACCACTCGCTCCAAACTCTATGAATTGTGTGGAAATTTTGCATTCATTTCTAATTTTGAACCCAAGAACATCCTCGAAGCTGAGGGTGACTCATATTAGTTGCTAGCTATGCAAGAAGAGCTCAATCAATTTGAGCGCAACCAAGTTTGGCACCTTGTTCCTAGACCCCACGATAGACTAATAATTGGTACTAAGTGGATTTTTAGGAACAAGTTGGATGAGTCAGGAAATGTTATTAGGAATAAGGCTAGGTTAGTGGCCCAAGGTTACACTCAAGTTGAAGGAATCGACTTTGAGGAGACCTTTTGTTGGCCCAAGGTTACAATCAACCGATTTTTGAGTTTTGATGATTAAAAAACATATATAGTTATTTGTACTAATCATTTTTAGTGTTTAAGTGTGTTTCAGGGTTCTAAGCATTCATGAAGTGTTCTTCCCTAAAGGAAGGTTATTTTGACTCAAGTTGGTTCATTTCGGGTTCAAGATATCAAGCTATTCAAGATCGCATATGGAGAAACCCACCTAAAGACCTTGTAGTCACCTAGAACCTATGTAAGAGTTAGTTTGTTAAAGAATGAGGTTGTGTCAAGTTGGCTCAAGAACACACACACACCATCACTTTCCAAAATACGGTTTTTGTTTTTGGTATTTGATTTAGGTTCATGCCTTGATAGTTATACATGATTAAAAAATTTTATAAATTTTATATCTTGTTTATATCATGTATACCAACCTTTATAGCATGATACTTAATCATATATCCTTACAAAATTATTTTGAAAATTTTTCAAAGTTCAAAAAATTTCCTATAATGTATCCTGTTTCAGGCCTGTCGGTCGACCGGGCCGGTCGACCGGTCCATTCCAGGCCAGATCAGTCGACCGGACCGATCGACCGAGCCTTGTGGTCAGGGCGTGCATGTTTGTGTACGTCTGTCGGTCGACCGACCGGTCGACCGACTCGAAGCACTTTGCTCTCGGGTTTTTGTCGGTCGACCGGGCCGGTCGACCGACAGAACAAAGAGAAATTTTTCTTTGGCTTCCGGTCGACCGACCGGTCGACCGAGTCCAACGGCTAGTTTGCCAATTGGACTGTCGGTCGACCGGTCCAGTCGACCGACAGCCACCAGCAGCCCCAACGGCTACTTTTCTGATTTCTGGTTTCTTGATTTGATTAGGATTTGTGTGTCAGCTAGTTCTGAAATTTTGGGGCTACTTTCTAACCTAATAAGCTAGTTTTAATCATGTTTAGATTTCCTCTAATCCCTATAAATAGAGGGGATTGGTCTCTTGCAAATTACAAGAAAAATTCCTAGTTTTCAAGTTTCCAAAAGAAAGAAAAGTTTTCAAAAGCTTTCAATTCTCTAAGTGCATTCTTGGCTATTTATTTTCAGTTATTTTTCAAGCAATTTTTCTTACTTTACAACTGAATTTCTCTCTACACTTCTTGATCCAAAAATCCTCCTCATTCTATAAGGAAGTTGTAAAAGAGAAGTTTCTGATCCCTTGTTGATCACTTGGTTACTTGTTCCTTCTTGTGTTGAGATCCCTCTTCGGTAGAGGATTGTAATTGGTGGAGTTCGGTACTCCGGTCTTCGGTAGACCTTTGTAATCTTTCCTCGGTGGATATAGTGGAAACCCTTCATGGTGGTGAAGGCGGGGACGTAGAGCGGTGGCTCGAACCTCGAAACAAATCCTTTGTGTTTGCGATTGATTTTCTTATTGCTCTTTATTGCTTTACATTTTCTAGCTTGTGATATATCTAGTGTGCACTTCATTATTGCATCATTTTTCATTCTTGGATTTCCCGGTCTTTACTCATCACAACAAGAAAGCAATTACGCGCCTCAACTCATAATCTAGAGGAATGAAAGAGGAGAAGTTCTAGAGCCCTTCACGGGGAATTCGGCTTCAATTCTTGTTTTGAGTGACCGTTTGCATCATATATTCATACTTGTTTAAAAAAATCATTAGATTAGCATTAACACCTATTCACCCTCCCTCTAGGTGTTTTTCAATTGGTATCAGAGCTTTGGTCTCTAGGCTCTTGGCTTAACAACCTTAGAGAGATCCTATTGCTAATCATTTTATTCATTTTTCATCCTCATTCATTTAATGGCCGAAGGAATTAAGACCCCACTCAAGTTTGATGGCCTTAACTTTCCCATATGGAAGGTTAAGATGACCATATTTTTGCAATCCCTAGGAAGCCGGGTTGCAAAGGCGGTGACCAAACCATTTAGTGCACCCACCGGTGATGAGGACACTTGGTCCGATAATGACACAAAGGAGTTTGATGCTAATGCTAGGGCACACTATGCCTTACTTCAAGCTCTTAATGATGATGATATCTCTAGAGTTATTCATTGTAAATCCGCCCATGAGATTTGGACTCACTTGCTTGTCACTCATGAGGGAACCTCACAAGTTAAGAGGGCAAAAATAGACCTTCTTCGTTCCCAATATAAAAATTTTTCTATGCAAGAGAATGAAACCATAGATGATATGGTTACTAAATTTATAAAGATTACTAATGGACTTTCTTCTTTACGTGATGCTATTGACAATGACCAAAAGGTGAGGAAGATCATCCGTGCACTCCCTCCATCTTAGGAAGTCAAAGCCACTACCTTGAAGGAACTTAATGACAAGGAAGAGATGGAGCTTATAGGTCTCATTGGGAATCTCAAAACCCATGAGATGGAAAGAAAAGTAAGAGAAGGAATGGCTCCTTCCAAGAAGAAAGCTATTGCCTTCAAGAGTTATTCCACATACTCCGACGAAGATGATGAAGAAGAAGATGATGAAGAGCTTTCACTTCTTGTAAAGAACGTTCGGAGAATGTACAACAAGGCAAAGTTCCAAAATAGAAGGAAATGGCAAGGTAAAGAAGAGAAGAAAATCACTTGTTTCATGATTGAAAAACTGAGATTGCAAAGAAAAAGATTAAGAGTTAGAATTCTCAGTCTCAATGCTATCCGCTGCAGCAAGGGCCAAAGCGGGTCGATCCACAGGGAAGGATGCGATGCAAGCTTTTCGGACGATTTCTCTGTATCCTTAAAATAAGACGAAAGAGAGATTAGATTTGAAATATATGATTGGAGAGATGCGGTTTTACTGATCTTCTATCACAACCCGTAGTGCAAGTTTTGGATATTGAATATCATCTTGAAATACAAGAAATCTATCATAGGTTTATTAGAGAAGATTCAAGCAAGAGAAAATGATCTTAGAATCTTACTAGTTGCACTCCTAAAAATCCAACAAGTGTTCATCCTAACTTCTAAGTATAGCATAAGAAAAGTTTTACCTTAAGGTTATGCTGTCAAAGTACTTAAGTATGAAGTTGTGAAGAATTGTTTAGCACTGTAACCTAAATTAGAAAAACTAGTCATCAATTTAATCTTCAAGCAATCTGCCTTAAACCTAGAGTTGCTAAAAATTATTATCAATCCATTCAATTCCTAAACTGCTCTAGGGTTGTTTAAGAAATCAGCAAACCACACTTAAGAATTAGTTCATCATCTTCTTTTTTTTTTATATTTTCAATTTTTTTATTTTGTTTAATAAGAAGGATTGTGAAAGAGAGAAGAATCAAAACAAATAAAAAGATCACAGAATAAAACGAAATTAAAAGACAAGAATTGAGATGGCAAAAAGGTAACCTTTATTCGAAATCTCTTCCAAATACAATGCTCCTTCTTCTCCACAATATGCTCAAAGCGAAATTACAATTACAGAAATTTAAAGAGAAAACTAAAGAAACCCTAATTTCCCGTCTCTGGATGGCCCTCTTTGTTGCTCTGCAGGGGTATTTATAGGCGCTGGAGGAAGTAGAGTCCCAGTAAAACTCAGCCACGAAATCTGGTATTCAGCCTCATCCACACAGTCTTATCCCTGGCCACGCGCTTTCGCGCGTGGCCTCCTCTGGTCCGTCCATCTGGGTCTATCCGTTTAGATCTGGCATCTCGACCCTTTAATTTGAAAATTTGGGATAACTTGGGAAGCAAGTTACCCTAAATCCAAATCTCTTCCAAAATGGATTTTATCTTTGCACTCTCCTTCTTATATATTTATCCTCATCCTGCAAGCATTTAGGGTTGAATAGAAGTCTATCCCTTCCCTCTTTTTAGTATTTGCAACTTTTGCACTTTGTAATTGCAACTTTGACATTTGGTAATTGCACTTTTACACTTGGGCTTGGACATGGGCTTTTGGGCTTCATTTAGGCTTTTATTCTTTATTTAAATAAATACTCAAGGCCTGCACACATTAAATAATAAAACATTAGTAATAGTGCATAATTGTAGGAATAAATATGAAAATGTGATAGTAAATGTAATGACAATTATGCATTTTTTACTACCTATCACACCCCCACACTTATCTTTTTGCTCGTCCTCGAGTAAAAATCAAAAGGAAAAAGAAAACTAATCTAGCTAACTCACTTTCGTAGGAATAATGATTGCACTTAGCACGTGCAATAAGCCGTTAAACCCCTAGGTTACCCTAGAAGACGAGTGTTGTCTCGTGAGGGTTTTCAGCGGATTACACCCACAAAATCCATGAAAAGGAAAATATTTGAAATATATTTGAAGAGACTAAGTAGTCTATAAGTTTTAGGATTATCATTTTTATTCATTCTTAAACTTAGTCTTTATAAAGTAAATTGTTATCCATTTTAGGTAAGGATCAAAATTGAATTTTTGTATAGTCTTTTTCGTTATCAAAAGTCATATGCACCCTTGTTAATCTTTACTAGGAATTCCTTAACTTGGACTCTCATGCCTCTTTGTTATTATTATGATTACTATTTTTTTCTTTTTTTTAATATGTATAACTCATCTAATTTTCTTTCGTGTAAGTATTAAGGCTTCTTGAGGCCCTTATACCTAACTAATTGACTATCAGATGTGTTAATACATATATAATATTTTTTAGTTTTCTTAGGCTTTCTAATCCACCCATGTAGCGAACTTAAAGTCAGTGACTCCCAAACTGGTTGGTTTTAGGGCACCGGGTGAGAAAACACCCTACGGACTCAAATTCGAGTGAACTAGGCCACATAACCAATGACTTTATTTTGTAAAATGACCTTTAGGCGTGAATACTTATGCTTCTTGAGGCACATGTATCCAGCTTCATTAGTGAAACTTTTTTTTTATTTTTATTTTATTTATTTTTTTACGAGGCACACGATTCTTTGTCTTAGAATCCTAGATATACATTAGGTATGCACATTTCATTAAAGGTAAAAATCAAGACTAATTACTTATTCAATTTCTCCTCCTATACCTAAAAATTCAACAATTTATTTATTTTGACCAAGTTTTTAGAAATCCTAATCATGATTTTCCTAATTCTTAAGACTAACTTAGATTTCTTTCAAAAGATAAGTCAAAATATTTTCCTTTTTATAAATTTTTTTTTTATATATAATCTTTTTTTATGTTAGAACAAATAAAGAGAAAAAGAAAAAAATTTATATATTTTTATATTTTTTTATTTTATTTTATTTTTACATTTTACCCTTCCCCCACACTTGTCTCATGCATTGTCCCCAATGTGTGAATGAAATGCATGGATGCATGAATTGGCAGAGAGATAGAGTTACCGATACATTGGGTCAAAAAGACCCATGACTGCTTTTACTTCCGGAACTGATTCCAAAAAGATTTTAAGACGTTGACCATTTACCTTGAATGTACTGCCATTTTTGGGTCGTAGATCTCTATGGCTCTGTGTGGAAACACAGTCTTAACAATGAAGGGCCCTGTCCATCTTGATTTTAACTTGCCGGAAAGAGATGAAGTCTAGAGTTATAGAGTAACACTTTTTGTCCTTGGACAAAAGTTTTTCTCGTGATGAACTTATCGTGAAAAACCTTAACCCTATCCTTCACAATTTTCGCATTGTCATATGCCTCGTTCCTCAATTCTTCCAGTTCAGAAATTTGCAATTTTCGAAGATCACTGGCCTTATCTAGATCGAAATTCAGCTGCTTAATTGCCCATAAGGCCCGGTGCTCTAACTCAACAGGAAGGTGGCAAGCCTTTCCAAAGACTAGTCTGTAGGGGGACATTCCTAGAATCGTCTTAAGGGCAATCCTATATGCCCATAGGGCATCCACCAATTTGGTGGACCAGTCCTTCCTATTCTGATTCACAGTTTTCTCCAAGATAAGCTTGACTTGCCTATTGAAAACTTCTACTTGTCTACTGGTTTGAGGATGGTAGGGCGTAGATAACTTGTGAGTTATGACATATTTTCGCATAAGAGCTCCAAAGTTCTATTGCAAAAATGTGTACCATTGTCACTAATTATGGCACGAGGGTTCCAAAGCGCGAGAAGATGTTTTCTTTCAAGAATTTGACAACAACTTTGTTGTCATTTGTCTTGCAAGGGACGGCTTCAACCCATTTCGATACGTAATCTACGGCCAACAAGATGTATTGGTGCCCAAACGAGTTAGGGAAGGGTCCCATAAAATCAATGCCCCAGACATCGAAAAGTTCTACTTCTAGAATTAGATTTAGGGACATCATATTTCGTTTGAAAATTCTTCCTATCATTTGACATCTTGTGCAAGTTTTGCAAAATTCGAATGCGTCTTTGAACACAGTTGGCCAATAAAAGCCACTTTGTAGGATCTTTTCTGCAGTTTTGCGGGGACCAAAGTGTCCACCGTAAGCAAATTCATGACAAAAGGCTAGAACGCTTCTAGTTTCCTCATCGGGGACACATCTCCTAATAATTTGGTCGCTACAATATTTGAAAAGGTATGGATCTTCCCATATGTAATACCAGACTTGAGTCAAGAATCGGTATCTATCCTGTTTTGACCAATTAGGTGGTGTTTGGTTTGTGACTAAGTAATTTACTATGTCGGCAAACCATGGTTCCTTAGAGATGGCTAGAAGTTGTTCATCGGGAAAATTATCATTGATGGGCAGTTCGTCGGAAGGTGCGTTTGGCACACGAGAGAGATGGTCTACGACAACATTTTTAACACCTTTTTTATCTCGAATTTGAGATCAAATTATTGAAGGAGAAGGATCCAACGAATGAGTCGGGCCTTCGCATCTTTTTTTAGCATTAGGTATCGAAGTGCAGAATGGTCAGTGAAAATCGTGGTCTTGGTCCCAAGTAGGTATGGGCGGAATTTCTCCAAAGCGAACACTACTGCCAAGAATTCCTTCTCGGTTGTAGTATAGTTCATTTAAGCATCATTGAGTGTCCTACTTGAGTAATAGATCACGTGCTGCTTGTTATCCTTACGCTGTCCTAAGACAGCGCCTATCGCAAAATCTGAGGCATCGCACATGATCTCAAAGGTTTGGACCAGTCCAGAGGTGAGATGATAGGTGCAGAGATAAGTTTCACTTTCAACTTCTCCCACGCACTATTACACCTATCGTCAAAGATGAAGGGCACGTTTTTAGCTAGGAGGTTTGTAAGGGGTCTAGCAATTTTGCTAAAATCCTTAATGAACCTACGGTAGAACCCGGCGTGTCCTAAGAAAGAACGAATGTCCTTCACGCATCGTGGAATTGAAAGTTTGGCTATGATTTCCACTTTAGCCTTGTCTACTTTGATCCCTTCCCTAGATATCTCATGACCTAGGACAATCCCATGCTGCACCATGAAGTGCCACTTTTCCCAATTTAGGGTCAAGTTCTTTTCGGTGCATCTATTCAGCACTAGCTCCATGTGATGGAGACATTGTTCAAATAAATTTCTATAGATGGAGAAATCGTCCATGAAAATCTCTAAGAAGCACTCGACCATATCAGAAAAAAGGCTTAACATACAACGTTAGAATGTGGCGGGGGCATTACATAGGCCGAAAGGCATTCGACGATAGGCAAATGTCCCAAATGGGCACGTGAATGTTGTCTTTTCTTGGTCCTCCGGGGCTATTGGGATTTGGTTATACCCTGAATAACCGTCCAAGAAACAGTAATACTCATGACCGGCTAATCGTTCCAGCATTTGGTCAATAAAAGGGAGAGGAAAATGATCTTTCCTAGTGGCGGCATTCAACTTGCGATAGTCGATGCATACTCGAACTTTGGTAGGCAATCGTGTTTGCACTAACTCATGCTTGTCGTTTTCTACCACAGTAAAGCTGGACTTCTTAGGGACAACATGCATTGGGCTAACCCATTCGCTATCGGAAATGAGATAAATGATCCCATTATCTAACAATTTCACTATTTCAGCTTGTACAGCCTCTTGCATGAGTGGGTTTAGCCTACGCTGTGGATCCCTCTTCAGTTTAACCCCTTCCTCTAGATGGATTCGATGCTGAACTGTCGTAGGGCTCAGTCGCTTGATATCTGCCATAGTCCAACCAATGGCTTCCCTATGTCTCCTAAGGGTTGCCAGTAGGTCTTCCTCTTGCCTATTAGTCAAATTGGAGGCAACTATGACCGGTAACGTCTCTTGTTCACCTAGGTAGGCATACTTAAGATGTTTAGGCAAGGCTTTTAACTCCAATGAGGGAGGTGGCTCGATGGGTGGAGGTGTTAAGCTTGACTCTTCCATCTCTATAGAACTTGGATTTGCTGCCCATTCAATCTCATCAAGGTTGAGATCACTCGATTCTAACTCTTCCTCTTCTTTTGACTCTAGTATGATCTTCTCATTGTGCTCACTCGTCATGTTTTCAATGAAGTTAACCTCAAAGGGTTGGTTGGTCATGTCGTAGGGATGCTTACCTAAGTTGAAAACATTGACTTCCTTGGTCATATCCCCAAAAGTCAATCTCATGGATTCGTTTCTACAATTTATGATTGCATTCGCGGTTGCTAGGAACGGTCGTCCTAAGATGACGGGAGTTTGGGACCTAGGATTAGACACAGGTTGTGTCTCTAAAACAATGAAATCGACTGGGTAAATGAATTTTCCCACCCATATGAGGACATCATTGATCTCTCCCTTAGGAACTTTGATTGAGCGATCAGCCAACTGGATTGTAACTTGGGTTGGGTTGAGTTCTCCTAATCCAAGTTGTTGATATACGGAGAAAGAAAGCAAATTAATGCTAGCTCCTAAATCGAGGAGTGCTCGATTGATTTCAGCTCGGCCTATTATGTAAGAAATGGTGGGGCAACCAGGGTCCTTGTACTTGACTGGGATCTGGTTGGACAATAGCTCACTAATGTTAGTGGCTAGAAAAACCTTCTTAGGCACATTTGTCTTTCTTTTCTTGGTGCACATGTCCTTAAGGAATTTGGCATAACTAGGGACCTGTTAGATTGCATCAAGAAGTGGTATATTGAGCCTAACCTGATTGAATACCTCGAGTAGTTTCTCTATATGTGCATTATTATTATTCCTAAGCCTATTCAGAAATGAGGCTATAGGCTGGTGCACCTGTCCTGCTGATTTCTCAACTTCAGTTTCATTGGAGCTTTGTGGAGATGGAGTGGAACTAGATAGAATGGACAACTGGGATGGGCCCGGTAGCATGGATACGTGATTATCAACTTGTTTCCCTGATCTTAGTGTATGAACCAAGTTACAGTGGTTTTGGTCTTGAGCCTCATTGGCTTGCCTAGGATTCCTAGGGTTTGGCAATGGTTGACTTGGTAGAGTTCCCCTTTGTCTTTCTTGTTGATTCATTTGGATCTCTATCCTGGTCAAGACTTGAGCCAGGGTGTCATGGCTTTTAACTAGAGTGTCCACCTTTCTTTCCATGTTGGAGAGCCTTGTTTCCATTTGTGAATATTGGAAAGAGGGTGGAGGATTTTGACTAGGGAAATTTTATTGATAGGGAGGATTTTGGAAATTGTTGGAGAATTTGGGCCTAGTTTGATCATTGTTGCTTGGGCCCCATGAAAAATTGGGATGATTTCTCCAAGCGGGATTGTAGGTGGGCGAATATGGATTGTTGGCGGGCCTTGTGAAGGCCGCACTCATATGCTCGGGCAAGGTTTGATGCGCGATAAAGACGGGACATTCCTCGAACACATGGTTCATGTCTTGACAATAAGTGCAGCCCACTGAAGGTGTTGGGCTGACTTGGTTCACAGAGACTGTTTCTTTCGTTTCAAGAGCTTCTAATCTTCGCATAACAGCAGCTAACTTAGCGTCGGTGGCTATGTTGGCCTCAATGGAATGGATACCTCCTTTAGAAGAAGTAGGGTCATTAGTCCTAAATTTTTTCGGAGTTGGTTCCCATTGGATGGTATTATCAGCTAATTCTTCATATAATAACCATCCTTCATTTTCGTTCTTTTTCAGAAATCCTCCTTGGCACATGGATTCTAATAGCGTTTTAGCTTGACATTCTAATCCATCATATAGAACTTAGCAAAGTTACCATTTCTCTATCCCATGGTGAGGGCATTGGGCAAGGAGGTCCTTAAAACGTTCGAAATATTTCCAAAAAGGTTCATTGACTGTTTGCTTAAACTGTAAGATGCTCTTCCTAATCAGTGCAGTCTTGTGGACGGGATAAAATTTCTTTAAGAAGGCCTTAACGAAATTATCCCACGAAGATATTGAACCGGCCTCTAGACTGTAGAGCCATTTCTTTGCTAGGTCTTTCAAAGCAAATGAGACAAACCGTAGTTTGATAGCATCTTCTCCTAGCTTGGGTATCTTCATCATGAGACATACTTCTTCAAATTCCCTTATGAAGAAGTATGCGTCATCGGATTCAAGTCCATGAAATTTGGGAAGAGTGTTGATGTATTGTGGCTTGAGCTCAAATTGGTCATCACCTTCATCGGTTAACTTGATGCAAGAAGGAAGAGAGGTCCTAATAGGATAGAACCTATCTTGTAGTGACTGTGGTTATGCCATGTGTGAGTCGGGCTTTTGCTCGGGTGGTGAACTAGTTCTAGTTAATCTGGATGTAAGTGGGTCTCTCGACCAAGCGGACATGCACAATTAGCAAACAAGTTCACCCAATCAATCAATAAAAAAGAAAAACAATCAAAATTCCTATTCTAGGGTAAGCCTTGACCTAGACGACTCCTAACTTTAGACTGTCCTTAGGAGGTATATTGCCGACCTTAACCACAAGTTAATCGGCCAGGTAGGTGGCAAGACCGGTGGGAGGTTTTCCGTCAAAGACGTTCCTTAATTAAATAACCACCGATCTTCGGGCTTTCGGCCCTCAATCCCCTGCCTAGACACCGATTTGGCAAGAGTTAATTTCGAATAACTTCCTCCTTTGGCCAATCTCCTAGTGAGTCCGAGTTAATCTAGGGCCAACGTCTAGTCAATTTTTACTTAAGGTTAGGGTTGTGAGTGTGACGGAGATGATTTGTGGGCCAAGAAAGGGTGATGAAATCCCCACCTTATCTTGTTAATGGGTTTTGCCCTTAGAATTTTTTTTTGTACGTGTAAAGCAGTAGATAAGTAATCACTCAAAAAGTAGTAAATCAGCCAAGAGTGTTTCCTAATCTATATGCAATACAAACGTACCTTGTCGCCAGCACTCTTCAACAGAATTAAAAAAAAATTAAATAGACACGTGCCTAAGATGCAAGAGTCTAATTTTTTTATTTTTCAACAAATAGGTTACTGTTAATTAATTAGCAGTGTGTAGGTTTATCACAGAGAAAATTGTAACAGAGCAGTAAATCAGATTTGCAAGTTGCAGCAACCTGTAGAAAACAGGGTGAGTAGTGAACTACTCAGGCCGCGGAAACGCGGCTTTTTGCCGCGTTTGCGCGGCTCTGTTGCTCTGCCTTCGAGGGCAGAGGCACAGAGTTGCTATATGTCCTTGCTGCTATTAGTTTTCCTATTCTCTGAACCTGCAAACAGAAAGAATAAACGAGTTAGTTTTGAGAAAATCGTGCCGTTCCTTCCCCGGCAACGACGCCAAAATTTTGATTGAAAAACTGAGATTGCAAAGAAAAAGATTAAGAGTTAGAATTCTCAGTCTCAATGCTATCCGCTGCAGCAAGGGCCAAAGCCGGTCGATCCACAGGGAAGGATGCGATGCAAGCTTTTCGGACGATTTCTCTGTATCCTTAAAGTAAGACAAAAGAGAGATTAGATTTGAAATATATGATTGGAGAGATGCGGTTTTACTGATCTTCTACCACAACCCGTAGTGCAAGTTTTGGATATTGAATATCATCTTGAAATACATGAAATCTATCCTAGGTTTATTAGAGAAGATTCAACTAAGAGAAAATGATCTTAGAATCTTACTAGTTGCACTCCTAAAAATCCAACAAGTGTTCATCCTAACTTCTAAGTACAGCATAAGAAAAGTTTTACCTTAAGGTTATGCTGTCAAAGTACTTAAGTATGAAGTTGTGAAGAATTGTTTAGCACTGTAACCTAGATTAGAAAAATTAGTCATCAATTTAATCTTCAAGCAATCTGCCTTAAACCTAGAGTTGCTAAAAATTATTATCAATCCATTCAATTCCTAAACTGCTCTAGGGTTGTTTAAGAAATCAGCAAACCATACTTAAGAATTAGTTCATCATCTTCTTCTTTTTTATATTTTCAATTTTTTTTATTTTGTTTAATAAGAAGGATTGCGAAAGAGAGAAGAATCAAAACAAATAAAAAGATCACAGAATAAAATGAAATTAAAAGACAAGAATTGAGATGGCAAAAAGGTAACCTTTATTCGAAATCTCTTCCAAATACAGTGCTCCTTCTTCTCCACAATATGCTCAAAGCGAAATTACAATTACAGAAATTTAAAGAGAAAACTAAAGAAACCCTAATTTCCCGTCTCTTGATGGCCCTCTCTGTTGCTCTGCAGGGGTATTTATAGGCGCTGGAGGAAGTAGAGTCCCGGTAAAACTCAGCCACGAAATCTGGTATTCAGCCTCATCCACACTGCCGCGGAAACGCGTCTTTGGCCGCATTTCGGCGGCCACAGTCTTATCCCTGGCCACGCGCTTTCGCGCGTGGCCTCCTCTGGTCTGTCCATCTGGGTCTATCCGTTTAGATCTGACATCTCGACCCTTTAATTTGAAATTTTGGGATAACTTGGGAAGCAAGTTACCCTAAATCCAAATCTCTTCCAAACGAATTTTATCTTTGCACTCTCCTTCTTTTATATTTATCCTCATCCGGCAAGCATTTAGGGTTGAATAGAAGTCTATCCCTTCCCTCTTTTTAGTATTTGCAACTTTTGCACTTTGTAATTACAACTTTGACATTTGGTAATTGCACTTTTGCACTTGGGCTTGGACATGGGCTTGGACATGGGCTTTTGGGCTTCATTTAGGCTTTTATTCTTTATTTAAATAAATACTCAAGGCCTACACACATTAAATAATAAAACATTAGTAATAGTGCATAATTGTAGGAATAAATATGAAAATGTGATAGTAAATGTAATGACAATTATGCATTTTTTACTACCTATCATTTCAATTGTCAAAAGCCGGGTCACATTGTTGCGGAATGTCCGGAAAGAGCCAAACCCTCCACCTCCAAGAAGTCATACAAAAAAGAAAGCATTAAAGGCTACTTGGGATTCTGAGAGTGAATCCGAGGAGGAAGTCGACACCGCCAACATGTGTTTCATGGTAAATGAAAGCACAAGCAAGGTAACTCCCAATACTTCTTTTGATTGTGAGCTATCCATAGATGAATTAGGAGAAGCTTTTGAAGAACTATCACATAACTATGATCTTCTTAAAAAGAAATATTTGAAAATAAAAAAGGAAAATGAATCTCTAAATCTTAAAGTTTTCACTCTTACAAAAGAAAAGGATAAATTGCTTTCTACTCTTGTTTCTACACAAAAGGACTTTGATAACTATAAAGTTTCTTGCAAAGGTAAATTTTCACAAATTGATGAAAAAGAAATTTTCATGCAAAAAGAGAAAATTGATTCATTAGGAGTAGTTTTGAAAAAAATGTGAATTTGATAAGAATAGACTAGAGGCTATGTTTCCTAAGAAACAAGTCCCTAAGAAACATTCACATGCTATTCATGCTCATGTTCATAAATCACAACCTTTATATCATGCCAAGCATCCTAAACATGCCCACACTCCACACACACATTATGCATTCATGTATGGCAAAGTATTTTCATGCACATATTGTGGCCTTAAAGATCATTTGGTTAAATTTTGCTATGATAGGCTAAATGCTTTGCATAATAATATTTGGGTTCGGAATACTAACTTTCAAGGACCCAAGTAAATTTGGGTACCAAAGTCAACAAATTTGCTAAATGATGTAGGTACATTCCAAGGCCCAACGACGTAAAGGATTGTGGTATCTTGATAGTGGTTGCTCAAGGCACATGACTTGGGATATCAACAACTTTGCAACCCTATCAAGGTACCATGAAGGTGGCACCGTCACCTTCGGAGATGATGCCAAGGAAAAAATCATCGGTATTGGTAATGTTAAACTTGGTACATCCCCTTTAATAGAAAATGTTATTTTAGTTGATGGCCTCAAGCATAATCTCTTGAGTGTTAGTCAACTTTGTGACAAAGGTTTTGATATTGTTTTTGATAACTTAGCTTGTAGAGTTATTGATAGACAATCTAACACATGTATATTTTTCGATTTTCGTGAAAGCAATGTATACATGATTGATATGTCTAATATGTTATGCAATGCTACTTGTTTGAAAGCCCTCGATGATGACTCTTGGTTGTGGCATAGAAGATTAGGCCACATTTCTTTTGACCATCTATCTAGATTAAACAACAAGGAAATGGTGAAAGGTATTCCTTGAACTTTGAAAAGGACCACGTTTGCGACGCGTGCCAACTTGGGAAACAAACCAAGTCCTCTTTCAAGTCAATCAAGGATATCATGACATCACGTCCTTTGGAGTTGATCCATATGGATTTGTTTGGTCCTACTCAAACCAAAAGTCTAAGTGGGAATCGTTTGTTTTATTTTAGTTGATGATTTCTCGCGTTTTACTTGGGTTTTCTTTTTAGAGCACAAAAATCAAGCGTTTTCATATTTTCAAGCCTTTAAGAAAAGAGTTGAAAAGGAAAAAGATTCTTCTATTTTAAGAATAAGAAGTGATAGACGTGGTGAATTCAATAACCTACCCTTTACCACTTTTTGTGAAGAACATGGAATTAAGCATGAACTATCTTGTCCTAGAACTCCACAACAAAATGGAGTCGTTGAGAGGAAAAATCGGACATTACAAGAGATAGCTAGGACAATGATAAATGAATATGGTCTCCCTCATTATCTATGGGCCGAGGCCATTAACACATCTTGCTATATATATCAAATTGAGTTTTCTTATGCAAAAATACTTCAAAAACATCTTTTGAGATCTATTTTTCTAAAAGCCAAATGTTTCATACTTTAATGTTTTTGGATGTAAATGCTTTGTTTTGAATACAAAAGATAATTTAGGTAAATTTGATGTAAAGTCTTATGAAGCAATTTTTATTGGTTATTCTAATACTAGTAAAGCTTATAGAGTTTTCAATAAGTCATCCTTGACTATTGAAGAATCTATTCATGTAAAGCTTGAGGAATCTAATGTGTTTGTTAAGAATGTTGTAGAAATAGATTCCCTAAATGAAGACATGGAAAGAGCTACTTTGAAGGACTCACCTACTATTGAAGACATGCCAAAGGATGATGAAGGAAATGGAGTTCAAGAAAATGAGGTTCAAGGCAATGAAAATTAAGAAGTTGAAGTGCAGCCTACTCAACCTCGTCCAAAAGATTGGAGATACAATCCACATCATCCCAAGGATCTTATTATAGGTGAAGTATCAAAAGGGGTAACTACTTGTTCTAAACTTCGTGACTTTTGTGGACACTATGCTTTTATTTCTCACTTTGAACCAAAGAACATCCTCGAAGCCGAGAGCGACTCATATTGGTTGCTAGCCATGCAAGAGGAGCTCAATCAATTCAAGCGCAACCAAGTTTGGCATCTTGTTCCTAGGCCCCACGATAAACCAACAATTGGTACTAAGTGGATCTTTAAGAACAAGTTGGATGAGTTGGAAAATGTTATTAGGAATAAAGCTAGGTTAGTTGCCCAACGTTACACTCAAGTCGAAGGTATCATTTTGAGGAAACTTTTGCACCCGTAGCACGGCTTGAAGCCATACGGATGACACTTGCATTTGCTTCTTATAAAGATTTTAAGTTTTTTTAAATGGATGTAAAAAGTGCATTCTTAAATGGATTTATTGAAGAGGAGGTGTATGTTGAACAACCCCCCGGGTTTGTTGATCCTACACATCCGGATTTTATATTCAAACTTGACAAAGCACTTTATGGTTTAAAACAAGCCCCTAGGGCTTGGTATGAAAGACTTTCTTCTTTTCTAATTACTAATGGTTTTAAGAAAGAAAAAATAGATACTACTTTGTTTACAAAACATGTTGAAAATGATATACTTATAGTTCAAATATATGTGGATGATATCATATTTGGTTCTACTAATGAAAATCTTTGCCAAGCTTTTGAATCATGCATGAAGGAAGAATTCGAGATGTCTATGATGGGTGAGCTTAACTACTTCCTTGGACTCCAAATCAAGCAAAAAAAAGATGGGATCTTCATCAATCAAGCCAAGTACACAAAGGAACTTATCAAGAGATTTGGGCTTGAAGGGGCTAAAACAAGCAAAACTCCCATGGCAACTACTACAAAGCTTGACAAGAATGAACAAGGTACAAGTGTAGACATTAAGCTTTATCGTAGCATGATTGGTAGCTTGTTGTATTTAACGGCTAGTAGGCCGGATATTATGTTTTGTGTATGTCTTTGTGCTCGATTTCATTCGTGTCCTAAAGAGTCCCATTTGATTGCGATAAAACGCATTATTAGATACCTTAAGGGTACAATTGAAATGGGTTTGTGGTATCCGAAGACCGGACAATTTTCAATGACGAGTTTTTCGGATGCCGACTATGCGGGTTGTAGAGTGGATAGGAAGAGTACAAGTGGAACATGTCAATTTCTTGGTAATTGTCTTGTTTCTTGGTCTTCCAAAAAGCAAAATTTGGTAGCTCTCTCAACCGCCGAGGCGGAGTATGTTGCGGCCGGAGCTTGTTGTGCACAAGTTCTTTGGATGAAACATACTCTCCTTGACTATGATTTGCATTTTGACCATATTAAAATATTTTGTGATAATACTAGTACTATTCATATGACTAAAAATGCAAATCAACATAGTAAAACTAAGCACATTGACATTCGGTATCACTTTCTTAGAGATCGTTATGAGAAAGGTGATATTGATATTGATTATGTTTCTACCGAGTTTCAACTTGCCGATATTTTTACAAAACCACTAGACTATGCTAGATTTTCTTTTATTTGTGGTGAATTGAATGTTTGTGTTATGGATGTATGTAGCAAATTTTTTTAACTATGTTTACCCTTTTTGATGTATGACAAAAAGGGGGAGAAAAAGTTAGTTATTTTTGAGTTTGGAGTTATGCATTTTGAGTTTTAAAACTTTGGAGTTATGCATTTTGAGTTTTAAAACTTTGGAGTTATGCATTTTGACTTTTGAGATATAACAAGTTAGTTTTGAGTTTTTGAGTTTTAAGTATTAACAAGTTAGTTTTGAGATTTGGCTTTTGAAGGTTAAGTGTTTGTGTTAAGAGTTTTTGAGCAATGTGTTTTGTATTCCTATGTTTCTCTTATGCCAAAATTCTTAGTTTCTATCTTTTATGTATTTAGCCATTCATTTATACATATAGTCATTCATTTATATGTAGCATGATTTGAGGGGGAGCTTCCAAGCTCTTTTCCCATATTTTTTTTAAAATAACTCATATGTTTTGTCATCATCAAAAAGGGGGAGATTGTGGGCCCAAGGTTACAATCAACCGATTTTTCAGTTTTGACGATTACAAAACATATATAGTTATTTGTACTAATCATTTTTAGTGTTTAAGTGTGTTTCAGGGTTCTAAGGATTCATGAAGTGTTCTTCCCTAAAGGAAGGTTGTTTTGACTCAAGTTGGTTCATTTCGGGTTCAAGATATCAAGCTATTCAAGATCGCATATGGAGAAGCCCACTTAAAGACCTTGTAGTCACCTAGAACCTATGTAAGAGTTAGTTTGTTAAAGAATGAGGTTGTGTTAAGTTGGCAAGAACACACACACACACACCATCACTTTCCAAAATACGGTTTTTGTTTTGGTATTTGATTTAGGTTCATGCCTTGATAGTTATACATGATTCAAAATTTTTATAAATTTTATATCTTGTTTATATCATGTATACCAGCCTTTATAGCATGATACTTAATCATATATCCTTACAAAATTATTTTGAAAATTTTTCAAAGTTCAAAAAATTTCCTATAATGTATCCTGTTTCAGGCCTATCAGTCGACCGGGCCGGTCGACCGGTCCATTCCAGGCCTGACCGGTCGACCGAGCCTTGTGGTCAGGGCGTGCACGTTTCTGCACGTCTGTCGGTCGACCGACCGGTCGACCGACTGGAAGCACTTTGCTCTCGGGTTTTTGTCGGTCGACCGGGCCGGTCGACCGACAGAACAAAGTGAAATTTTTCTTTGGCTTCCGGTCGACCGACCGGTCGACCGAGTCCAACGGCTAGTTTGCCAATTGGGCTGTCGGTCGACCGAGCCGGTCGACCGACAGCCGCCAGCAGCCCCAACGGCTACTTTTTTTATTTCTGATTTCTTGGTTTGATTGGGATTTGTGTGTCAGCTAGTTCTGAAATTTTGGGGGCTACTTTCTGACCTAATAAGCTAGTTTTAATCATGTTTAGATTTCCTCTAATCCCTATAAATAGAGGGGATTGGTCTCTTGCAAATTACAAGAAAAATTCCTAGTTTTCAAGTTTCCAAAAGAAAGAAAAAGTTTTCAAAAGCTTTCAATTCTCTAAGTGCATTCTTGGCTATTTATTTTCAGTTGTTTTTCAAGCAATTTGTCTTACTTTACAACTGAATTTCTCTCTACACTTCTTGAGCCAAAAATCCTCCTCATTCTATAAGGAAGTTGTAGAAGAGAAGTTTGTGATTCCTTGTTGATCACTTGATTACTTGTTCCTTCTTGTGTTGAGATCCCTCTTCGGTAGAGGATTGTAATTGATGGAGTTTGGTACTCCAGTCTTCGATAGACCTTTGTAATCTTTCCTCGGTGGATATAGTGGAAACCCTTCACGGTGGTGAAGGCGGGGACGTAGAGCGGTGGCTCGAACCTCGAAACAAATCCTTTGTGTTTGCGATTGATTTTCTTATTGCTCTTTATTACTTTACATTTCTAGCTTATGATATATCTTGTGTGCACTTCATTATTGCATCATTTTTCATTCTTGCATTTCCCGGTCTTTACTCATCACAACAAGAAAGCAATTACGCGCCTCAACTCATAATCTAGAGGAATCAAAAAGGAGAAGTTCTAGAGCCCTTCACGGGGAATTCGGCTTCAATTCTTGTTTTGAGTGACCGTCTGCATCATATATTCATACTTGTTTAAAAAGATTATTAGATTAGCATTAACACCTATTCACCCTCCCTCTAGGTGTTTTTCACCTTTGCACCCGTAGCACGGCTTGAAGCCATACGGATCACACTAGCTTATGCATCTTTTAAAAACTTTAAACTTTTCAAATGGATGTAAAAAGTGCATTTTTAAATGGTTTCATTGATGAGGAAGTTTATGTTGAACAACCTCCCAGTTTTGTAGATCATGTTCATCCAAATTTTGTTTTCAAACTTGATAAAGCATTATATAGTTTAAAACAAGCTCCAAGAGCTTGGTATGAAAGGCTTTCTAGTTTTCTTCTTTCAAATGATTTTGTTAAAGGCAAAGTAGACACCACATTATTTACTAAACATGTTGATAGTGACATTCTTATAGTCCAAATATATGTTGATGATATAATCTTTGGTTCTACTAATGAGTTACTTTGCAAGGAATTTGAACAATGCATGCAACGTGAAATTGAGATGTCATTAATGGGTGAATTGAATTATTTTCTTGGACTCCAAATCAAGCAAATGCGTGATGGGATATTATATGTCAAGCCAAGTACTCCAAGGAACTCATCAAGAAATTTGGACTTGAAGACTCAAAAATTTGCATTACTCCCATGGCCACCACCACCAAGCTTGATAAAGATGACCAAGGTAAATGTGTTGATATAAAATTGTATAGAAGCATGATTGATAGTTTGTTGTATTTAACGGCTAGTAGGCCGGATATTATGTTTAGTGTGTGTCTTTGTGCTAGATTTCAATCGTGTCCCAAAGAATCTCATTTAATTGCGGTAAAACGCATTATTCGTTATATTAAGGGCACTATTAGAATGGGTCTTTGGTATCCGAAAACAGGAGATTTCTCAATGACGAGTTTTTCGGATGCCAACTATGCGGGTTGTAGAGTGGATAGGAAGAGTACTAGTGGAACATGTCAATTTCTTGGTAATTGTCTTGTTTCATGGTCTCTAAGAAACAAAATTCGGTAGCCCTCTCAACCACCGAGGCGGAGTATGTTGCGGCGGGGGCTTGTTGTGCACAAGTTCTTTGGATGAAACATACTCTCCTTGATTATGATGTGCATTATGATCATATAAAAATATTTTGTGATAATACTAGTACTATTCATATGACTAAGAATGCAAATCAACATAGTAAGACCAAGCACATTGAGATTAGATATCACTTTCTTAGAGATCATTTTGAGAAAGGTGATATTGAGATTGATTATGTTTCTTCCGATTTACAACTTGCCGATATTTTCACTAAACTACTTGACTATAATAGATTTCTTTTATATGTGGTGAACTTAATGTTTGTATTGTTAAATAAGAAAGTTTTCTTGCTAATATATCCCTTTTTGATGTATGACAAAAAGGGGAGAAATATGTGGTTTTTGTATGTGGTTTTTGGTTTGGTGTTTTATAGTTTTGGTGTTTTATTGATGGTTATTCAAAATAGTTTTGGTGTTTTATTTATTCAAAAATTTTTTAAAAAAAAATTCTCATTTTCTCATAATAAATTGTTTTATACTTGTTTAATATAGCATTATTTGAGGGGAGTTTTTTACCTCTCTTTTATATCTTGTGTTATAGCCTATATGTTTTGTCATCATCAAAAGGGGAAGATTGTTGGCCCAAGAGGTTACACTCTCTATTTGTTTAAGTTTTGATGATAACAAAACACATAGAAGCTATATGGCACTAATAAGTTGTTTAGAATGAGTTTCAGGTTTGTACTAGTTGTGATGGCCTTTTCTAAGCTATTGCTAGGATTATGATGCTAAAAAGGCAAATGGCACAAAAGGATGTTTTGATAGAAGTGAAGGCTCTAGCTTGGTGTAACGCGGCTTAGAGAATTCTTTTCAGTTTTTTTTTAATTTTAGTGTGTTAAAGAATAGTGCATGTGTTGAAGCTCAAAATTCCCCACACACAAGATTTTGTGCACATGATTTTTCTAAAAGAAATTTCTTCTATATATAAAAAATTTTTAAACATATTTTAATACTTACAAACTCTATTTTATATAGTGTACCAGGTTTTGATCGAAATTAATTTGAAAATATTCAAGATCTTCAAAACCATTTGCAAAAGAATTGTTTTTAGCCTGTTACGGTCGACCGGACGGTCGACCGGCCTTGTTTCAGGTCAGGACGATCGACCGGGCGGTCTGACTGTTTGGGTGCGTGCATGTGTGCACGTCTCCCAGTCGACCAGGCGGTCGACCGAACCCCATGTCGGTCGACCGACCTTCGGCCGAATGAAAACACCCATGTTTCTGTTTGTTACGGTTGACCGGGCGGTCGACCGGGGGCTGGCAACGGTTATAATTTTTGAAAAAACCAGTCGACCGGCCGGTCGACCGTGAGCTTGATTTCAGCCCTAACGGTTAGTTGATTAAACAGTTTTAAAACGTGGTTTTCTTCTCTAAACGAATTTGATGGCTGGTTTTGGGTCAAATATTTCCAAATTATTCATTATATCAGTTTACTCTTTAATCCCTACCTTTATCCTATATTAGGTATGATTAGGGTTGAAGTGATTATAACAATCCTTTGCAAAAGAAATCAAGTTTAAAGGCTTTCAAAAGAAGTTTTTGCTCTCAGTTTTTGTGCTCAATTCTCTCTTTTTACTAAAGTTTTTGGTTAAAAACTCTCTTCAATTTCATTTTCTTTTTCACTTACAAAACTTGAGCTTCAATCCTACACATTATTCTCTAGGGTTTTTATAAGGGAAAAAGGTTTTCAAAAGAGGGTTTGTGGTCTTTTGATCACCAAGATATTCTTGTATTTGTGGCTCCACTACCTCTGGACTAGAGTGTGATTGAGGAGTTTGGTACTCCCGTGTGGTTGTAATTCTTTGTGAAAGTTATAGTGGTTGGAAAATCCTTCTGGGTGAAGGTGGGGACGTAGAGCTGGGTGCTCGAACCTCGAAATAAATCTCAGTGTTTGTGATTGGTTTATTTGCTTTATTTACTTGCTTTATATTCATTGCTATATTGTAGATCAATACTCATACAACAAGATTGCATTACGCATCTCAAACTCTTATCTAGAGGAATCACGAGGAAGGAGTTCAGAGCCCTTCACGGGATATTCGGCTTCTAGTCTTGTTTCGGGTGATCGTCGCACATAACATTTTTAATTTGTGCATTGATTAGCATTATCACCTGTTCACCCCCCTCTAGGTGATTTCACTTACCAGATGCAGTTTTTGACTCATATGATAGGGTATTCGTTTCACAAGAGAGGGCGACTAGCGCTTCCAATAGTTGTCTTCATGCGGTCTGAACTCCTAGTGTCCAGTCCGAAGATGTCCCTGTGAAGTCCTCTTCGGAGGAACTTTTAGAGGAGGAGGATGAGCCGGCCTTTTGGCAACAGGACCCCCCAGCTGATTCACGCGCCTTCATGTCTACCATTTGGCGAGGCATGAAGAAGATATTTTGGGGGCAGATTCGACTACGCAAACAGGTTACGGAGCAGACATCTCGCCTAGACCGCATTGAGGAGGGTCTGAGGCGATCACAGTCGGCCGGACCTAGCACCACCGCTGGCCTAAGCCGAAGGCGGGGGTGACACCTTTCTTTACCTGTTTCATGCATTTATTTTCTTGCATACATTGAGGACAATGCATGGGATAGGTATGGGGGGGTAGATACTAACATAGAATTTTTCTAGACTTATTCTAGGTTTCTCTTTTCTTATAAAAAATTTTTTTTTTTAGATTTCTTAGGTTTCTCTTTTCTTACTAACATAGGATTTTTCTAGATTTTTTCTTTTAGATTTCTAGGTTTCTTGTTTCGTATATATATAAAAAATATATAAAAAAGAAAAAAAATTGTGATCCATTTTTTGAAAAGAATTAACTTGATCTTAGGCATTAAGGAAGTTCTAAGCTAAGATTTCTTAATATAAGTCGAAATAAGAAATTTTGTTGGATCTTTAGGCTAAGAAAGAAAAGAATAGAAAAGATAGCTAGATTTTGAATTTTTCCTAAACACTATATACATTTGCATGTTGAGGGATTAATCAAGGACTTAGTGACTTTGTTTACATAAATATAAATAATAATAATAATAATAATAATAAATCATAAATAAAACTTGATCACTAATTAAGCTGGTTGCTTGTGCCTTAAGAAGCATGACCAGTCACGCCTAAAAGTGGTTGAGTCCTTAGCATTCGTGGCCTAGTTACTCGAGACCTTGAACCTTAGGGATGTATCTTCATCTGGTGCCCTAAGACCATCTGATCTGGGAGTCATCGGTAAAAGGCTCGCTACACGGGTAAATTAGAAAGCCTAATGAAGCTAAGAAAATGTAAATATATAATATAACATAAAAAAAGAGAAAAAAAAGAGAAAAAAATTAAATAAATATATATATATTATTTATTTATATATTTATAGGTGAACAAATGAACTAAAGTCTAAGAAAAATCCCTCATACGTATGTATATGTGTTAGGCCTGATACAAAATCCAGTTTTCTCTCTATTCTTAGAAACTTAACCTAAGTTGAAAACAAGATTTCAAATGGAGACTTATAAAAAGAAGGAAAAGTTTAGAATAACCCGAAACCAATAGATCACCGAAATTCTTGAAGAAAATGGATCATAATAAAATCTTTCTCTTTTTTCACTAACATTTTTCTTTTTCTTTGGGATTTTGTGGGTGTAATCTGCTGAAAACCCTCAGGAGACAACACTCCTCCTCTTGGGTAACCTAGAGGTTTAAAGGCTTGTTACACGAGGTTAGTGCAATCGTGTCACCAACGAAAGTGGTGTAATAATTTAGTTAGGATTTTTCCCTTTGCTTATTTTGCTCAGGGACGAGCAAAAGTTAGGTATGGGGGTGTGATTGGAGTCATTTATGCATCATTTTCTACCACCATGCTATGCTTTATCTGAATAAATATTGAATTTTTACTGCTTTTTTCTCTCTTTTTTCAGTTCCAATGTTTAATGGAGAAGGAGGCCCAACAATTATGATTTTTGAGGAATGAAAGAAACATTTAGAAGCCCACAAGAGAAAAGCCCAAGTCTGAACAGATCCAAAGCATGTTCTCAGTTTCTACAAGATTCAACTGGGGATATGAGATACAACAGAAAGGCACAAAAATCCGCTAGCGCAGCGACCAAGAAACAACCGCGCAAACGCGGCACTTGCCGCGGAACCGCGGCAATCTTCTGGCCGTTACTTCAGCGTTTGATCCGGAGCTGAGGTGGGATGACCTCCTCTCATGAAGACTATAAATAGACCCCTAGGGCCTCTGTAATCGAAGAGGAGAAAAGAGCATTGTTTACAGGGAAATTGTTAGGGTTTCTCTAGATTTTTCCTTTAGTCTCTTATGTAATTTTCTTTTTCTCCTTCTAGAATCCAGAAAAGAGAGAGTGAGAGTGAGTGACCTTTGTAATTGGAGACGGTGACAACGCAATATAAGGATCAAGCTTTCAATCTTCCAATCTTTTCTTATTCTAGTGCACTATTTTCTTTAAAACTTTTACCTTCTTCTATTTAACTTTTACAATGAACTATTGCTTGTTCTTTATCTCCATGTCTAGCTAATTCATTAACATGACTAACTTTTAATTTTACTAACTACTAACTCTTGGGTGATTGCTACTTTATATGATGCATTGGATACTTTCTTCTTTTTAGTCTTGCAAACTACAAGTCTATCTTACCTCCAATGATGAAATGCTATGTTCCCCCTCCATATGATTCATGTGAGCCTCACTTAGAACCTTGTCTTTAGAATAGTGCCTTGATGGAACATGAAGATGGAGCACTTCACTATGCCAATGACTACATTACAAGTTTCTTATTTCATGCTCGCTTTATTATAGATTTGATGGACTAATGACTCTTGTATGTTTTCTTAGCATCTTTAAGAGTGATCATCCTTGTTCCACTGTTGAAAAATCTATTTAGGGAGCCAATGATTCAAGGAGGCAACTAGCCTAGCCTAGATGAGAAACACCTTTGACATGGGACAATACAAGGACTTGGCAAAGCAAGACATACCATTGCCGATGAATCAATATGAGGCATGCATCACCCAACGAGAGTAGTAAGTTAGTAAATTAGAATGTTAGTCATGGCTTCTCTTTCTATCATACTTTAAAAAAAAAAAAAACCTTTCTTCTGAAAACTTTCTCTTTTCAAATATCTCCGTTTTCCTTCCATCTTTAATTTCGTTTCTTCTTTTCCTTCTCACAACCACCAAAGATTTTAACTCACTTTCCACATCGTTTTACTTTTCATTTCTTAAAACAAAGAAGAACCTTCGTTTTTCTTCACTAAAATTTCAATATAAAACCTTGAATGCTTCTATTGCTAACCCTCCCTGCAGATACGACCCGTCCTAGCTTATGCTACGAACGGTGATTCGGAAGGAGTAAAGTGAACCTGCATATACATTCGAAGTTCTTGATCATCGGTACACGGACATCAATGGTTTACTCTAAAACTCTTTCTCAATACAATTAATCCTTCCGAACAGTGATCCATCTTCATGTTCCTGAAAGCACACCTAGAGGGGGGTGAATAGATGTACCGCTAATCTAATGAACTAAATGCGAAAATTTAAAAACTAATAGCTACAACACTTAGTGCAACCAATTAGTGTAGCCGAATTCCCCATGAAGGGCTCTGGACTAACTCCTCTTGATTCCTCTGAATAAGAGTTGAGGCGCTATATGAAGCTCTCGTGGTTAGGCACAAGTGAGGCACACACAAACAATCCAAGCATATAGGGATAGGCAATAATGAATCAATGCAAGGCACAACACAAGCAAATAAGATATGACAATATGAATAATGTACTACACAAATAAAGAGAGAGAGAGAGTTGAGAGTCAATTGATCAAACGCAAACAAGAAGATGTGTTTCGAGGTTCGAGCACCGAGCTGTACGTCCCCGCCTTCACCGAGAAGGATTTCCAATCCACTAGGAGTACCGAACTCCTCTCTCAACCAATACAACCTCCACCGAGGCAATACAAATGGTCTACCGAAGACCTGAGTACTAAACTCCACCAAACCAATACAACCACAATCCACCTCTACCAAAGAGGGATACAAATCCAATCCACCACCACCTCACCAAGAGGGAGCAAACCACAATCTCAACCTCTACCAAAGAGGGAGCTAACCACAACCCAAATCCACCTCTACCAAAGAGGGATATCACAAATAAAGGGTGGTTACAACAAGGTGGTTACAAAGACCACAAACCAAATTTTCCCACAAATAAAGATCCTATAGAATAGGATAGATGATATAGCTCAAGTGGAAAACAAGTATTTTGATCAAAGAAAATCTCTTGGGAAAATACAAAATAGATATAGATTTTTAGATCAAGAAACTAATTCCCAAAAACCTATTTTCTTTGAAATAAACAAAACACTTTAAAACAAATAAGATGGATCTTTTTGGCACTAAAATACTTTTGAAAACTTGTTTAAAACACTAGAGAAACTCTAAAAATTTTGCTCTTAAAAACTTAGCCAAAAACTCAAGCAATGGGGTATATATACACCCCAATCCAAAAACTAGCCGTTAGAGCAGATTTTTGCTCTTGGCGGCTGGCGGTCGACCGCCCAGTCGACCGCCAACGGTCAAATTTATGACCTTTGGAAGCCAGCGGTCGACCGCCCGGTCGACCGTCCCAATCCAGAGAGCAAAGGCTCTCGGCCGGTCGACCGCCCTTGCCTTTCGGTCGACCGGTCGGTCGACCGCCCCAACCCGAGAGTTGGGTGCTTGCAGTCGGTCGACCGCTCGGTCGACCGGCCCAAGTGGCAAACCAAGCGTGCACGTTTGGTGCACGTCGGTCGACCGGTCCGATCGACCGACTCTGGGTCCGGTCAACCGGCCCGGTTGACCGCCAGAGCCTGGCAGGCTGGGTTCTGGGTCAGAAAACTTAGGTTAAAAATATTCTAATAAATCCCATAAAACTTCTAAAAACCCACAAAAATAGTTTCTAACATTATATATGATATACAAACATGTGTTAAAAATTTCAACACAAATATCAAACATTTTAAACCATTTTTGTGTTATGGAAAAATTACCGAAACCAAAACCTGTATTTTTCCAAATTAAGACTTTTCAAATAAACTTTGTCCAAACCTTATCCAAATACAGAAACATGATACTTAAGCATTTTAAAGCATGTTGCATATGGACATAGGTCCAACATACATGAAACATATATATTTATGTTTTTGTCTTTAATTCCAAAAATATGTTTTGTTAAAAATACAAAACCTAAACCACATGAATAGGTAAGTCAAAATAAGTTTGTCTAGGAAGTTAAGCATGCATGTATATAGAATGAATCTACTATACATAAAACCATTTAAACTTGTTTTGATCTAATTTTTCATGAAAGCAAATATCGGTTAAATCAAAAACCGAAATACCGAATCCAAAACATAAAACGTGTGTGTATTGTGAACTTGAGTATATCACACTATCTAATCTTTACACATGGATCTAAAATAAACTAAAAACTATGGTACCGATATCTTCTTGAGGAACTCCGTCTTCAAGGCGACTCGATCCAAACCGTGATCCACCGAGCTTGACTCCAACGAGTGCTATATATGATCTTGATGCTCGGGCTCTGGAATCACCACGTGAAAGCTTCCAAACCATCTTGTTGAAGCTAATCACCAACTAATATCTTGATTAATGATCTGAAACTAAACATCACAAGATTATTAGTAAACATAACTACATGAGTTAATCATCATCAAAACTAGAGTGGAAGGCCTTTGGGCCAACAATCTCCCCCTTTTTGATGATGACAAAACTCATGGAGTTATATATGCATGGATTAAAGTTAAGCTTCAAAGAAGCTCCCCCTTAACTCATGCATCACAATAAACATATAAATATGCAAGGAATATTAAACATGAAAATGCATAGACATGTATAAAACAATGAACCATGGTCTTGATACCAATTAAACGGTAAAACTCTATTAAAGCTCTTGATACCAAAATAAAAACATGTTCTTTAAATAAAGCTCTTGATATCAACAAATAAACGAAAAATGCTCTTGATACCAATTAAACGACAAACTAATAAATAAAAACAAACTATGTTTCTAGATAAAAAAAAACATGCATATAAAAACATGCATATAAACTCAATTAATTCTCCCCCTTTTTGTCAATCATCAACAAGGGGTTGAATAAAACAAAAATATGTTCTCCCCTTTTTGTCAAAAAAAAGATGTCAATAAGGGGGGCAATCAAATATGATACCAATTAAAATATGTCAATGCAGAACATTTTGATACCAATTGAAAGGGAACATAAAAACGTTTAAGAATTGATACCAATTGCAAGTAAATAAAGGCATTGATACCAATTGTGAGAAAACAAATAAAATCTTGATACCAATTGAAAATATTCAAATAAACATCTTGATACCAATTGTAAGAATTTATCATTTAGAACATATGATACCAAAATAAGATAAATATTCATTTTTTTAATCATTTTATATCATAAAGTATGGGAGTAAAAATCATCGGTAAACAAAATACCAATTGAAAGACAAAATATGAATTTTCTCCCCCTTTATGAAATACCAAATAAAATAATGCATAAGCTTATATTGAATACCAATTGAAAACTAAAAACATGATAGTCATTTAAAAAAAAAAAACTAAGCTTAGCATATATAACATTTTATGCTCAAAGATATAGGGATATAGTAAGCACAAATAAAACATGTATAGGTGTATGAAAAATGAGTACCAATCAAAATAGATGATACCAATTGAAAGCATACATACACAAAAAACAATATGAGTATACAAAAATATCAATATTGATACCAATTGAAAAGATCCAATGATACCAATTGAAACAATAATAATAAGATCAAGTGTATAACTCATATAACCTACCACCCATTTCATGCACATGTTTAAAAATGATTTTAAATAAAAGCATACAAGGCATGGACTCCCATCCAACCGCCCGTGGAAGGTAGGGTTTTCAAAAATAGGTTTGAAAAATATAGTAAGTTTGAAAACTCTACCATAACGAAGAATCCCGCAACTAGTTAAGTGAAAAACTTGTAAACTAGTACGAAATCCTTCAAGCAAGGAATAAAACAAAATTATATTTCATGAAAAACATGTAAATCACATGGTCACTAAACACTCAAGGTCCATAAAGCATATATCAAACTCATGAAAATAATCATGAGTAGACAATAAAGGTGAGTGTTCAAGATATATGTGAAACACATAATCATGAAAATAGGCAATAAGCTCAATATTCCTTAAAACATGAAAATTATCAAAACTATTTAATCTTCAAGGCATATGTATGTCTTATACAAACTAAAGTATACATACATATCCAAATATAAACGAGTCCACAAATGTATATGCATGAAGGCACGTGGCTCAAAGGATGTATATGTATAGATGATAGGTAGTAAAAAATGAATATTTATCACTACATTTACTATCATGTTTCCCTATTTATTCCTTTAATTATGCACTATTACTAATGTTTTATTATTTAATGTGTGCAGGTCTTGAGTAATTAAGAAAATAAAGAAATAAAAGCCTAAATGAAGCCCAGAAGCCCAAAAAGCCCATGTGCAAGCCCATGTGCAAAAGTTGTAGTAATTTAGAAGTTTCTATATTATCTAACCTAATCTAAACTTGGATTTTTAAAACTCTTTATTTAAAATCTAAGTGAAGAAAAGGAAGGATAAGAAAGAACTCCTAATTGCTAAAAAAAAAAAAGCGGAAAAGGATGGACTTCTACTCAACCCTAGTTGCTTGCAGGACAAGGCTAAAGATAAAAGGAGAAGAGTGCAAAGATAAAAATTCGTTTCAAAAAGATTTGAATTTATGATAACTTGCTTCCTAAGTTATCCCAAATTTTCAAAATAAAGAGTCAGTATGCAGAATCCAGAAGGATATACCCAAATGGACGGACCAGAGGAGGCCACGCGATAAAATGCGTGGCCAGAAGCCACACTATAGCCGTGTAAATGCGGCTATAGCTGCGTTTCCGCGGGTATATGGATGAGTCTGGTGATGTGCTTTCGTGGAGGAGTTGTACAAGGACTCTACTTCTTCCATCTCCTATAAATACCCCTGCAGAGCAACAGAGAGGGGGCATCCAGAGACGGGAGCTTAGGGTTTTTCTTTAGATTTTCTCTCTAATTTGTAGTTTGTAACTTAGGTTTTTTTATGTAATTTTTACTTTCCTTATGTAACTGAGAGGAGAAACGAGTTTCATGGAGGAAGGAGATCAAGCTTGTACTAAGGGTGACACCGGTGTAAGTAAGTCTTTTCTTTCATTGTTATTAGAATCGAATCGAAGTTTCTTTTCTTCTTTACTCTTGTTTTCGTTTACTTTCCTCTGATCTGTTTGTAATCCAAGTGAATTCGATAGCCTCGAGACTGCTTCGCCATTGCAAGTGCCCTTGATGGCCTATGGTGATGAATAACCATTCTTTGTTAGTTTAGCTCGCCCTTTTATTCGTAGTATAGATCGAGAATGGGGAAGATCCTATACGCCATGCTTGATTGCCTTCAAAGACAAGGTAAGTCGTCGCAATGGATCCAAGGTATATGAGCACTGAAGAGGTAAGTAATTTTTAGGTTGTCTTTCTTTTCTTTTATTTCTTTAGTTTAGATCACCAACACCAACAACACCCAATTCTTTTATCACCCTTTTTCAATTTCTTTGTATATAATCCATTTTTCATTTTCCCACCTTCTCAATCTACCATCTTCTTCCTAATTTAACTTTAACTCAAATTTTCTTTTTTTTCTTTTAAAGAACTAAAGAAGAACTTTAACCATACTTTGTAGCATAAAAGAAAACTTACTAAAAAAGCTTCCATCGCTAGTCCCTCCTTGTGGATCACGACCCGCATAGCCACTTGCTATCGCGGTAGAATTGAGTAACTTGCACATCTCTCTTTTAAAGTTTTGAAATTCTATATTTTGTGTGCAGGTAAAACCTCAATCAAAATTTTGGCACCGTTGCCGGGGAGGGATGGTAAGTTAATCTCTTTAAAAGTTTACATTTTTGGTTAACTTTCTTCTTGTTTTTTGTACAGATTTAACAACAAGGAATATCCGTTGCAGTGGACATATAAGTGGCCCTGGACTCTGCTCAAGAAAGCAAAGCCCAGAAGCCCTCAGATTTGCTACATTCCAGTGGCAAAACTGAGTGAACTACTAACCTGTATTTTTGCAGGTTGGCTGAATTGAAAGTCTGAATTTTTGTAGCATTTATCTCCTTGTTTGACTCACTGTATCTATATTTCTAACACAACAGTAAAACGTTGATTGTAAATGCTAAAAATGATTTAGACTTTGCATTTAGGCACGTGTCTATTTCATTTCATTTTTTATTTACTGTTGAAGAGTACTGGAGCCAAGGTATGTGTGCATAGCATTTAGTATAAGGTTCATTCTTATATGAAATATTGCTTGAATGTTATTCTTTTCTATATACTTGTACACTGCACAAAATTGACTTAAGGGCTTGTCCTATAAACAAGATAAGGTGGGGAAGTCATTATCCTCCCTTAGCCCACAAACAATCTCCTCACTCACTAACCCAAGCCTAACTAAAAATGAGTAGACGTTGGCCCTAGGGACATCTCGGACTCAATTAGGAGATTATCCTAAGGGGAAAGGTGTTGGAATTTGACTCCTGTCAAATCAGTGTCTAGGAAGGGGATTAAGGGCCGAAAGCCCGAAGGTTGGTGGTTACTTAATTAAGGAACGTCTTTGACGGATAACCTCCCACTAATCTTGCCCTGACCTGGCTGATTAGCTTGTGGTCAAAGTCTGCATTATACCTCCCATGGACAGTCTAACCAGTTAGGAGTCGTCTAGGTCATAGGTCTACCCTAACTTAGTTTAGAATTTTTTTCCTTTGTTTGCTTATTTGTTTCTTTGTTTGTGTTTTATTGTGTGATATGGCTTATAACAACAATTTTTCCAATTTTAATGGTAATCCATATTACACACCAACCTCTTTTTCGGATATTACGAACCCGGCATATCATAACTTTAACCAACCAGTTCAAAATAGAAAACCATCAATCTTGGAAATGATGGAAATGAGTATGCATGAGTCCAAGCAACAATCACAGAATCTGACCGACTCACAATTTCACCACGAATTTCACAATAACACTTCATCTTTTCAAGTCCAATCACAATAAAACGATGAACCAATCGACTATGAAAAGATGCTTGAAGCTATGACTCAGGCTAGAATCGCTCGTAATCATGACATAGATATGATGGTTCAAACTTTACGTTCTCACCGTTCGACCATTTCTGATGTCGCTAACCATTCTGTTAGAGCCAAAGAGTCATCTTGTTTTGGAAAACAAGATTCTATTTCAGTACAATCATTTGAACTTGCCCAAACTCTAAATTTTAAAAATTACATTGATAGTTTGGCAAGTTTTTCATTTTCTGAAATAGAACCTGAGAATGAATATGATCATAAACCTCAACTTAGTGATTCAATTCTACTTCCTGATTCAATAATGACTCCGGTGTCTTCACCTGATTTCAATCTTTTTCCTAAGTCAACATTGGATCTTGTGCCAATTCATAATGAAATTGAATCATCCATCTTTGATGATCATCATATTGAACTTGACCAATTTCATACTTTTGAAAGTCCCATTGACAAATTGGCCAGTTCTCATAATATTGAACTCAATGAGATATGTGACCTAGATTCTCAAATTTGTGATCCAGTTCAAATTCTCGAATCAATATTGACTCCTGTTTTGTTACCCGATTTGAGTAATATTTTAGAGATAGTTTTGATTCCCACACCTGTCATTCTTGAACTTGAATCACCAATATTAAGTCACATTCTATTGTGGGAAAATAAATGTGGACTAGAGTTTCAACTTCTTGATTTGGACCCACTTCTTGAACCAAGCTCGACTCCTGAACCTTTACTTGACTTAAGTCACTTTCCTGAGTCGGTATTAGTTCCCGTACTTCCTCAGTCCAAGTCAATCATTCTATCTTTTGACACTCCATTTTGGGACAAGGCGGTTGACACAATTGACTCCAAAAATTATTATGAAATTTGGAAATTAGATGGGGTGGAATTTTTAAAAAATGTTCATACATACATCATTTAGTGGGTTATACAAGAGAGATTTCTGGTGGGTTCCTCCGAACTCCACAAAAATTCGATTGGGCTGCATTTCGTGGACCAATTAGACCACCACTGGAACCACCACCTTAAGGTAATATTTTCCTTCCCTTTCTTCTTTTTCATGCATAAGTGCATTCATTCATACATTGAGGACAATGCATGAGATAGGTATGGGGGGAGGATTTACTAACATACTAACATATGTAGATACTAACTAATTTTTTTTAAAAAAACTTTTTGAAAAAAGGACAATATTTTGACTTATCTTTTGAAAGAAATCTAAGTTAGTCTTAAGAATTAGGGAAATCATGATTAAGATTTCTAAAAACTTGGTCAAAATAAATAAATTGTTAAATTTTTCGGTATAGGAGAAAAAAATTGAATAAGTAATTAGTCTTGATTTTTACCTTAATGAAATGTGCATACCTAATACACTTACACATCTAGGATTCTAAGACAAAGACTCTTGTGCCCTATAAAAAATAATGTAACAAAAAAACAACAACAAAGAAATTCACTGATTAAGCTAGATACATGTGCCTCAAGAAGCATAAGTATTCACGCCTAAAAGTGATTTTATAAATAGAGTCCTTAGTTTTGTGGCCTAGTCCACTCGAATCCTTAAGTCCGTGGGGTGTTTTCTCACCCGGTGCCCTAAAACTAACCAGTTTGGGAGTCACCGACTTTAAGTTCGCTACATGGGTGGATTAGAAAGCCTAAGAAAACTAAGAAATATTTTTATATATGTACTAACACATCTAATAGTCAATTAGTTAGGTATGAGAGCCTCAAGAAGCCTTGATACTTACACGAAAGAAAATTAGATGAGTTATACATATTAAAAAAAAAAGAAGAGAAAATAATAAAAAGGCATGAGAGTCCAAGCTAAAGAATTTCTAGTAAAAGATTCACAAGGATGCATATGACTTAGGGTAACGAAAGAGACTATACAAAAATTCAATTTTGATTCTTACCTAAAATGGATAAAAATTTATTATATAAAGACTAAGTTTAAGAATGAATAAAAATGATAATCCTAAAACTTATAGACTACTTAGTCTCTTCAAACATATTTCAAATATTTTTCTTTTATGGATTTTGTGGGTGTAATCCGCTGAAAACCCTCACGAGACAACACTCGTCCTCTAGGGTAACTTAGAGGTTTAATGGCTTGTTGCACATGCTAAGTGCAACCGTGACGCCTACGAAAGTGAGTTAGGATAGATTAGTTTTTCTTTTCTTATTCTTTTTTATTTTTACTCGAGGACGAGCAAAAGATAAGTGTGAGGGTGTGATAGGTAGTAAAAAAATGCATATTTATCACTACATTTACTATCATGTTTCCCTATTTATTCCTTTAATTATGCACTATTACTAATGTTTTATTATTTAATGTGTGCAGGCCTTGAGTAATTAAGAAAATAAAAAAATAAAAGCCTAAATGAAGCCCAGAAGCCCAAAAAGCCCATGTGCAAGCCCATGTGCAAAAGTTGTAGTAATTTAAAAGTTTCTATATTATCTAACCTAATCTAAACTTGGATTTTTAAAACTCTTTATTTAAAATCTAAGTGAAGAAAAGGAAGGATAAGAAAGAACTCCTAATTGCTAAAAAAAAAAAGCGGAAAAGGATGGACTTCTGCTCAACCCTAGTTGCTTGCAGGATAAGGCTAAAGATAAAAGGAGAAGAGTGCAAAGATAAAAATTCGTTTCAAAAGATTTGGATTTATGATAACTTGCTTCCTAAGTTATCCCGAATTTTCAAAATAAAGAGTCAGTATGCAGAATCCAGAAGGATATACCCAGATGGACGGACCAGAGGAGGCCACGCGAGAAAACGCGTGGCCAGAAGCCACACTATAGCCGCGGAAACGCGGCTATAGCCGCATTTTCGCGGGTATATGGATGAGTCTGATGATGTGCTTTCGTGGAGGAGTTGTACAGGGACTCTACTTCTTCCATCTCCTATAAATACCCCTGCAGAGCAACAGAGAGGGGCATCCAGAGATGGGAGCTTAGGGTTTTTCTTTAGATTTTCTCTCTAATTTGTAGTTTGTAACTTAGGTTTTTTTTATGTAATTTTTACTTTCCTTTATGTAACTGAGAGGAGAAACGAGTTTCATGGAGGAAGGAGATCAAGCTTGTACTAAGGGTGACACCGGTGTAAGTAAGTCTTTCTTTCATTGTTATTAGAATCGAATCGAAGTTTCTTTTTCTTCTTTACTCTTGTTTTCGTTTACTTTCCTCTGATCTGTTTGTAATCCAAGTGAATTCGATAGCCTCGAGACTGCTTCGCCATTGCAAGTGCCCTTGATGGCCTATGGTGATGAATAACCATTCTTTGTTAGTTTAGCTCGCCCTTTTATTCATAGTATAGATCGAGAATGGGGAAGATCCTATACGCCATGCTTGATTGCCTTCAAAGACAAGGTAAGTCGTCACAATGGATCCAAGGTATATGAGCACTGAAGAGGTAAGTAATTTTTAGGTTGTCTTTCTTTTTTTTTTTTTTAGTTTAGATCACCAACACAAACAACACCCAATTCTTTTATCACCCTTTTTCAATTTCTTTGTATATAATCCATTTTTCATTTTCCCACCTTCTCAATCTACCATCTTCTTCCTAATTTAACTTTAACTCAAATTTTCTTTTTTTTTTCTTTTAAAGAACTAAAGAAGAACTTTAACCATACTTTGTAGCCTAAAAGAAAACTTACTAAAAAAGCTTCCATTGCTAGTCCCTCCTTGTGGATCACGACCCACATAGCCACTTGCTATCGCGGTAGAATTGAGTATCTTGCACATCTCTCTTTAAAGTTTTGAAATTCTGTATTTGTGTGCAGGTAAAACCTCAATCAATAGACATTAGTTTGGACAAGATAGATATATACATGAAGTTAAACATATGAAAATGAAAACATGGATAAAGTAGGAATGCAAGTCAAATGCATGAATCATCAAAACTAAACTATACTAGCACATCTAATGGGTACAAATAAGTGTTCAAGCACAAACATATAAAAATTTATTTGTGGCCCACTATATGTACAAGTATAAATCCTAATTTTAATGAAAACTAACATCCAAACGAGTAATCAAAACATGAAGCATAAAACGATACATAAATCAACATGATAAACATAAATACGATCATTATGTAAATCCACATGCTATTAGACCTATGATATACATAATAGCTAAACAATGGTGAGAACACAACATATGAGTCCATATAAACATGGGTGATCTCAAATGCTATATATGCATGTCAAAGGTCTAATAATCATGGCATTATCATAATAATCTATAAACCAAGACATGCTATAAATCAAGGACATGAAAGCATGCAAATATAAACGGGAGTTTAGAGATCGATACCAAAACCGATGAAGGCACCTCTCTAGTTCTCTAAACCAAGGTGGTCCTCCCACCAAACTTCCCTTGAAAGTGATAATCCAAATAATCCTCATGAAGCTCGGAACGCATCCACCTCAAGGTACCGCAACTCTCACGTCATGCGAGAGCCCACACCTACGTCAAATACAATAGGGGTGGTCTTTGGTACCCATACTCTTTTGGGTCCATGGGGTTAGTACCTTTTCTAACCCAAACAAATTTATTTGCTAAATTAACATCATATATAAGATCATAGCAAAATTTAGCAAAGTGGCCCTTACGTCCACAATGTGTACAAGTGTACACATAAGCATACATGTGATGGGCGTGTACGTGAGGAGCATGTGTATGCCGTGGAGGGTGTGCATGCAAAGATGGAACTTGTTTCTTTTGAAACAAAGATTCCAAACGTGTATGACTCAAAACACATTGGCTCAAAGTGGAGCCCAAACAATCCATATTCTTCTTAAGCATAGATATATCATTTTTAATTAAAGAAGAAGTGTGGCATGCAATAGGTGAGCTAGATGAAACTATCCTAGCATGGTAAACATGTGAATCTATATCATTTTGCAAAGATTCATTTTTCTTTAAACAAACATCTAAATCATTTGAAATAGAAATTATTTTGTTTTTCAAAGAATCATTCTCTTTTACTACAAAATCAACTTTTGAAGACAATTTCTCATTTTTCTTCAAAATTATTTCACAATCATTTTTATTTTTTAAAATTCATTTTCTTTTAGAGCAAGTTCAAGCTTTGATTTCAATGAATCCCTTTCATTAGAAATCTCCTCTTTCTCTTGCAAAACCAAACCAAGTTTAGAAGACAAATTTCATTTTCTTTATTTAATGCAAAAGTCTTCTTTTTCAAAGATTATACTTTTCTATCAATTTTTCACAAATAATAGAAAGTTCTTCATTTAAAGTGTTAGGATCAACATGCTCATTACTAGAAGAACTAGCATCATCACAATCTAGTTGAGATTCCGAATATACCTCAAGGGAGTCATTCCCTTGGACCATGAAGCATTGTGTCTCGGATTCTCCGCTAGATTCCTCCTCTGGTTGAATTGGCAATTGAAGCTTGGAGGTGGTCAACTTGTTCCACACTGCAAAGGCGGAATCAAAGTTAGAAACAAGTGTAAGATATTCTTTGTTTAGCGTGCTTCTAATAGCCTCAAAGGCTTGTGTATTGGCCCCTATATGATTGCGGTTACCAAGATAGCATTTCTTGGTAGCGGTAAGGAAAACATGCAAACCTAGGGTTTTTAAATACATGGACATCCTAAGTTTCCATGTGTCAATGTTGGAAACATCAAACATGGGAGGTGACAAGCAATCCATGAGTGTGTGCAAACAATATACATGTGCAAAATACAAATGATAGATTAGCAAACCAAGATCTCACTCCTAAGTGGTTAAACCAAATATCAGGAGCGTAGGCTTTGATACCAATTGAAAGTACACATAGAGGGGGGTGAATAGGTGTACCGCTAATCTAATGAACTAAATGTGGAAATTTAAAAACTAATAGCTACAACACTTAGTGCAACCAACGAGTGTAGCCGAATTCCCCGTGAAGGGCTCTAGACTAACTCCTCTTGATTCCTCTGAATAAGAGTTGAGGCGCTATATGAAGCTCTCATGGTTAGGCATAAGTGAGGCACTCACAAACAATCCAAGCATATAGGGATAGGTAATAATGAATCAATGCAAGGCACAACACAAGCAAATAAGATATGACAATATGAATAAAGCACTACACAAATAAAGAGAGAGAGAGAGTTGAGAGTCAATTGATCAAACGCAAACAAGAAGATGTGTTTCGAGGTTCGAGCACCGAGCTCTATGTCCCCGCCATCACCGAGAAGGATTTCCAATCCACTAGGAGTACCGAACTCCTCTCTCAACCAATACAATCTCCACCGAGGCAATACAAATGGTCTACCGAAGACCGGAGTACCAAACTCCACCAAACCAATACAACCACAATCCACCTCTACCAAAGAGGGATACAAATCCAATCCACCTCCACCTCACCAAGAGGGAGCAAACCACAATCTCAACCTTTACCAAAGAGGGAGCTAACCACAACCCAAATCCACCTCTACCAAAGAGGGATATCACAAATAAAGGGTGGTTACAACAAGGTGGTTACAAAGACCACAAACCAAATTTTCCCACAAATAAAGATCCTATAGAATAGGATAGATGATATAGCTCAAGTGGAAAACAAGTGTTTGATCAAAGAAAATCTCTTGGGAAAATACCAAATAGATATAGATTTTTAGATCAAGAAACTAATTCCCAAAAACCTATTTTCTTTAAAATAAACAAAACACTTTAAAACAAATAAGATGGATCTTTTTGGCACTAAAACACTTTTGAAAACTTGTTTAAAACACTGGAGAAACTCTGCAAATTTTGCTCTTAAAAACTTAGCCAAAAACTCAAGCAATGGGGTATATATACACCCCAATCCAAAAACTAGCCGTTAGAGCAGATTTCTGCCCCTGGCGGCTGGCGGTTGACCGCCTGGTCGACCGCCAATGGTCAAATTTATGACCGTTGGAAGCCAGCGGTCGACCGCCCGGTCGACTGTCCCAATCCAGAGAGCAAATGCTCTCTGGCCGGTCGACCGCTCGGTCGACCGCCCTTGCCTTTCGGTCGACCAGTCGGTCGACCGCCCCAACCCGAGAGTTGGGTGCTTGCAGTCGGTCGACCGCTCGGTCGACCGGCCCAAGTGACAAACCAAGCGTGTACATTTGGTGCATGTCGGTCGACCGGTCCGGTCGACCGACTCTGGGTCCGGTCAATCGGCCCGGTCGACCGCCAGAGCCTGGCAGGCTGGGTTTTGGGTCAGAAAAACTTAGGTTAAAAATATTCTAATAAATCCCATAAAACTTCTAAAAATCCACAAAAATAGTTTCTAACATTATATATGATATACAAATATGTGTTAAAAATTTCAACACAAATATCAAACATTTTAAACCATTTTTGTGTTATGGAAAAATTACCGAAAACCAAAACCTGTATTTTTCCAAACTTAGACTTTTCAAATAAACTTTGTCCAAACCTTATCTAAATACAAAATTATGATACTTAAGCATTTTAAAGCATGTTGCATATGGACATAGGTCCAACATACATGAAACATATATATTTATGTTTTTGTCTTTAATTCCAAAAATATGTTTTGTTAAAAATACAAAACCTAAACCACATGAATAGGTAAGTCAAAATAAGTTTGTCTAGGAAGTTAAGCATGCATGTATATAGAATGAATCTACTATACATTAAAGCATTTAAACTTGTTTTGATCTAACTTTTCATGAAAGCAAATATCGGTTAAACCAAAAACCGAAATACCGAATCCAAAACATAAAACGTGTGTGTATTATGAACTTGAACATATCACACTATCTAATCTGATGGATCTAAAATAAACTAAAAACTATGGTACCAATGTCTTCTTGAGGAACTCCGTCTTCAAGGCGACTCGATCCAAACCGTGATCCACCGAGCTTGACTCCAACGAGTGCTATATATGATCTTGATGTTCGGGCTCTGGAATCACCACGTGAAAGCTTCCAAACCATCTTGTTGAAGCTAATCACCAACTAATATCTTGATTAATGATCTGAAACTAAACATCACAAGATTATTAGTAAACATAACTACATGAGTTAATCATCATCAAAACTAGAGTGGAAGGCCTCTGGGCCAACAGTTCCATCAGGGCACTTGTTGAAGAAACAAGGCTCTAAATGAGGCACGCATTAATCATATGGAGGAGATAACAAAGCTTTCACTAAGATTACAAACAATACTCATCTTGAATGGAATAAAAAGACTTGTTTGCTACAAGACTAGAAATGTAAACCTCCAATGAGTCATATGAGTTAGCATCACCCAAGAGTTAGTAGTTAGTAGTGTTAGAAGTTAGCTAGTCATGTTAAAGTAAAGAGCTTTGAAAGTAAATTGCAATAGAGTAAGAAAAGTAGAGGAAGGAAAGCTTGAACCTTTGTATTTGAATTGTCACTCCTTCACTTACAGAGATCTCACTTATCCTCTCTCTTTTTTCTGGATCTAAAGAAGAAATGAAAAATTATACAAGGAAACTAAGAGAAAAATTAAAGAACTCCTAAATACTCTCTTATAACAAATATTATTCTCTCCTCCTTTTTCTGCAGAGGCCCTGGGGGTTTTTATACAGGCCTCAGGAGCTGATCGCGACCCATCATAGTCGTAGGATCAATCGCTTGATCAATGACCAAAGATTCATTCATCTTGTGAATCTTGTTGGGTGATTGTTACATCTTAATTTTAAATTTGTCCATTGATTAGCATTATCACCTATTCACCCCCCTCTAGGTGATTTTCAATTGGTATCAGAGCTTGGACTCTAGGTTTTGGCTTAACATCCATAGAGAGATCCTTAAAATTTGCTAATCAATATTTTCATTCATACATTCATACACTAGTAAACATGGCCGATAACATTAAAACCCCTCCTAAATTTGATGGACTTAATTTCCCTATTTGGAAGGTTAGGATGACTATATTTTTGCAATCTTTGGGTAGCTTAGTGGCCAAGTCCTTGACCAAACCCTATGTAGCACCCGATGGTGATGAGAGCACTTGGACCGACTTCAACTTTAGAGAATATGAGGCTAACTCCAAGGCCCAAAACTCCCTATTAACCGCCTTGAATGAGGATGACCTTACACGGGTAATTCATTGCCAATCCGCCTATGAGATTTGGCAACATTTATTGGTCACACACGAAGGGACTTCACAAGTCAAGAGAGCTAAGATAGATCTCTTGAGGTCCCAATATGAGTCATTTAAAATGATTAATGATGAGTCTATTGATAGTATGATTACAAGATTTACTAAAATCACTAATGGTCTTTCTTCCTTAGGTGATGACATCTCCAACGATCAAAAGGTGCGGAAAGTGATTCGGGCTCTTCCGTCTTCATGGGAGATAAAGGCCACCACCTTAAAAGAATTGAACGACAAGGACGAGATAGACCTCATTAGTCTCATTGGGAACCTAAAGACCCATGAGATGGAGAAGAAGGCAAGAGAAGAGGCCACTACTTCAAAGAAGAAATCCATAGCCTTCAAGACTTCATCCACCAATGATGACGATGAAGAAGACGAAGAAGAAGATGAGGAGCTAACTCTACTTGTGCGGAACGTCAAGAGGTTGTACTGGAAGAACAAGCTCAACTTCCGGAGAAAATTTGAAGGCAAAGAGGAGAGAAGGATCATTTGCTACAATTGCCGCAAACCCGGACATATCATGGCGGATTGCCGGAGTTTAAGAAGAAGATGACTTCCTCCTTCAAGCCAAAGAAGCCGGAGGAAAAGAAAGCATACAAGGCAATGTGGGATTCAGAAAGCGAGTCCGAAGAAGAGGTGGATACGGCGAACATGTGTTTCATGGCAAACACTCCTAAGGTAACCCCTCAATCTCATGATGATGAAGATGATGAACTAAGTAAGGAAGTTCTTGTACATGCCTTTGTTGAACTTTCTGAAACTTATGACAATAAAAAGATTGAATGTTTTAAATTACAAAAAGAAATTGTTTTTCTTAAAAATCAACTTGCCATGGTTTCTAAAGAAAAAGATGATCTTTCTTCTAATCTCATTTCTATTCAAGAAGAATTTAGTGCCTACAAGATTTCTTGTAAGGCAAAATCTCCTATGATTGATAAAAATAAAATTTCTTCTTTTAAATCTAAAATAAATGATTTTGAAAAAGTTTTAAATGATTGTGCTTTTAACACAAAGAAACTTGAGGACATGTTTTCTAAAAAGCACACCTCTCATGTTAAGTCTACTCATGCTCACACTACACATAACACTTCTCATGCTAAATCTTCCCATGTTCACAATTTTCATGCTCACAAATCACACACTCACTATGCTTTTAAATATGGTAGAGTGTATAGATGCACTTATTGTGGTAAGAATGGACATTTGGCTAAATTTTGTTATGACCAAGTAAATAGGACCAATAATCTTGTTTGGGTTAATAAAACTAACTCTTTAGGACCCAAGAAAATGTGGGTACCAAAATCAAGACCTAAATTATTTGATGTAGGTACACACCAAGGCCCCAAGACGTAGGGAGCGGTGGTACCTTGATAGTGGTTGTTCAAGACACATGACGTGGGATATCAACAACTTCACAACCCTATCAAGGTACATGGAAGGTGGCTCCGTCACCTTCGGGGATGACTCCAAAGGAACTATCATCGGTATAGGTAACATTCAAATTGGTGCATCTCCTATTATAGAAAATGTTGTTTTAGTAGATGGTTTGAAACATAATTTGCTTAGCATTAGTCAACTTTGTGACCGTGGACTTAAAGTTGTCTTTGATGATTCTTCTTGCAAGATTTTTGATGTTAAATCCGATGTTTGTATTCTTACCGGTTTTCGTGACAATAATGTTTATATCATTGACATGCTTAATTTAGATTGTTCTACTAAATGCTTGAATGCTTTTGATGAAAATTCTTGGCTTTGGCATAGAAGATTAGGACATGCATCTTTTGACCATCTTGCTAGAAGTAATTCTAAGGATTTAGTAAAGGGTATACCTTGCTTGAAGTTTGAGAAAGACCGCATTTGTGGTGCGTGCCAACTTGGGAAACAAACCAAGTCTTCCTTCAAACCAATTAAGGATATCATGACTACTAGGCCCTTAGAACTAATTCATATGGATCTTTTTGGACCAACACAAACTAAAAGTTTAAATGGGTGTAGATTTGCATTTGTTTTAGTTGATGATTTTTCCCGTTTCACTTGGGTTTTCTTCTTGCAAAATAAAGATCAAACTTTTTCTCACTTCAAAATTTTTCGAAAAAGGGTTGAAAAAGAAAAAGGATTTTCGATTTTGAGAATAAGGAGTGATAGAGGTGGTGAGTTTGTTAACCAACTCTTCATGACTTATTGTGATGAAAAGTGAATCAAGCATGAAATGTCTTGTCCTAGGACTCCACAACAAAATGGAGTAGTAGAAAGGAAAAATAGAACACTTCAAGAGATGGCTAGGACAATGATAAGTGAATATGACCTCCCTCAATATTTATGGGCCGAGGCCGTAAACACCGCATGCTATATTTCAAATCGTATTTATGTGTGTAAGAATTCTTCCAAAACATCTTTTGAAATGTATCATTCTAGAAAACCTAATGTTGCATATTTTAAAGTTTTTGGATGCAAGTGTTTTGTTTTAAATACTAAGGAGAATTTGGATAAATTTGATGCTAAGGCTTATGAAGCTATCTTTGTTGGATATTCTTCTACTAGCAAAGCATATAGAGTATTTAATAGATCTTCACTTACTATTGAAGAAACCATGCATGTTAAGTTTGAAGAATCTAATGTGGTTGTTGAGAATGTTATAGAGATTGAACCATTAGGTGAAGACATGGAGAGACTATCCTTGAAGGACTCACCCGCTCAAGAAGAAAAGCAAGAATCAATTGGTGATGTTCAAGAGGATAAAGAGGAAAGCTCTCAACCGCTTCCTAAAGCTTGGAGATACGCTACAAATCATCCTAAGGAGCTCATCTTGGGTGATGCATCTAAAGGAGTCACAACGCGCTCCAAACTCTATGACCTATGTGGTAACTTTGCTTTCATTTCTCATTTTGAACCCAAAGGCATTCTCGAAGCTGAGACGGACCCATATTGGTTGCTTGCCATGCAAGAGGAACTCAATCAATTTGAGCGCAACCAAGTTTGGCACCTTGTTTCTAAGCCCCACGATAGACCAATAATTGGTACTAAGTGGATCTTTAGAAACAAGATGGATGAGTCCGGAAATGTCATTAGGAATAAAGCTAGGTTAGTGGCCCAAGGTTACACTCAAGTTGAGGGAATTGACTTTGAGGAGACCTTTGCACCCGTAGCACGGCTTGAAGCCATACGGATGACACTAGCTTTTGCATCTTTCAAAAAATTTAAACTTTTTCAAATGGATGTGAAAAGTGCATTTTGAATGGTTTATTAATGAAGAAGTTTATGTTTCTCAACCTCCCGGTTTTGTTGATCATGTTCATCCCGATTTTGTTTTCAAACTTGATAAAGCTTTATATGGATTGAAACAAGCTCCTAGAGCTTGGTATGAAAGGCTTTCTAGTTTTCTAATTTCAAATGATTTTGTTAAAGGCAAAGTAGACACAACTCTATTTACTAAGCATGTTGATAATGATATATTAATTGTGCAAATTTATGTAGATGATATAATTTTGGTTCTACTAATGAGCTTTTATGCAAGGATTTTGAAAAGGTCATGCAACTTGAATTTGAAATGTCTTCAATGGGTGAGCTCAATTTCTTCCTTGGACTCCAAATCAAGCAATTGCAAAACGGGACGTTCATAAGTCAAGCCAAGTACGCAAAGGAACTCGTAAAGAAGTTTGGACTTGAAGGCTCAAAGACTTGCAACACTCCCATGGCAACTACAACCAAGCTTGATAAAGATGACCAAGGTAAAGATGTTGATATTAAATTATATAGAAGCATGATAGGAAGTCTTTTATATTTAACGGCAAGTAGGCCGGATATCATGTTTAGTGTGTGTCTGTGTGCTAGATTTCAATCGTGTCCTAAAGAGTCCCATCTTATTGCGGTTAAAACGCATTATTCGTTATATTAAGGGCACATTGGGATGGGTCTATGGTATCCGAAAACCGGAGATTTCTCAATGACGAGTTATTCGGATGCCGACTATGCGGGTTGTAGAGTAGATAGAAAGAGTACTAGTGGGACATGTCAATTTCTTGGTAATTGTCTTATTTCATGGTCCTCTCGGAAACAAAATTCCGTAGCACTCTCAACCGCCGAGGCGGAGTATGTTGCCGCGGGGGCTTGTTGTGCACAAGTCCTTTGGATGAAACATACTCTCCTTGATTTTGACTTGCATTTTGATCATATAAAATATTTTGTGATAATACTAGTACTATACACATGACTAAGAATGCAAATCAACATAGTAAGACCAAGCACATTGAGATTAGATATCACTTTCTTAGAGATCATTTTGAGAAAGGAGATATAGATATTGATTATGTTTCTACGGATTTGCAACTAGCCGATATTTTCACTAAACCTCTTGATTTTGCTAGATTTTCGTTTATTTGTGGAGAACTTAATGTTTGTATTATTGATTAAACATGTGATTCCTAACCCTTTTGATGTATGACAAAAAGGGGGAGAATAAGTTAGTGCACGATAAAAATAAATTTATATGGTCTTGATTCCATATGAGTTTATATGAGTTTATATATGTTTTAACATGTGATTTTCAATTTTGTTTCAAGTTTCAATTGGTATCAAGAGAATATATGTTTTATGTTTTCAATGAATTCTTGTGTTTTGAGTTTAAATGTTTTCTTTATATAGCATAATTTGAGGGGGAGTTTTCTCCTCCCCTATATTTTTATCTTGTAGCCTATTTATTTTGTCATCATCAAAAAAGGGGAGATTGTTGGCCCAAAAGGTTACACTCTCCATTTATTGAGTTTTGATGATGACAAACCAAATTAGTGCTATTTGGTACTAATGAGTTTGTTTAAGATAAGTTTCAGGTTAGTACCATATTTGGAGGCCATTGCTTAGCTATTGCAACAACTTCTAGGTTTCATGAAGCAAAGAAGGCATATTGCATATCAAGGAAGGAACATAGAAGAAGGGGCTCTAGCAAGGTATAGCATGGCTCAAGACTTGAAGATTGCTCAACAAGATTTGTTTTTAGTTTTATAGGTTTAGAATTTTGTTAAAGAATGATGGATAGGTTTGAAGCTCAATCACACACGTTTTTGCGCACATATTGTTTCTAAGATGATTTTCTATAAAATGTACAAAAATATTTTAATACAAAATCCTCTGCCTACAAATCAATTTTTAAGTTTTATACTTAGTACTATTTAAAGATATTTTTCATAAAAATCAAAGTCTTTTCAAAATTGTGTTTTAAACTCATCTTTTGACCTGAGCCGGTCGACCGCACCAGTCGACCGCGCCTGTGTCAGTCTTGTCCGGTCGACCGGACCAGTCGACCGTGGTTCTGGCAGATGCACGTATCAGTGTGCATGTTTGCCGGTCGACCGGGCGGTCGACCTGACTGCAATAGCTTTGCTCTCGGGTTTGTTGGGTCGACCGGGCGGTCGACCGTATGCCTGTAACGGCTCTATTTTTGTATAGGCGGTCGACCGACCGGTCGACCGGACTAGCCGTTGAACAGTAAACGGCTATTTTCTGGGCTGTTTTAAATTTTGTCTTTTTGTGTTTAAAATTGGTTTAAGGGATATATTTCAAACCTAATACTCTCTGATTAATCCTAATTATGTTTTATCCCTTAACCCTAGCCCTCTCCTATAAATAGGGGTGTTTGGGGAGAGATTGTTTACAACAATTATTACAAGAAAAATTCAAAAGTTTAAGGCATTCAAAAGAGCTTTGTTTCTTGGTTTTTGTGCTGAAATTCTCTCTCATTTTCTGAAGTGTTTTTGAAATACTCTCTGATTTAATTTTCTTTCTTCACTTACAACAAGAGCTTCATTCCTACTCATTGTTCTCTAAGGACCTTTTGTAAGGGAAGAGACTTTTGAAAGAGAGAGTTTGTGGTCTTTTGACTACTCAGAAATTGCTTGTAATTGAGATTATGGAGTTGGGTACTCCGGTGTAATTGTGATTTCTTTGTGATAGTGGAAGTATCTAGAATCCTTCTGGGGAAGGCGGGGAGTAGTGCTGGGTGCTCGAACCTCGATAACATATCCTCGTGTTTGCGTTTGGTTTACATTCTTGCTCTCCTTACTTTACTTTACTTGCACTTATTACTTACTTATCATCATCATTGCTATATTTACTTGCTTTCATTCATCTTGTGAATCTTGTTGGGTGATTGTTACATCTTAATTTTTAAATTTGTCCATTGATTAGCATTATCACCTATTCACCCCCCCTCTAGGTGATTTTCAGTTTGTTTTTTTGAAAACATAGACTCCAATCTAGTGTGGTTAAATGCACAAGAGCTCAAGGTTGAGCTCAAACTATCAATTTTATTTTTCAAAAATTTAATCTCACTATCATCAATGGTGGCATGTAGAGAAAGGTGAGATATAGAGTCATTTTTCTTATTCTTTTTAGAAACAATAACTTTTTCTTTTTCAAACATTTTTCTTTTCAAACAAGAATTTTCTTGAAAAACAATATCTTTTTGTTTCTCCACCAAGATAATTTTATTTTTCAAATTTGTGTTTCCTTCACAAAGATCATTCAATTTTGAAAACAAGGAAACATTCTCATTTTTCAAAGTTTCATTTTCTTTTTCTATGCATGCAATCTTAGTTCTAAATGAATCTTTTTCCTTTAGCATGCAATCAAATTTCTTTTCAAGTTTTTATTATCTTTCTTAATCATGTCATATTTTCAAGGAGTTGACAAAAAGTGCTAAGCTCATCATATGACATGTCATTTTGATCTACCTCGGATTCGGTAGTTACCTCAAGAGGGTTATCCCCTTGGACCATATAGCACTTGTTGAAGACGTCACTTCCAACATCCGAATCGCTCCCAGCATAATATAGATCCTTTTCGCCAAGGGAGGTGATGATGTTCCATGCTACAAAATCCGAATCAATGTTAGAAACCCTAGATAAATAATCATCATTTAGGGTTGACTTTAAAGCATGAAGGGCTTTTGCATTAGCCTCAATGTTCTTACCATTTAAACAATATGCATTATTAGTTGTGGCAAGATAAACATGAATGCCTAGGGCCTTGAGGTACAAGGACATCTTAACCTTCCATATAGGGATGTTAAGAATGTCAAAGGTGGGAGGTGACATGAAGTCCATGGTGTGTGTACAAATATTGTGATTAGTCTAAAAATGAGGATCTTTAACTCTAGGTTGTAAGACCCAAAATCAGAGCACTTGGCTCTGATACTAATTGTAGGATCACCTGGGGGGGTGAATAGGTGATGGCTAATCTAATGGTCACTTAATGCCAAATAATGGGGAAGTATAAACTATTATGACCTAAACTAAACTCTTACACTAAACACCACGTATAACACAAGAGTGTTGCCGAATTTCCCGTGAAGAGCTCTGGACAAACTCCTCTAGATTCCCTAGATAAGGGTTGAGGTACCGCGTTGGCTCTCTTGGTTGAATACAAGTGTTAGCAAACAAACCCAAGCAATATATCAATATGAGCACAAATGTATATCAAGCATATAATGATAAACACAATAAAAGTATGCAAGATATAAATAAGAGACAAAGAGAGAGAGAGAGTGAGCAATCGCACACAAGGGATTTGTTTCGAGGTTCGAGCACACTTGCTCTACATCCCCGCCTTCGACACACGAAGGATTTCCACTATAATCGATCCCACCGGATCACTCGGCGCCGCAACACCTACAACTCTCAGACTCCCTAGTCCGTACACACCGCAAGCCCACCGGCTCGCCGAGGCCGCACCTCAAACAACAAGTTCGCACCCGAACCCCAAACACCAAGTCCCCACTAGGACCCGAAACAACGCGAACACACACGTCTGCCTCCTCAAAGAACAAAGATGAACTTTGGTGATCACAACTCTTGATCACCTAAAATCTTCTCACAACAAACTCCTATAGGTAGATATAGCAATGGAAAGCTCAAGTGTTGTGTGAGAAAAACAAGGATGGAAATTGTGGAGGAAAACTCAAAGAATCACTTTTAACACTCTTAATAAAACTCTCCTTTTGATTGGAAATATTTGCTCTAAAACTTTTGGATATAACCACTGAAAAGAATGGAAAAACTAGCCCAAAACTATTCTTCAAATCTTGGAGAAAACAGTCCCCAAAAGCCCCATTTTATAGAGTGTGGAAAACTAGCCGTTGGGGTTCTGTCAGGCCTGTCGGTCGACCGTCCGGCCGACCGGCCAACAGTCATATTCAGACCGTTTGAGCCATCGGTCGACCGGTCGGTCGACCGAGCCAGGATACAGAGAGCAACCTCTCTGTCCGGTCGACCGCTCGGTCGGCCGGGGCCTTTCCAGAGAGCAGAACTCTCTGGACAGTCGACCGGCTCGGTCGGCCGGCCCTCCTGCCAGAACTGGCGTGCACGTCTGTACACGTCGGTCGACCGTCCGGTCGACCGGCTTAAGCCAGATCAGAAAAATTAGGGATTTAAAACTTGATCTTTTTGATTGAAATAAAATCCCATAAAATCATAGAAAATCTACAAAAATAGTTTTACCAATATACTTTGATAAACAAACACGCTTGCACAAAATCAAGGCATGTTATTAATGATTTGGACTATTTTTGTAATATGAAAAAATTGGCTCAGATGAAAACAGTATTTTTCCAAACTTAATTTTTCAAAACTTGTTTTTCCAAAACTTCACCAAATACAAAAACAAGATATTTAAACAACTTTGAAGCATAGTGTGTATGAATATGATCCACCACACAACATGGTGAAATATCTATGTTTTTGGCATTAAGCACTAAGCATGGTTTGGATAAAACATATAACTTGAATACCAAAACCAAAAAGATTTTTCTAAAGGAAAATCTTTTCTAAAAAACAAACTAAATCAAGAGTGTGTGTGCATATAGATACTTGAGCAATCCAGCAACTATTCTATCCTTTACATTTTAACTAAAAACAAAATCTTACTAAACAAACCTAGACACAAGTCTTCATCTTCTTGAAGTCTTCACTTGAAGCCTTCTCATCTTCTTGACTTGGTCCAAATACCGTGCAAGCTCCAAAACTTGACTTTAAATTCTTTGTTGAAGCTATGCACCTACTAAGTTCTTGATCATGAATCTATCACTAATTAAACACAAAATCATTATTAAACATAACTACATGAGTTGATCATCATCAAAACTAGAGTGATGGGCTTTCGGGCCAACAGTTCACTCTCACCATCTTCTGGCATTCTTTGACTCTAGTACACTGTATTGTCTTATATTGGATAGTCTTTGGATTCACACTCTATTATGATATATATATATATAATAGGCATTCTATGGGGATTAGCACAGAAAAGTGGAGATCGTACAAAAAGTGGGGTAATCATCACTTATGTAATTAGACAGACTATATCACCACACGAGAGACGTCAGTTTGAAATAGTTTTTCAGATTCAGGACTTCTATTAGACAGAGTTAAGGTATTTTCTATTTATATTATTCCAGGGATGATCATGATCTCTTTAATCAACTTCACGGGACTCGGGTATTCTCTGAATTGATCTGTCGTATGATTGACATCCAGTAAATAGTATTCAGGGCTCATCTCAGTAACTATGAATTCTTGATCATGTCCTCCGGAGCCACAACGCCTAGTAGCCTTTATGGATTTGATGAATCACAGACCCCACAAGCATCGCCAAGCGAGGGTCGTGTTCTAACTGCGCCCGGTTAAACCAGGCGTAAGGTTTGTTGCACCCTGGTGCTTAACATTTAGCGTTCTATTACGCGCTGGCTTCGCCAAGTGCGAGCCTCGCAGAGCGTTAGCTCTGTCGCACCCTAGTGCTTAACGTCTAACGCTGTGTTATGTAATGGCTCCACCTGATCCTGACTTCGATCGTGGCCAGTTCTGTCAGTGTTTAGCACTCTAGCTTCATTTCTCGAATTTCTCCCGCCTAACGTGTTGCACGGACTCGATGAGCCGGGTTTTCTCACTGTATCTGAACAAAATTGTAAAAATCTTTATTGCCGATCTATTCGACCAACCTTGTAGGACTTGGGTACTCTCTATATATTTAATCTACAATCGGGTTATCATTCAGATGGCAGCTATTATAAATTCCTAGCTATGCCTTTCAGAGTAATCGACGCCCAACATCCAAAACTCATTATTTCCAGTTTTCTTTATCTATTTTAATTGCGATCAATTTTATCTGGTTGTCTTTTTTGCGATATTTTGGTCTACATCCAGAGTAACAAAGAACAGGCAGAACATCTAGTAATTTTATTGCAAACTCTTCATCAGGAACAGTTTCACGCCTGACAGAAATTCAGATGGTGGAAGTTTGATCAATTCTGGAGTCAGCTCATTTCATATTATTCAAAGTAGGTCAGTCTACAGAAGTTGTGGCAAATAATTATGCGAGAAAGAAAGTTTAACTATACGATATTCTAGTTATTATTGTGTCGGACAGAGACACAGGATTCAGATCGCAGTTTTGATAAAGTCTTTAGAGAAGTCTAGGGACTCTTCTTATATTCAGCTGATCTTGTCATTTTCAGACAGATCGAGCAGTCCAATAGACTATTCAGATTCTTAATTATCTCCGTCTAGCAAAATTTTCTTATTATCAATTATCAAATCAGTAGTTTTATGGCACCGTCTAAAATATATACGGCAGGAAGTGCAGAAGGGCGTCTAGGTCTTGAGTTTATTGATCAGTCAGTTATGAGAGTTGTCCTTAATTATTTATATCTTAATTGGTATAATCCTCATTCCTATCTTTTCTGTGTTCATCTTCCCTTATCAAAATTTCGAGGACAAAATTTTTGTTAGGTGTGTAGAACGTAACACCCCATTCCTGGAATACGTACTTGATATGTGTTCTGATTGTTCAATCATATTTTTCAATTTATCTCCATATATTTATTTTTATTTTATGATTATTTATATTATCATTTGGTATTGGATCCGGATTCGTGGATTCAGAGTTAACCCAAGTCTAAACTAGGGACCCGATATTAGTGTTCTACTCGATTAGACCTTTTTGGCAGTCTAATTTGACTAGTTTTAATTTCAAATATTATATTTCAATATTTTAGATTTTTCATGATTTTATGAAATTTTCTAAATTAAATTACAAAATCTTCAAAACCGATATCGACCGGTGCTGCCGATCGTTTCTCGGATTTTTAATTCACAAATGGAGTTGAATTTCTAGAAACTACTTTCATATTATTCCTCAAGATTGCATTTTCTACTTTAATACATTTTTGAGAATTTTTCTGAATTAATCAAAATTTGACCGGATTTGGTGTCGACAAGTATCACCAGTTGATTCCAAAATTTTTAATTTGAAAATAAATTGAATTTCTTGAATCTAATTTCACCATATACCTTAATATAATATTTTCTATTTTTCATAATTTTTTGAGACCTTTTCGAGTTATTCTATTTTTCCAACATTTTCGGTATTTTCAGTGTTATCTCAGATTCGGAGTTTTATCTAGATATTTTCTTTTTTTTTCCTTTTTCTTTCACTCCATTTTCCTTTGTTTTTCTTTATCTTTTCTCTTTCATTTCTCCCCTTTTTTTCGTCCTCCACCCATTCCTCTAAAATATCTCACCCTTCTTTTCTTTTTCATTCTTCTTTCTTTTATTTTCTATTTTCGTCTTCTCTTTCTTTTCCCCTCGCTGCTACTGACCTCCCCCTTCTCTCTTCCCTCAAATTCTTTTCCTCTCTCTCTCTCTCTCTCTCAATTCTCTCTAATTCTCTCTCAATCTCATTCTTTTCTCTCTAACTCTCTCACTCTATCTCTCCTCTCAATTCCCCTCTCCCTTTCTCCCCTACTCTCCACCGAAGGCCATCTCCACCTTCGGAGAACCCCCATCGCCGGCGATGCCTCCTCGGCCTCCCCCTTGGTTGGCCAATCACCATTCTCAACAACAGCATCAACAACATCACCATCCTCCATCTCCACATTCTTCTTTTTCTTCTTCAATTAACCAACTTCTCTACCATTTCCACCACCACCTCTACCATCACCCTCTTCCCATCATCATCTCCATCTCATCATCAACTCCACCTCCTAAATTAACTCCACCACCATCAAAACCACCTCCTAAATCTCCTTCACCGATCAACACCACCACCACTCCACATCCTCACCCGCTCTCCCCTCCGGTTGGCCGGCGACCAACTGGGGCTGGCGCGGCCGGCCGGCTCGGCCAGGGCCACGGCTAGGCCCCTCGGCCTGGTCGTGAGCAGCAGGGGCAGCAACCCCCCTTTTTTTCTCTCTCTTGTTTTCTTTCTCTCTCTTTCCAAGTTCTCTCTCTTTCTTGATTTCTCTCTCCCCTCTCTCATTCTCTCTCTAAAAGTATTAATATATATATTTAAAAATATATGGTACCACATCTGCACGTGTTTTGGGACTTTCGAATTCATGGGGTTTTTTTGAAGAACTTTAGGCGAGTGTTCTCGCCTTATTTGGGTACCCCGCTTCTACGGGCGTTTTGTATTTATAAATGTATTCAGGACTGATGTATTTGTATTTATGGACACATGTAAATGTACCGGTCCAGTGTATTTGTATCGATGTGAGTGTGTATATGTATACTATGGACATGTATATTTGTATCGGCGTGACGAATGCTTGTAGTAGTGTAGTTTTATATCTATACATGTACGCTGCCTGTGATGTGTTCTATTTTTGCTTTATTATCATGTGTGGCCGACCCTTCATGGTCATTTAGCCTCCGGGCTCTACACTCAGCCTTTGAGTTTCACCAATCTACTGATAACTTAGTTGTTACTGTGTTTACATTCGTGTGTTTAATACTAACACCTTTGTAGGTACCTACTCTGCCTTTGCGCTTCTGCCCACTTCCTGGGTTGGCTACTCAATAAGTTTTATTCTTTGCACCCTTTGGATTTCGTGGTAGCTATCGGGAGTACGCCTACATCTTAAGGTCTCCTTACAGCCCTTTGGGCGCTTAGACCGTCACGTCTTTCGGCCCGGCCTAGTAGGCGAGCCTAGCGCTCAGCGCTTTACCCCCGTCTGAGTGTAGTTATGCCGTGAGGCGGCTTCGTCACGAGTGATGCGGAGCGGTTTACCCTCCACCACACGCGTGCGATAGCTTCGCCGCGAGCAGTAAACACGCTGAGCGTGATAACCTTTAACGTTATATGCTAGTTTCGCTCTAGCCTTATTTAAGCTTTGCTTGGATGTTCACTTGTCAGCTTGCTGACTTTATTTCTACCATGCTCAGCCTTCGAATTTTACCACTCCACGAATAGTCTAGTTATGACTATGTTTATATGTGTTCTCGTGTGATACTAACACTTCTGCAAGTACTTACTTGGCCTTTCGGCCCTTCAGCCCTTTGGGCTTTCGTCTACTTCCTCGAAAGAGGGAGTGCGTTCAGACCGTCAGGTTTCTTAGCTGTGCCTGCTAGGCAGACCTAGCGTCAGCACTTTATCGTTAACTCTGTTTGAGCATAGTTACTCCGTGAACGCGGCTTCGCCACATACGGTAGCATAGCATTCATACACTCGCTTTGCCATGTGCATTTAGCTGTACTGCGAGCAGTAACCACGCCAAGTGTGATGATGTTGGACACGGAAAAGAAGGAGGTGTAAAATTTCCTTGAATCAGATGAAAAATTACAACAGACTAATCTTCCGGTTACAAGGGAGGGAGGATGTTGAAGCTTGAATCCCCCCTTTGTTTAGTGCTGGGTTCTTCGTGTGGCGGTGGAGAGTGAATCTTGTTCTCCGTTGACCAGATGACCGTCTGGACCGTCAAGGGATCTTCTCCTTGGCAGGTAGAAGGAGTAACTCAGCCCCGTCTACCAAAACTCTAAAAGAGAAGGTAGGCGAAGAGCAACTTGTACGCAGCAAGTTAGCTTGAAGAGTCGAGCTCTCTCTCTCTGTATGTGTCGCTCCTGTTGATATCTCTCGGTCTCTTTATGTCTGTTGATGCCCTTCGATTTCTTCTGATGCCCCCCCTCCATAGCAACTGGGCTATTTATATAGGCTGTAGGGGGTGAACGTGTCCCCTAAAAATACTCCACGATGAGAGCCAACTTCCCCGCTACATGGGCGGTGAATGGCGCCATAATCGGGGTGGTTGTAACCGAGACGCGGGTCTGGACCCTAGCGTCTTGAGGTTGAGACGCGGGTTTGGACCCTCGCGTCTTGAGGTTGAGACGCGGGTTTGGACCCTCGCGTCTTGAGGTTGAGACGCGGGTTTGGACCCTCGCGTCTTGAGGTTGAGACGCGGGTTTTGAGCCTACGCGCCTTGGTTCTGAGACGCGGGTTCGGACCCTCGCGTCTTGAGGCTGAGATGCGGGTGTCGGGCCCACGTGCCTTAATGCTGAGACGCGGGTTTGGACTTTCGCGTCTTGATTGTCACATTTAGCCTTGCGTCTGGATCTTGGACCTCTGCGTTTTGGTGGTTTGTCTTGGTGATTTTTAGACAGCCTATAGAACCCCTCCAAAGTTTTCGATATTCCGCAGTTAACTGGGACGGATTTCGAAATACTTTGGATTCTAGCTGCATTTGCCTTCATGACTAGACTGTTAGTGCTCCGGGTTTGATCTATTCTGGAGTTGGTCTTCATGAGTGTACTGTTGAACTCTTTGAAGCCACCGGAGTTGATCATGTTGAGTGTCTAGATACACAGTCTAAACCTCCCCGTTTGCTTTTAAGTCTGTCACGGGTGCGCTTTAAGCCAGGAGTGGTTGGTCTTCTGCTTGTGCCAGTGTACTGTTGAACTGATTCGCAGAAGCAGGGACTGAACGCGGGTTCCTTTTTGAAAAGCAGAGATGAGACTGCTTTAAAGACACGACTTCTTAGCGAGACGCGACCTTTTGGCAATGGAAACGCGACTGATCTTCATAAGGCAGACGCGATGTTCAGCTGAAGACGCGAACTTCGGAGAGACGCATCTTTTGAATATAGACGTGATTGTCTGGGCGCATTTATGGCGATGCTGACGGGGCATATCCATCGAAGAGACATGGCCGTCGGGTGCGAGTCCGTGCCACGTCATGATTGCGCTGCCAGTTGGCCTGGGGAACCGACGGGATTTCACCTTTGGCGCGCGGATTTCCTGGCTCATTAAATGATCCATGCCACGTGTCGAGCGACGATTTGCTGCAGAGTCGTGGCGCATGATCTTCTCTGTGCGTTAAAGTGATTTTGTTTCACGCGTCGAATAGAGATTCGCCGCAGAATTCATCGGGCCATACGCTGCGTATCTTCGCGAATCCTTGTGCCTATAAAAGGCCACAGTTGGGAAGATTCCTCTTCTTCTCCGAACGCACTCGCTGATAAAATTAAGAAAGAGAATTTCCCCTTCTGTTCATCTTTTTAACCTCGGATTGAATTAGCAATGGCCCCCAAGACCAAGCCGACTGATTCTTCTTCAAAGGCGACCGTCGCCGAGGCCCGGAGGGGCAGCTCCTCCTCTGCGCAGGATGTTGTTCTCCAAGGTCTCCAAGGTAAAATGCCTTTTAGGCGTGAATTTCGCCATTAAAGGAATTTCAAAGAACCCTTAAGAACCCTTAACACACAAATTTAAATCGTGTTTGATTCCCAGACGCAGTCTTTGGGTTGATAACCGAGGCGCGGGTTTGATGACCCGGTGCCATTAGGTCCTGCCTTTTGGACCCTTCACTTAGAATATTTCTAATTGTGAAGGGTTTAAACGCAGACTTTGATCCTTGCGTTCTGCAACATCAGGTGCTGGTTCTTACGGTCTGGCGCCTGAGTCCAAGTACTTGAATCTCATAAGTCTTGGTTTGCAAAACGCGGATCTCGCAGGTCTGGACGCGGATTTGATAATTCCTGCGTCCAGTATCTCCTCTGCGTTTGGACGTGGATTCGCAGGTCTGGACGCGGGTTTGATAATTCCTGCGTCTAGTATCTCTTCTGCGTTTAGACGTGGATGCGCAGGTCTGGATGCGGATTTGATAATTCGTGCGTCCAGTGTCTCTTCTGCGTCTGGGTTATGAACACTTAGCATTTTTTCCTTGCTTTTGATAAAGTATCTAACTAAGTGTCCTTTTCGTTTTGCAGCGCCACACCTTACTACTTCACTCGCCAAGACGCGCCACTTTGGACATGTAGGTGGTGCTGACCGGGACTTGACCTTTGTGCTACAAAGGACTGTCCCTGTGACTGCTGACCAGTCGCAGGCTCGTGAGGAGAGGCTCTCGAATGTTGACATGAGGACTCTTCGGGTGCTTATGACCGATGCAGCATTCACAACGGATGCTAGCATCAAGCTGGAGAAGCCTGCCTTCTTCGGAGATCGTATCCACGATGGCGGCTATCGCGTGTATGATGGAACTTACAAATGGCTCCGTCAAATAAGGGGTGGAAGATTCTTTCTTCCGGACATGGAGAGGATGTTCCCGCTGTCCTATTTCCAGCACATGTCCGTCCCTCGGAAGATGGAATGGGACCTTTCTCGATATGTCCCTGAGATTACTCTCGGTGATTTGGGCTCCCATAAAGTACACCGTCATGATAACCATGACAGGTCGGTTATCGGCCTTTTCCCTGGGTCGCGCAAGTCTGAGGTTCCGGCTGGAGAGATATCACAACTTGGCACTACCTTCCTCAACGCATTCATGGAAGCGGAGGGTGATTATCCGGTTGGGTTCCGTGCGCCCGGGTGGGTCCATTCCACGGAGAACTATTGGTGGGGCAGGATGGTCGGCTTTGTCCTTACCGAGCTCGGGGATCTGCTAAAGCGTGTGGGACTGTACTCGGCAGTCAGGGCCGTGCAGTGGGGGATCCCTCAAAGCTCTCAGAACTTCTTCGGGGTTCTAGAGCGTTATAATTCTTTGACGGGGACGTTCTTCACTCCGGTCGGGGAGATGGGCCTCGCTCTGCACGAGCTGCATGAAGTCTCAGGATTGGCAACAGGGGACATTCCCTATGAGGAATATGTCCCGACCACTGTGGAGCTTCACCTTTTGAAGGAGGAGTATCCCCTAATATATGAGACCTACTGGGAAGTGCTATGTCACTTCCACATTTGCGGCCAGATAACCAAATGGCGGTCGCAGGCAGTCAAGCAACTGTCTTGGGCCAGTTACTTGTTCAACAACGTCAACACCAAAGACCATCTGATAACCCGATTGGCTCCCAGCTCCGATAGGGAGATTGAAGACAGGATCGACCAGGCTTCTCACAGTTTCTACACCACGGAGTCGAACGAGGACGGTTTCGACCCTGACTTGGTTTTTGAAAGCTTTCACCATCAAGCCGGACCCCTATCTCCGATCGGGCGCTGTTGGCAGGCTTTCTGATGCTGTGGCTGAAGCGTTGTGTGGTGCCCACGCTGCCACATTGTTGCTGACGTGGTGTACCCGGCGGTGCTCCTGGCTCATGGCAACCCATAGCCCTTCTCCCGGCCGTGGCGGCTGGTATTCAGAGCGGGCTGCGGGCGCTAGCTAAGAATTTCTGCGAGCCACCGAAAACTGCAGACTCCGAGGGAAAGCTGTATGTTGACTCAGGGGGGATCCGACGGTGAAGCGTCCCAACCCTCGGGTTGAGCTGCCTTACACGTACCTCATGGCTTGGTACGTGATGCATTGCCCTTCCTTGATGACGGCGGTGCGTTGGAGGGAGAGTTCTGTCCCTTTTGTACAGCGGTTGGAGGGTTCGAACTGGCGTGATCCTTATATATATTACATCCGGAAGTGCCTTTCAGACCCTGCGAACTACCAGCTCAATCGTTGCCTCCCCCAGATCCCTGGTGCATCTTTCGGGGATCTACTTATTGATTCTGCGGGCCCAGATGATTTCGTGAGGTTATCCACGGGAGCCTTCTGGTGGTTGCTCAATATTCGGCCCGGATATGTGCTTTTTCGGCAAGGGACGTCATGCACCATTGAGCCGTACATGCCGAATCGCTTCGCTCGATAGTTCGGCTATGATCAGCTCTATGTCGGGAACCCCAATGCTCGACTCGCCTTCGAAGGGAACCTGTTCGAGGGTGCTCGGGCCTGGTACTACAGTGTGGCTGGAGGGACGGGAGCAACTTTCCGTCTACCTCTCGAGGGGCCCAAGTGCCATATGAGCCTCAGCTTCTGCACTTGGTACTCCCAAGCCATCCAGACACCAGACTTTTTTCCGGCGTCTTCATGCATCGAGAGCATCAATGCAAGTCTCGAGGCAAGGACAGAGTCCGGTAAACCGTCAAAACTTGTAGAACAGTACCTGAAGGCCCAGAAGGAGGTCGGGAGAAAAACGAGAAGGGAGCCACGAGCCACGGAGCCACGACCACCAAGGGCGGAGCCGCAAGCGACTAAGGCGGAGCTGCGAGCAACAAGGGCAGAGCCGCAAGCAACTAAGTCTCAACAGGCGGTGAGCAAGCGTCGTCAGGGCTCTACTTCCACTGCTGGGCCTGCCCGTAAGAAGGTGCGGAGAGACTTGGCGCCAGCAGTTTCTCTACCAGCGGCCATCCCTTCTGGTGTCAGGGAACTGTCGACAGCTGTGGTTCCACCGGTAGTTATCCCTTCTGATGTTGGGGAACTGAGGGAGGAGGATATAGCTGAAAAAGAAACTCCTCTAGCCCGTGTTCCCAGGTCGCTTAGCAGAGACCACGGGTCTGCGGAGGAAGGGGAGCTCGTTGATCGATCCACCGCCACTGACGAGGATGAGCAGCTAGAGGTCGACATCATGAGCGGAGGAGATGTCGATATTCCGGGGATTTTAGCTCATCCCGAGCCTTCTTCTACTCATGAAAGAATAGATGAGGCACAGCAGTCGGGGTCTCCTTGTGTCTTCATCTCCAGTCCTCGGGCAATTGATCCCAGTCCTACCACTGGGGTAATTGGAGGCAAGGCTCCGGTTGCAGAGCTTCCTCGCGTTGAGCTGTCTTCTTCCTCGTACTCAGGGGAAAGCGAGTTTGAAGACGAGGTCGACTACGGTGATGAACCCACTCTTCCTGATCCGAGCAAGTTCTCTCATATTTCGGAGGAAGAAATGTACGGGGGGGAACCGTTGACGGCGCCATCACCGTTGGCGACAGTTGCTCCCATTGCAGGTACTTTCACCCGATTTCCTCTTTGGTTTTGAAGAAGGTGTCTTAACATTCTTCTTTTACGCTGCAGGGTTGGCTGAGGATGCCGAGACTACAACCTCCTCGCATATCGAGGAGATGGTAAAAGAGGTGACCCAGCTCGAAGGAGTTGAGGCTTCGGTTGGCGAGACAACTTCGGAAGGGGCGATTGCGGAAACTAGGGAGCCCTCCGCTTTGCCGGAAAAGGAGGTACCCACTGAGGCTGGGGAAGCTCTCACTCTGCAGGATTCACCCAAGGGTTCGATATCTCTGGACCTCCCAGGTAGTAAGGAAGTTCTGATATTTTGAATATTTCGCTTTTCACCTTTGTGGCTAATGTTGTGGTCATTTGCAGAGAGAACTAAGGGGGCTCAGGTGGAGAGTCCAATGATTGATATCCCTCCAGAAGGCCACACGGCTCAGGTCTCGGCTGAAGTTTCTGAGGAGGAGGTTCCTGCAGAGATAGCACCTCTGGAAACGCCCGAGGCTACTTCTGCTCTAGCCGTATCGGTGGTCAGCACAACTCTTGTGCGAGAAGATCCGCCTTATCCCGTGACAGAAAAGGGGTCGGGAAGCTTCCCAGGTGGTGACGATATGGGGGAACTGGCGCGCCAGATGGTGCAACAATTCTTTGCTTCGATGGGATCATGTATTGATCTCATCTTACGTGGAAGCAGCTCCTTCAATTTTGCCCAGACGCTTCTCAGAAATCTGGCCAAGAACGTCGAATTAACCGGAGGCCCCTCACTTGTCCAGGCGTGTCTGCGGGTGGTGGAGCAACTGGGAGACGACCTGCACGAGCTGAAGTCTTTGGAAAATGCCAGCTCTTCTAGTGAGGCCCAGGCCACCCTAACCCGGCTCTTAGCTGCTCAAGAACAAGAGCGACAGGAGGCAGAGGCACAAATAGATGCAGAGATCCGCAGCCTCGAATATTCCCAGGCTGAATGTCAGAAACTAACTGACGATTCAAGGGAATCCGAGATTGTCATGCAGAGCACGGAGCACGTCATCATCAATGCTCGGGACACCATAGCCAAGGCTCGGGACACCATTGCCAAGGCAGAAGCTGTGCTTGCAATCAATGAGAAGAAGCTTGTTACCATCAAAGAGGAGCTTGCGGAGCAACAGGCGGCTAAGGCGCGAGCTGAAGAGAGTCTGTCTTTACATTCTTCCAGGGTGGAATCTCTGCGAGCGCAGCTGGCTGCAAAACCCTTCCTATCTGAAGAGGAGCTGCGGGTCCAAGCCATGATGGAGGCTGAGAAGGCACGTCAGATCAAGATGCATCATCTCAGGGAGCAAATCCGTTCCTTGGCGAACCAGGACATTTAGCCTTCTTTTCTTTTTTTTTTTTGTAAAGAAAAGGACACTCTATTTATCAGAGTGTTTGTATCCACTTTTGATATAAAAAGGACATTTTTTGTTCCATCTTCTTTGCTTAGCTGTGGATGAATCCAACTTCTTGATCACTGGCTGTGAATACTGAACTTAGGTAAGACTAAGTTCTTTCAATGAAACGCAGCATCGACTCGCGGCCTCTGTTCACAGGGAGACGCGGGTATCAGTTCAGAAGAACTTGGGCAGAACCAAGTTCTTTGGGCGAAACGCAGCGTCGATCCATAGGGAGACGCGGCCATGAGTTCAGAAGGACTTGGACAGAACCAAGTTCTTTTGATGAGACGCAGCGTCAATCCATAAGGAGACGCGGCCATGAGTTCAGAAGGACTTGGGCAGAACCAAGTTCTTTTGATGAGACACAGCGTCAATCCATAAGGAGACGCGGCCATGAGTTCAGAAGGACTTGGGCAGAACCAAGTTCTTTTGATGAGACGCAGCGTCAATCCATAAGGAGACGCGGCCATGAGTTCAGAAGGACTTGGGCAGAACCAAGTTCTTTTGATGAGACGCAGCGTCAATCCATAAGGAGACGCGGCCATGAGTTCAGAAGAACTTGGGCAGAACCAAGTTCTTTTGATGAAACGCAGCGTCAATCCATAGGGAGACGCGGCCATGAGTTCAGAAGAACTTGGGCAGAACCAAGTTCTTTTGATGAAATGCAGCGTCAATCCATAGGGAGACGCGACCATGAGTTCAGAAGAACTTGGGCAGAACCAAGTTCTTTTGATGAAACGCAGCGTCAATCCATAGGGAGACGCGGCCATGAGTTCAGAAGACGCGGCATCCGTCTGTAGGGAGAGACGCGAATCTGCTTCACTAGGAAAGACGCGGATCAAGCAGACGCGAGGGACGCAGCCTTGTGCATTTTCCATTAATCCCAAAATGGACTAAGTGTTCTCCTTTAAAAAGGACCCCGTTTGCTGAGGGGACGCGACTTTGCATCACGCGGACATTCCTCTAGGACGCGGTGATCGTCATCCAATCTGGGGAGGGGACGCGAATTTTGGATACGGTTCTCCAGTCTGCGTCTTGGTGTAACCTCCCAGGCGTTACATACAGCCTGTCATAAAGATTTAATGTGATCTTCAAATCTCTATTGATGATCGGGAATGCAGATTTTCCGCTATTTTTCGAAGCGGTTATCCACGCGTCGGCTTCTTATTGGTCTTGAGCGTTAATTCCCTTAATGAGAAACCGATGCGGGTGGTTGGAGATTGGCGCCTGCGACGGTTTTCGAAGCGGCGTTACACGCGTCAGTCCCTTATTGTACCTTGACAATCGTGCGGTCATTAAGGCCGGCGGTTCAGATTAAGAGATCATTAATTGCAGTTATCGGGGGCTGCCTATAAATAGGGCGCACCCTCTCCCTTCAATCCAATCTTTGGACTGTTTTCTTTTTGAGAGCGAGCGCTCTGAGAACCTTCATCCTCTTCAGAGTATTGTCTCCATGGATGAGGATGGCTCTGTGGATGAAGATGACCCAGGGCTTGTATGCTCCTGTTTGGTCTCTTCGGGGCAGAGTGTCTCTCTGATCATCTTGCACGTCCGCGTTTGGACGCAGAGAGCCCGACTCTTGGTAGAGGCCTCTGTTGGTACGCCGTCCCGATTAGCCATGATATTTTAATCTACCACGACCTGTACCTTGGCATCATCATTATCTGGACCCCCTCATGAAGTCTGTGTTGGTGCATTCCTTCTGGAATTTGCGCCACAGACTTGAACTTCTCTGGACGCGAGTGCAGGGGTCTTTGGCACTTGGCGCTGGCTTTGTTCACAAAGCTTGTGTTTCAAAGCCACTGTCTTGGCGCGTTTTATGGCTACTGCCTTAGCGCGTTTTATAGCCACTGCTTTGGACGAATTCCAAAAAGGTTTCAGACCCGAGCCTTGCAACTCTTGTTCACTCAACAAGGAGATGGCAACTTTCGGCGTCTGTGCCTTTTCGGCGTCTGTGCTTTCGACTTGGGCGCAGAATGAGACCGCGTTTTGATTCGCGTTTGTCTCTGCTGACGCAGCAGTTTGGCTCACTGCGTGGGTCATTCCCGCGTCTGCTTGGCTGACTGCGTGGATCATTCCCGCGTCTGCAGTCTGCATTTGCGACTTAGTTTTTCTCTATTGAAACATACTAAGTTGCAGATTGTTCTGATTCCTTTGTTTCATTCCTTGCAGGTAGACTTGCTGGTTTGCTGGGCCCCTGGAAGGATGCTTTGGCCGGCGAACTTGTTCGATGTTCACCTATAAGAGAGTATATTATGGTCCTCGTCACCTATAAGAGAGTATATTATATCTCCGACGAGGACCCAACCCTCGCCAAGGTCTCTTCAGATCTGCTTCGCCATTCATGCCTGCTGGCAAGAGATGGTCAGGCTATGCATGACGGCGATGAGGGTTCCGGTGGTTGTGGTGGCGGACAAGATCCTCTTCCTCTCCCACTCCAGAAGTGACATCAAGGACAGTCTATGTCCGTTGGATGGCCTGCTAGGGAAAGAGACGCTCCTGAACGAAGGGTTGCAGGACTTTCTGTTGCCACCAGACCTCAAGAACATCATTGCTCATAGCTTAGTCAGCTAGGGCGCTTTCGATGTTTACATCATGCATCGTGGTGTAACCAGCTTCTATTGTAGCCACAAAACATCGCGCACTTGGAATCAGACACGGCTTATAAGGAGTGAGTGCAACCTCTGAGAGAGAGAGGGACTTCTTTGTACTCCTTAATTGTAACACTCAATCTATTGTATAAGAGAGCGTTTTTAATGTAACACTCCATCTTATTGTATAAGAGAGCGTTTTGTATCACTTTCATATGTTCGGAAATAAATAAAAGTGACACTTTTCTTTTTGCCTCTTTCATTGTCTTGAACTTTTGTCTTAGACTCGTAGAAGCAAAGAATCTTTGACTTTGTTAAAATTATGATGGTAACTTTAATAAGTCAAATTTTGTAGGGAAAGATCCTATTTCAGGAACTCTCACAATACTGTCAGAGGTGTAATATTAACTTGACAGAGATGAAATTTTTGATGAACCTGCCACTTTGTAAGAGAAAGTGACAAGTATAATTGGTACCCCCAGGGAGGGTGAACTTTTATCAAGTGTTTGGGATTAACTTGATTGAGCTCAACTGGGGATTTGAGGGAAACACTGTTGATGGTGTAGTATTAACCTAACAATGTTTTTAGGTAGACTTGTTATTCTGTTGAAGAGAATAACAAGTGAGATTAGACTCGTGGGGAGTCTAGGAAGGTTTGTTACCGTCAGAGGTGTGATATTAACTTGACGGGTGAAAGTGGTCTTGTCGGAAGTGTAATGTTAACTTGACAAGGATGCGAGTCAGAGGTGTGATATTACCTTAACTCAGAAGTATTTCAGTTTTGTTTAGGAAAAACTGAGAATGTCACTGCCATAGGTGTGATGTTTAACTTAACAGTGAGGTAATGCTAGAGGTGTAATGTTGAACTTAGCATTGGTCATCTCGACTTGGACAAGGAAGTCGAGGAAAGGTCATGGCCATAGGTGTATTGTTGAACTTAGCGATGACTCAGATGCTAGAGGTGTAGTGTTAACTTGGCATCATTCATTTCAGCTTCGATGTGGAAGACTGAAGAAAAGTGACTGTCAGAGGTGTAATATTAAACCTGGCAGAAACTTGAAGTACTGCTTAGAGGTATAATGTTAACTTAAACAGTAGTTTTGTCAGAGGTGTGATATTAACTTGACAAGAATTGGCTTGAGCCGAAAACAGTTTGAGGACCTGTCATTCTATGGATGAGAATTGACAAGTGAGATTTGAAGTGCCAGAGGTGTAGTGTTAACTTGGCAAAATGTAGAGTTGACAAGCAAGATTTGTACTCTACAAGGGGTATCTCATTACCAGAGGTATGGTGTTAACTTGGCAACGATTGTTTTTTTGGGTCCTACCATTCTGTGGATGAGAATTGGTAAGGGATTTTGGAGGAAAGAGTGGAATCAAGTCCACTTAGGATTTTTAGCAAACCCCCAGCTATCAACGGATTTGAGGTGCCTTTACCAACTACCATTTGAGTTGGGCTAGCCATGCTATTCCCCTCAGCATGATGAGTTATCGAAGACTTATGTTGGGCTTAAAAGCCAACATTTTCCTCTATCCTTAGCCGTTGGAGGCGTCGGATGTTAATGAAGAAATTCTTCTTGCTTTGATCAGAGGTGTACTATTAACTTGATCAGCGGAAGAATACCATCTAAGGATAGTACTTCTTCAGGAATCTGCCATTGATTGGCATCATAAGTGTATCGCCATTCGAGGTTATGAGGCGATATGATCCATTCAAGTAGACTGACTCTACCACAAATGGTCCTTCCCATTTGGGTTGAAATTTCCTTTTGTCTTGTGCGTCATCACCATGGGTCTTCTGACGGCTAAGACAAGATCGCCTTTCTTGAAAGTTCGTACTTTAACTTTCTTGTTGAAGGCTCTGGTGATTCGAGCTTGGTAGAGCTCGATTGCTGTTGGGCTTGCAGACGCTTGTCGTCTAAGGCCTCCAGTTCCTGGAGTCGCTGTCGATGCTTCTCCTCTGTCGTCATCTCCGCTGTCAAGGCGACGCGTAGAGATGGAATTGGATTTCCATGGGAAGCACGGCTTCACATCCGTATACCAAGGAAAACGGCGTGGCCTTTGTCGGGGTTCGCACTGTTGTGGGATAGGCCCATAAGCATTCGCCTAGCTTGTCGTCCCAGTCGCGTTGACTCTTCGAGATGAACTTTTTGAGAAGTTTGCCAATGGTCTTGTTGAAAGCTTCTGCGAGGCCATTAGTGGCAGGATAGTATGCCGTTGAGGACACACTCTGGATTCTGAACTTAGCGCAGAATCTCTGGAATGCCTGGCTGATGAACTGGGGTCCATTGTCATGGACAATCCGCCGAGGTACACCGAAACGGTAAATAACGTGATGTTTTACGAACTTGATCACGTTGGACGACTTCACCTCCTTCAAAGGAATGGCTTCGGCCCATTTGGAAAAGTAATCAGTTATTGCTAGAATGAACCGATGTCCCTTTGATGATGGTGGGCTGATAGGACCAACCACATCCATCCCCCACATTTCAAATGGCCATGTAGAGGTCGTAGAGTGGAGGTACTCTGGTGCTTGATGGATAAAATCTCCATGTATTTGGCAAGCGTGACATCTTTTGGCATAGGCGACGGCGTCGGCAACCATCTTGGGCCAATAGTAACCCAACCTTTGGAGTCGATGTGCCAGTTTTGGGCCAGGTTGATGGGCTCCGCACGTACCGTCGTGGGCCTCTTTCAATACCTCCTGGGCCTCTTTTGGTGAGAGGCACCGGAGTAAGATCCCGTCATGCGATCGACGATACAATGTTCGTGTAATCGCATTATAGTAAAACTTAGGGGCTTTCCTTCGAATGGCAGCCGCCTCTTTGGCGTCCTCAGGCAGGATGTCGTACAAGACATAGTCGATGTAGGGGAATCGCCAGTCTTTAAGCTCTGGACCGGCCGACAATTCCAGCACTTCTTTGCCTCGACAATCTCCTTTGACTCCTGATAGTCCTCGAGAGTATTTTTCGGGCAATGCAAGTCGTGGCTGTAGACGAATATTTTCTCCATTGCTCCAGCTGGAAGAGCTAGGGAGGCTGCAAGGGATGCGAGTGCATCGGCGTGCGCATTTTGCCTGCGCGGTACATGGTCGATGTAGAAGTTAGCAAACCCCTCGGCCATGCGGATAGTTGCGTTGTAATATGGTACTAAGTCTTCATGTCTGACTTCGTACTCCCCGCGAATTGGCTGACGATGAGTTTAGAGTCACCGTATGCCTCGAGATTTTTAACGCCAATCTCATCGGCGAGCTGCATCCCGATCAATAGAGCATTGTACTCCGCCACATTGTTGGAACAAGGCTCCATTAGCGAGACAGCTCGGGGATCACATAATTTTGTGGGGAGACAAGTACTACTCCTACCCCCGCCACTACGTGTCCCTTGGGGCTTGTCCTTGATGCACCGTCGAAGAAAAGTTGCCACACTTGACTTTCGAACGATGTCTGAGTCAGGTAGACTTCGGCCACTTCGTCTGGGAGATCCTCGTAGACTTTGGCTGCCCTCGGATCTGGGTGTTCAGTTAGGAAGTCTGCCACATTGTCCCTTAATGGCTTTCTGCGGCAGAAAGTGCATATCATACTAGGATAGCAACATGGCCCATTTTGCCAGCCGGCCATTTAGTGAAGAAGGCTTTGTCATAAGTAACCTCAGGGGGTTGACTTTTGATATGACATTTATAGTCTGACCTACCAGATAGTGTCACATTTTCTGAATGGCGAACACTAGTGCCAAATATTCCTTCTCGATCGGGTTGTACCGATGTTCGGCTCCGATCATTGTTCTACTCAGATAGTAGATTGCCTGTTCTCGTCCTTCTTCATCATTCTGAGCTAGTAGAGCTCCCAAAGAATGGTCCATTGCCCGGACGTACACCAGGAAAGGCTTTCCGGACATCGGGGCTGCAAGGACTGGTGGTTGGGTGAGGTATTGTTTGATTTCCTCAAACGCTTGTTGGCAAGCATCGTCCCAAATGAACGAGACACCCTTCTTCATCAACTTAGCGAAGGGTTGACATCTTCTGGAGAGGTTTGAGATGAACCTGCGGATGTACGCCAATCGACCCTGTAAACCCCTGAGTTCCTTGAGGTTTCTCGGGGGTTGCATCTCTTGGATAGCGCGGAGTTTCTCCGGATCCAATGGATTCCTATGGAAGTCACAACAAATCCTAGGAATTTGCCACTGGCTACCCCCAGGAAGGACTTGGTGGGGTTCATCTTCAATTGATGAGCCCGCATGATGTCGAAGACCACCTTCAGATCAGCTATGTGATCTCCTTTAATGCGACTTTTCACCGCAATGTCATCGACATAACATTCCACCGTTTTGCGCATTTGCTGATGGAAAATGGCATTCATGGCCCTTTGGTAGGTTGCCCCCGCATTCTTCAGTCCAAAAGGCATGACAGTATAGCAATATACCCCTAGAGGAGTCCTGAAGGAGGTATGCTTTTCATCATCAGGATACATTTTGATTTGATTGTATCCTAAGAATCCGTCCATGAAGGACATTCGTTCGAATCCACAAGTATTGTCAATCATAACATCTGTGATTGGCAATGGGAATTCGTCTTTGGGGCAGGCCTCGTTTAGATCGCGGAAGTCGATGCAGATCCGGATCGTCCCGTTCTTCTTGGCGACGGGGACGATGTTGGCTACCCAGTCGGGATGTTGTTCTTCCCAGATGAAGCCAGAATCGATGAGCTTTCTAACTTCTAATTGAATCGCCTCCATTATTTCGGGACGGACCGTCGCTGCTGTTGTTTGACAGGTTTTACGTCCGGATTGATGTTGAGGCGGTGCATGGCCACTTGAGGATCAAGTCCTGGCATATCCTCGTAATTCCAGGCGAAGACGTCTATATACTCTTGTACAAGAGATATTAGATCCTTCTTCTCCGAAGGTAATAGGCCATCACTTATGAAGATGGGCTTAGGGTTAGCCTCATTTCCTAAGTTGATCTGAACGACCTTGTCTTCTGTGGGTGGCTCACGCTGTTCAAAGCGAGTGTCCCAAAGAGCATTCAAATGTTTGATCCAAGGATCTGCATCTGCGAGGATTATTTCTTCATCTTCATCCTCCAGGTGGCTTGTTGAAACCATGTTCACTGAAAGTTCCTTGAAGATGTTGCCGACACTGACATCTGACTCCCAAGATGATGTGTCTGAAGAGTGATCGTTGTTCGATGATTCTTGAGAACCGGAGGCTGATGGGATTGGAGTTGATACATAGCCCAACCCCCTGCGCGTCCGATGATAATAATCAGGGGCTTTCCCTTTCGGCACAAACGATCGAAGCAGGGTTCTCCTTCCTTTGCCGAAGTTCAACCCGGGTTTGTTGGTTAGATCGAACCCCATTCGTTTCATCATTCTGAGCGCTTTCGATTCATAATGGTCGAGCTGAGGGGATTCCTCCTCGCTTTTCGATTCTTCGCGGGGCGTTGGTTCAGTCGTCATTCGCCCAAAAAGGATTGGTTTTTGGCCTTTTCGTCTTGTCGGAACCATGAATATAGATTCCTGCGCATCACCATTATCCTGGTATGTCCCGAAAGATGATTTTACTGGTACATGCAATGATGTCAAAGCATCCATTGCCGACCAGATGTCATCGTCTACGTCGGTACTAGTATCCGACGGTATTGAATCGGATGCACACGCAGAAAATACTCAAAGTCTAAATTCTCATTAATATACCAACCGCCTGCATCGTCGGTGGTATTATCAACATCGAGCTTATTAGTTCTCTTTACAAGTGGTTCCAACTTCCACAGGCACTCTTCTTGCTCGGGCTCAGTGTCAGCCTCATTACCAGAGTCTGGCACCTCCAGTTGCGGGGTTTCATCCACCGGATCCTGATATAGGAGGGAGTCCGTGAAATAATTTTCGACCCCCTTAAACGGATACCTTTCGGCAACCAACGTTTGCACCTTCCCACTCGCGTCAATGTATTCATGACTTGGTGAAGAGTGGAGGGAACGATGGAGTTGCGGTGGATCCATGGTCGTCCCCAGCAGCAGATTGTAGGAAGTGTCGGCATCGATGACGTAGCACGTCACCTCCGACTTGAGGCTCCCAATCTGGCACTTGAGCTTGATCTTCCCCATCGGACGGGTGCCGTTGGCATTGAACCCGTAGATGGTCGTCTGTGTAGGGCTCAGACGGTGGGTAGGGATGCCGAGGTGTTGCATGACTCGGCGGGGCATGATGCTCAATGCGGACCCTGGATCTACCTGAATGCGGTTCACCTCAGATGATCCGATATAACCTGTGAAGTACAGGGGTCGATCATGCTTCCCTTTAACCTGCATATCATCTGCCGTGAAGGTAATGCAGGGAGCATTCTGGGAGGTGTGGAGACAATTCTCTACATCTTCCTTCTTTGGCACCTGGGTCATAAAGACCTCAGCATTTGCCAGAGCTTCTTGTAGAGCCTCCCTGGTCGACTTTGATAGTCTTAGAAGCTCATACAGGGTGATCCGCGCCGGGATGTTGGCCAATTGAGCCAAGACATCAAAGCGGTAAGGCGTTGTGGATCCTTCCGCTATACCCTTTTGAAGAGCTCGAGAGAATCGAGTCTCTTTTTGTTTCTCCACTGGTGGCTTCGTGGAGGGCCTAGTTGGCTCTGCAGCCGGTTGTGGAGGGTTTGCCGCCACTTCGCCGTACTGCTTCAAGTAGGGCTGTCCTGAACGAGTCCCCGTCATTGGTTGGTTGGGCTCTGCGGCCAAGACTATTGTTTCCTCTTCTGAATCAGTCAGTGAGGGAACATCATCCTCTGCTTCTCGGGAGGAAGCACATACCACATGGCAGGACGAAGCTTTTGCCTTGCCTTTGGACTTCCTGTTGGTTACAGTAGTCCACTGCTGGCTGTCCACTAGGTCAGGGTGGACCCACATGATTTCCCCTTGAGGCGTAGGGACGGGTACCAAGCCCTTCTCCTGCTGCTAGTGAGGGTCTGTGTTGACCACTCTTAGTTCTCCTCTTGGGATTGGGACCACCCCTGCAGGTGCTGGAGGTTGTTTTCCAAACTGGAGAACCGACGTCATGTTGGCTGTCACCTCCTTCTGTTCTGGTCGGAGTTTCAACACCTCCGCGTCAATCAGAGCCTGAAGGATGTCCTTGAAGATGTAACAGCTTCTGGTAGGGTGTCCCAGCATCCTGTGGTACAAGCAGTAGTTGGGGTTGTCGGTCTTGCCGACTTCCTGAGGGCGCCTGGCCTCAGGGAGCTTCAGTCGGTTGCTCTTGTTGAGTAGCTTGAAGAGCGAATCGACATGTTCCTCCTTGAAGGAATACTGCTTGTTGGCGCGGGGTTGGCTTGAAGAGCCACTCGCCTTGGCTGGTTGAGGTTTGGTGGGAGATTTGGTCTCCGTCGCCAAATTATCCTTCCGCTTTGTCTGGAGGGAGGTGTCTGGCGCTCGCCTAGTTGACCTCTCCGGGCCGCGGCTTGCCTTCTTCTACCCTGACGCGGGCAACAATCTCCTCAGCCTGTTCACCTTGTTGGACTAATTGTTTCCAGGTGCGGCTTTCAGCAACTCCTATTTGAGCAAGGAGTGAGGTTTGGAGGTTGTGGCGGTATGTTTCCACCAGGGTGGCCTGGGTCATACCGCTTGGACACCGGAGTGCCATGTTCTGAAATCTTTCCACGAAAGATTTGACGGACTCCCTTTCCGCTGTTTGGTAGCCAAAAGGGTGGGCATCGTGACTTCGGAGTCATCTTCGAAGAAGCGTGTTAAGAACAGCTTCTCCAGATCGCCCCAGTTCTTGATAGAACCTTCTAGGAGCTTCATAAACCATTCAAAGGCCAACCCTTTCAGGGTGCCGATGAACAGACGCGCCAGAATAGCATCATTGTCTACTACATTCCGGTTTGGGATTTGAAGTAGTAGATGTGCTAGTTGGGTGACCCCTTCCCGTCGAATGCTTGGAGGGTTGGAGCCTTGAACTTAGGAGGGTATGGAACTAAGTCCCACTCAGCCGGATAGGGCCGGACCACTCCTACTTCTTGGAGGTCTTTGCGATTGGCAAGGGCCTCGAGGCGTCGTTCCAATTGACTCATCCTCTTAGCATGAGTCTTCTCCTGGTCTGGTCGCTTTTTACTTGCGACGAGGGTTTGGACGAATCCGAAGTAGATTGCTGTCTCTCTTCAGAAGGTTCGGAAGATGAGTTTCCTCCCTTTCTCCCTTTGCCCTTTGGCCTTCTAGGAGGATATTTCTCCCTTTCTTCGAGCAACTGCAAGCATCTGCTTGAGGGAGTCAATAGATTTCTGCTGAGACATAATTATGTCCATTTGTGCCTTTTGGACCTGGGCTTGCTGTTCGAAACGTCTAGCCGTCTCCTCAGGAGTGCCTACCATGTAGGCGGCAGCCTCCCTCTTGACGGAAGAGTTTGAAGCCCGTGATTCAGCTACGGCGGAGTGGGAATCGTTCACTTCAACGCCGTGGGCTAAGGCATTATAGTTAACTGGGGGAATGGCCCCCGTCCGGGTGCGAGTGTGTCGGTACACCCCTTCCGGTTCAGAGTCAGACTCATCTGAGCTGACTGCTAGTTGTTTTCCTTGCTCCTACTTGTCATATTCGCAGTGAGCTCCGGGTACTCAACGTCAGAGAAGGTTCTCCTTCTGTGGGAGCGTCTTCTTTTAGCTGACGGGGAAATCAGGGTCAGCTGTCTGATCAAAGACTGCTGGTTCACGCCTGACTCGCAATGGCATCCAGAGAGTATGGAGATAAGCCGTTGGCAGCAGCATGCCGAAGTGACCTGATGGCACTTCTTTTCTTTGTCAAGTAATCCCTCAAATCCATGGTAGGGGGATTGAAAGGATTAGCCTCGCAACGTCGAAGACGGGAGGCATCCATGTGCTGTACAGCCTGGACGCGGGCATCGGGGACGCGGTTCTCGCGACGCGGCTATGTAACGCGCGTATGGCGTCTCTGCTGAGATGAAACGCGAATCTCGCGTTGCTGCCTGGTGCATCTGGGCAGAGACACTTGAGAGAGGATGGATTACTGGGCCCCACGCCTGTGGGCGCGTGCTTCTTGCGTTGGACGAGACGTAGAAGAAGCTTCGTCTTGACGCTTGGTAAGTTGGTCTTCAGAGGACTCAACTTGAGGAGTTACGCACTTGGGCCGCCAAACGCGAATTTCACGTACTGGACGTGCCGCGGGCAAAGTGCCAGATTGCATGTCGCGTTTAGCCTCAGTTGGACAACCAATGATTCCAGCTTGAAGCTGACGCGCGCGTCTCCTCTGTCGACGCTCAGCATTTCGGTTGCGTCGCAGAGGAGGAGGAGAGAAACCGACAACATCATGATGCTGAACATCAGGGGTTTTAACCACGCGGGTCCTCTGAGGGACACTGACGTGGGTCTTTTGTGCGACGCAGTTGGTCGCAGTAGCAGTCGCGCGTGAGACCACGCTGGCCTTCTGAGAGGCGTTGACGCGGGTCTTTTGTGCACAAGGGACCGTAGCAGTGGCGCCCAAGAGAGCCTCAGATCGAGCTTCGGAGTTATTCCCTGCCGAGACCCTGCGACAGACGCGGGTCTTTGGACTCTTGGAGCCAGAAGAGAGAAACTCTTCGAATTTCGCCTGGTCGAACTCCACAACAAGTGTCTCGACCATTTTCCCCTACGAAGGAGGTCATCCTACGCCACGGCTTGTTCGTCAGTGACAAACGTAGTCCCCAGCGGAGTCGCCATCTCTTGTTGGACACGTGTAAAATTTCCTTGAATCAGATGAAAAATTACAACAGACTAATCTTCCGGTTACAAGGGAGGGAGGATGTTGAAGCTTGAATCCCCTCTTTGTTTAGTGCTGGGTTCTTCGTGTGGCGGTGGAGAGTGAATCTTATTCTCTGTTGACCAGATGACCGTCTGGACCGTCAAGGGATCTTCTCCTTGGCAGGTAGAAGGAGTAACTCAGCCCCGTCTACCAAAACTCTAAAAGAGAAGGTAGGCGAAGAGCAACTTGTACGCAGCAAGTTAGCTTGAAGAGTCGAGCTCTCTCTCTCTGTATGTGTCGCGCCTGTTGATATCTCTCGGTCTCTTTATGTCTGTTGATGCCCTTCAATTTCTTCTGATGCCCCCCCTCCATAGCAACTGGGCTATTTATATAGGCTGTAGGGGGTGAACGTGTCCCCTAAAAATACTCCACGATGAGAGCCAACTTCCCCGCTACATGGGCGGTGAATGGCGCCATAATCGGGGTGGTTGTAACCGAGACGCGGGTCTGGACCCTAGCGCCTTGAGGTTGAGACGCGGGTTTGGACCCTCGCGTCTTGAGGTTGAGACGCGGTTTGGACCCTCGCGTCTTGAGGTTGAGACGCGGGTTTTGAGCCTATGCCCTTGGTTCTGAGACGCGGGTTCGGACCCTCGCGTCTTGAGGCTGAGATGCGGGTGTCGGGCCCACGTGCCTTAATGCTGAGACGCGGGTTTGGACTTTCGCGTCTTGATTGTCACATTTAGCCTTGCGTCTGGATCTTGGACCTCTGCGTTTTGGTGGTTTGTCTTGGTGATTTTTAGACAGCCTACAGATGACATCTAGTGTTTTATATTAGCTTTGCTCTAGCTCTGCTTAGCTTCGCTTGAATGTTCACTTGCTTGTTTGCCCACTTGCCTGCTTGATAATTTTATTAATTTTTATTGATGTTTGTGAAGAGTTTGAAACCTTACTTATACTGTTTTCCAAAAGCTGCATATTTTTGGTATTCATATCGATCTCCTATATCGGTACTATTTTCTTGTATTATGTCATTTGACAGTTAATATCTGTTGTGTTATCGCTTGACATGCTTTCACTTGATATGCCAACACTTGTCGTGTTATCACTTGTCATGTTTTCACTTGTCACCTGATACCTGCATGCTATCACCTGACACGCTATCACCTGACATCTGACATGATAACACTTGACTCATGATTATCACGTTATGGAAAGGAAATACCTGATCTCCTGAAAACACTCTTATATTCCAGTATTCATGTACTCTTAATATACCTATCATGCTCATGTTATTCCCATAAATTGATAATTACATAATAAAATATAAAAAGTGTTGGCCCAAAGGTTACACTCTCCATTTATATACGTTTTGATGATGGCAAACCATATAAAAGCTATTTGGTACTAATAAAGATTCTAGAATGAATTTCAGGTTTGTACAAGTCTTAATGGATTTAGATTTTTAAAAGCATGTTGCAAGGTTAATGGCGCTAAAAGCATGTTGTAAGGTTGATGACGCAAGAGGACTTTTTCATAGGAGAGGAGGCTCTAGCTCAGCAATGCGGTTCAGAGACACCTTCCTATATAGTTTTTATTTTTGTTAGTTTGTTAAAGGATAGTATATAGTGTTGATGCTCATTTTCCCCACACACACAAAATTACACGTGTTTTCAAAATATTATTTTTGTCTCTTGTGTAAAATACTTTAATAGACCTATTTCAGTATTTGCAAACTCAGTTTATTGTATTTTACAAAGTCTTGACAAAAATCATTTTTGAAAATAAACTTATCTTCAAAAACATTTCCTCAAAATTTTCTGTTTTGACCTGTTGCGGTCGACAAGACGGTCGACCAGCCCTTTTACAGTCAGAACGGTCGACTGCGCGGTCGACTGCAGTCTGACCATTGAGTACGTGCGCATGTGTGCACGTTATCCCGTCGACGGGTGGGGCGGTCGACGGACCCCATGTCGGGCGACCGAGCGGTCGACCGACTGACTGCACCCAACTCGCTGTTTGGGACGGTCGACCGGGCGGTTGACCGGAGCCTGCCAACGGTCAAAAGTTTTGAAAACCGATCGACCAGCCGGTCGACCGTGAGTGTTTTCTCAGCCAAACGGCTAATTTTTTAAACATGTTTTAAAACGTGATTTTAATCTCAAAACGTGATTTTAGGCTGGTTTTGGGTCTTATCCTTCCTGATTAGTCAAAATTAGTATTTACCCTTTAATCCCTACCTATATTCTATAAATAGGGGTGGATGGGGTTGAGAGAAAAACAACAACATTTGCAAAGAAATCAAAGTTTGAGTATTCTTGAAAGAAGTTTTTAATCTCAGTTTTTGTGCTCTAATCTCTGATTTTTCTCTGATGTTTTTGAATCAATCTCTCTTCTACTTTGTTTTATTTTTCACTTACAAACCTTGAGCTTCAATCCTATATATTATTCTCTAGGGTTTTGTAAAGAAAAGTTTTTCAAAAGAGAGTTTGTGGTCTTTTGATCTCTAAGTGATTATTGTATTTGTGGCTCCATACCTCTGAGCTAGAAGAGTGTTATTGAGGAGTTGGGTACTCCCTAGTAGTTGTAATCCTTTGTGAAATTTCTAGTGGATCGAAAATCCTTCTGGGTGAAGGTGGGGACGTAGAGCTAGGTGCTCGAACCTCGAAACAAATCTCTGTGTTTACGATTAGTTTACTTGTGTTGTTTACTTTCTATTCATTCATTCTTATATTGTCGATCTATACTCTCACAACAAGATTGCATTGCGCACCTCAAACTCTTATTTAGAGGAATCACAAGGAAGGAGTTCAGAGCCCTTCGGGGTATTCGGCTTCTAATCTTGCTTGAGTGATCGTTACATCATCTCATTTTTAAATTAGCGCATTGATTAGCGTAATCACCTATTCATCCCCCCTCTAGGTGATTTTAATTAGTATCAAAATTAGGACTCTAGTTTTTGACTCACATCCTTAGAGCGATCCTATATATTGCTAATCACTATTTTCGTATCTTCATTCATACACTAGTAAAGATGGCCGATAACATTAAGACCCCTCCTAAATTTGATGGACTCAACTTTCCCATATGGAAATTTAGGATGAACATTTTCTTACAATCTCTAGGTAGCCGAGTTGCTAAGTCTTTGATCAAGCCTTTTAGTGAACCCGTAGGTGAGGAGGACACTTGATCCGATCTTACCTCCAAGGAAGTTGATGCTAATTCGAAGGCTCAAAATGCCTTACTTTTAGCATTGAATGAGGATGACTTAACACGGGTTATCCATTGCAAGTCTGCCTATGAGATTTGGCAACGCTTATTGGTCACTCATGAGGAAACATCACAAGTCAAGAGAGCTAAAATTGATCTCTTGCGTCCCAATATGAATACTTTAAAATGCAAGAAAATGAGTCTATTGATGATATGATTACTAAGTTTACTAAAATCATAAATGCTCCTGCTTCTCTAGGTGATGAAATCAACAACGACCAAAAGGTACGTAAGGTGATTCGTGCTCTCCCTTCATCATGGGAAATTAAAGCTACCACCTTGAAGGAATGAATGACAAAGATGAGATAGAGCTCATAAGTCTTATTGAAAATCTTAAGACTCATGAGATGAAGAAAAAGGCTAGAGAAGAAGCGGCGCCTCAAAATAAAAAGTCTATAGCTTTCAAGTCCACCTCCACCAACTACAATGATGAAGAAAATGAAGAAGATGATGAAGAGCTATCTCTTCTTATGAGAAATGTAAAAGAATGTATCACAAGAACAAGCTCAACCATAGAAGGCGATGGGAAGGGAAGGAGGAGAAAAAGATCACATGCTACAACTGTCAGAAACCGGGACACATCATGGCCGATTGTCCAGATTTCAAGAAAAAGATATCTTCCTCCTTGAAGCAAAAGAAGCCGTTTGTAAAGAAAGTGTACAAAGCCACTTGGGATTCGGAAAGTGAATCCGAAGATGAAGTTGACACGGCTAATGTGTGTTTCATGGCAAGCACACGTAAGGTAACTTCCGAACCATATGATGATGATAGTGAAATTAGTAAAGAAATGCTATTATAAGCTTTCATTGAACTTTCAGAAAGTTTTGATTCTAAAAAGGAAGATTGTTTAAAATTGAAAAAGGAAAATGAAATGCTTAAAAATCAAATTGATATTTCTTCAAAAGAAAAGGATGAATTATCTTCCACCCTTATTTCAACACAAAGAGATTTTGATGCCTATAGAGTTGCTTGCAAAGCTAAATATCCTAAATTGATGAAAATGAGCTTTCTATGTTAAAAACTAGAATAAATGATTTGGGAAATGTTTTAAAAGAATGTTCTTTTAACAATACTAAATTAGAAGAAATGTTTTCAAAGAAGCACATGAATACTCCTCATGTTAAACATGATAAAACGCCTCATGCTAAAACTCCATATGTTCATCATGCCAACACATCACATGTCAATCATACAAAAACATCCCATGCTCACAAATCACATGTTCAAAACCAAATGCTCATATGCTTTTAAATATGAAAGAATTTATAAATGTACTTATTGGCCGGAAATGGTCATTTAGCTAAATTTTGTTATGATCATATAAATAGTACCAATAATCATGTTTGGGTTCGAAACACTAACACATTAGGACCCAAGAAAATATGGGTATCAAAATCAAGCTTTAAATTATTTGATATAGGTACACACCAAGACTCCAAGACTTAAGGAGCGGGGTACCTTGATAGTGGTTGCTCAAGGCATATGATATGGGACATCAACAATTTCGCAACCCTATTGAGGTACGTTGAAGGTGGCACCGTCACCTTCGGAGATGACTCTAAGGGCACCATCATCGGTATAGGTAACATTAAGATTGGTGCATCTCTTTTAATTGAAATTGTAGTTCTTGTTGATGGGCTTAAACATAATTTACTCAGTATTAGTTAACTATGTGATCGTGGTCTCAAAGTTGTTTTTGATGAATCTTCTTGCAAAATTTTTTATTGTAAAACAATGAATGCATTCTCACTGGATTTCGTGAAAATAATGTCTACATTATTGATATGCTTAATTTGGATCGCACTACAAAATGTTTAAATGCTTTTGATGAGATTTCATGGTTATGGCATAGAAGATTAGGCCATGCCTCTTTTGATCATCTTTCTAGAATAAATTCTAAGAAATTGGTGAAGGGTATTCCTTGTTTGAAGTTTGAAAAAGACCGCATTTGTGGTGCGTGCCAACTTGGGAAACAAACCAAGTCTTCTTTCAAACCAATCAAGGATATCATGACATCTAGGCCATTAGAATTGATTCACATGGATCTTTTTGGACCAACTAAAACTAAAAGCTTAAATGGAAATAGATATGTTTTTGTTTTAGTCGATGATTTCTCTCATTTCACTTGGGTTTTCTTTTGGAGCATAAAGATCAAACTTTTTCGCATTTTAAGACTTTTCGAAAAAGGGTTGAAAAAGAAAAAGGATTTTCGATTTTACGCATAAGAAGTGATAGAGGTGGTGAGTTTGTCAACCAACTCTTTATGACTTTTTGTGATGAAAAAGGAATTAAGCATGAAATGTCATGTTCTAGAACTCCACAACAAAATGGAGCAGTTGAACAGAAGAATAGAACTCTTCAAGAAATGGCTATGACTATGATAAGTGAATACGGGCTCCCTCAATACTTATGGGCCGAGTGTTGGCTCAAAGGCCTTCCACTCTAGTTTTGATGATGATTAACTCATGTAGTTATGTTTACTAATAATCTTGTGTTGTTTAAGTTTCAGATCATTAACCAAGATATTAGTTGGTGATTAGCTTCAACAAGGAGTTTAGAAGCTTTTCATGATGATTCCAGGGCCAAAGCTTCAAGATCACACATTACCTAGCCCTTGGATGGAGTTTTGGAGCAAGTCTACTTGAAGATGAAGATCATCAAGAAGACTTAGGTATCCTAGTTTAGTTTAGTGTGTTTTAAATCCATTTGTAAAGCTTAGTATAGTTGATATGCTCAAGTGCACAAAACACACACATGTTTGGATACTGGTTTTTCGGTTTTTAGTTTAACCGATATGAGTTTTCATGAATAGTTTGATCAAAACAAGTTTACTTTATTTCTATGTATATTAGATGTGCTCCATATACATACATGCTCACATCTAATATACATATAAAACGGGAGGTTGGATGGGAGTCCATGCCTTGTATTGTTTATATTGAAAATCCTTTAAACTTGTGCATGAGATGGGTGGATTGGTAATATGATGTATACACTTGAATTTATTGTTATGACAATTGTTATCATTGAACTCTTTCAATTGGTATCACTTTGATCTTCTTGTATACTCATATATGTTTTGTATGTATGTATGCTTTCAATTCCAAGTATATCAATTTCTATTGGTATCTATTTTCCATATATATATATATATGTTTGTGTTTATGCTAGTGCTTGAGTTTCAATTTTGTTTCAATTGATTACTTTTAAATTGGTATCAAGACTATGCATATTTTAGTTTGTATTTCATAAAGGGGGAGAAAATTTGATTTTGTATTTCAATTGGTATTTGTACTCCCACACTTTATGATTAAAAGTTGTTATTTTAAACATATGATATCAACATCAAATTTGTTTATATGTTTTAAAATGAACAATTCTTACAATTGGTATCAATGTTTCTATGTAAAATCTTTTCAATTGGTAAAATATTTACAATTGGTATCATATTTAAGAAATTCAAAATTTGTTTTGGTTTCAAGATTCATGTTTAAGAATTCAAGACTTATGTTTAATTACAATTGGTATTTCCAAAATTTTGTTTAAAGAAAATATTCAAAGTTTTGATTTGTATTGACTATATGCATATAGATTCATGATGAGTGTATCTTGTATTGAAGAGCTTAACATCTCTTCGTTATGTGGTACACGTGTGTAGGGGGAGCTTCACATCTCCTCTTATTCATTACATAATGTGTGTTATGTGAATTAGGGCTTAACTTCCCTCCTTCATGTAATGCATATGTGTAGGGAAGCTAACTTAGCGTCTTCCTCTTCATGAATGTATATAGCATATAATACTTATTATCCTTGTTTATTTTCTTTTGGTATCAAGATGCTTCATTGACATATTTTCAATTGATATCATGTTTTTAAAGTCACCCCTTATTGATTTTGTTTTTGTTTTAGACAAAAAGGGGGAGAACATTGTCTTTTATTGTTTTGTTTGACATAAAGGGGAAGAAAGATTTTTACCCCTCGTTTTATTTATGGTTTTGATTACCCCTTTGTTGATGATTGACAAAAAGGGGGAGAAAGATTTATGAAGTTTTATATGCATGCTAATGTTTATGCATGCTTATGTTTATGCATATATTATGTTTTAAGTTTCAGATCATTAACCAAGATATTAGTTGGTGATTAGCTTCAACAAGGAGTTTAGAAGCTTTTCATGATGATTCCAGGGCCAAAGCTTCAAGATCACACATTACCTAGCCCTTGGATGGAGTTTTGGAGCAAGTCTACTTGAAGATGAAGATCATCAAGAAGACTTAGGTATCCTAGTTTAGTTTAGTGTGTTTTAGATCCATTTGTAAAGCTTAGTATAGTTGATATGCTCAAGTGCACAAAACACACACATGTTTGGATACTGGTTTTTCGGTTTTTAGTTTAACCGATATGAGTTTTCATGAATAGTTTGATCAAAATAAGTTTACTTTATTTCTATGTATATTAGATGTGCTCTATATACATACATGCTTATATGACTAATTGGTATCTAGAGCTTATTTTGTTTTGAATATTCCATTTGATATCTAGAACCATTTATTGTTTATGCATATGCATGTTTCATATTTAATATTCATTGCATATATTTATTGTTTATCCCTATGCATGAGTTAAGGGGGAGCTTCTTTGAAGCTTAACTTTAATCCATGCATATATAACTCCATGAGTTTTGTCATCATCAAAAAGGGGAGATTGTTGGCCCAAAGGCCTTCCACTCTAGTTTTGATGATGATTAACTCATGTAGTTATGTTTACTAATAATCTTGTGTTGTTTAAGTTTCAGATCATTAACCAAGATATTAGTTGGTGATTAGCTTCAACAAGGAGTTTAGAAGCTTTTCATGATGATTTCAGGGCCAAAGCTTCAAGATCACACATTACCTAGCCCTTGGATGGAGTTTTGGAGCAAGTCTACTTGAAGATGAAGATCATCAAGAAGACTTAGGTATCCTAGTTTAGTTTAGTGTGTTTTAGATCCATTTGTAAAACTTAGTATAGTTGATATGCTCGAGTGCACAAAACAAACCTGATATCAAATGGAATATTCAAAACAAATAAGCTCTAGATACCAATTACAAAGCAAACTCTATAAATCAATTAAACTTAGTATTCTTGAGATTCTTGAGATTAAAACATAATATATGCATAAACATAAGCATGCATAAACATAAGCATGCATATAAAACTTCATAAATCTTTCTCCCCCTTTTTGTCAATCATCAACAAAGGGGTAATCAAAACCATAAATAAAACGAGGGGTAAAAATCTTTCTTCCCATTTATGTCAAACTAAGTTTGTATAAGTCATATAAGCATGTATGTATATAGAGCACATCTAATATACATAGAAATAAAGTAAACTTGTTTTGATCAAACTATTCATGAAAACTCATATCAGTTAAACTAAAAACCGAAAAACCAGTATCCAAACATGTGTGTGTTTTGTGCACTTGAGCATATCAACTATACTAAGCTTTACAAATGGATCTAAAACACACTAAACTAAACTAGGATACCTAAGTCTTCTTGATGATCTTCATCTTCAAGTAGACTTGCTCCAAAACTCCATCCAAGGGCTAGATAATGTGTGATCTTGAAACTTTGGCCTTGGAATCATCATGAAAAGCTTCTAAACTCCTTGTTGAAGCTAATCACCAACTAATATCTTGGTTAATGATCTGAAACTTAAACAACACAAGATTATTAGTAAACATAACTACATGAGTTAATCATCATCAAAACTAGAGTGGAAGGCCTTTGGGCCAACACCGAGGCCGTAAGCCCCATACTATATATCAAACCGAATTTATTTGTGTAAAAATACTTCCAAACTTCTTTTGAAATTTATCATTTAAGAAAATCAAATGTTTTATACTTTAAAGTTTTTGGATGCAAGTGTTTTGTTTTGAATACCAAAGATAATTTGGGTAAGTTTGATGCTAAGACTTATGATGCAATCTTTGTTGGCTATTATAATACTAGCAAAGCATATAGAGTGTTCAATAAATCATCTCTTACTATCGAAGAATCTATGCATGTTAAATTTGAGGAATCTGATGCATTTGTTGAGAATGTTGTAGAGATTGACTCATTAGGTGAGGACATGGAGAAAATATCCTTGAAGGACTCACCCATCCAAGGAGACAAGTAAGAACCTAATGGTAAAGTTCAAAAGGATGAAGTGGAACCATCACAACCACTTCCTAAAGATTGGAGATACGCCTCAAATCATCCCAAAGATCTCATCATAGGTGATGTATCAAAGGGGGTAACCACTCGCTTCAAACTCCATGATTTGTGTGGGCATTATGCATTCATATCTCATTTTGAACCCAAAAACATTCTCGAAGCCGAGGGTAACTCGTATTGGTTGTTTGTTATGCAAGAAGAGCTCAATCAATTTGAGCGCAATCAAGTTTGACATCTTGTTCCTAGACCCCATGATAGACTAACAATTGGTACTAAGTGGATTTTTAGGAACAAGTTGGATGAGTCAGGTAATGTTGCTAGGAATAAGGCTAGATTAGTGGCCCAAGGTTACACTCAAGTTGAAGGAATCGACTTTGAGGAGACCTTTGCACCCGTAGCACGGCTAGAAGCCATACGGATCACACTAGCCTATGCATCCTATAAAAATTTTAAACTTTTTCAAATTGATGTAAAAAGTGCATTTTTTAATGGTTTTATTGATAAGGAAGTATATGTTGAACAACCCCCCGGTTTTGTGGATCATATGCATCCAAATTTTGTTTTCAAACTAGAAAAAGCATTGTATGGTTTTTCTGACTATTGATAATTGTATATCTCTTTATATGCTCGTATTTCCACCTATCGATGATGTAATATTCTTGTAATATTATGTCACATCCTGAGATAACTTTGTAATTGTACTATATGTTGGAATGTATAATGCACCACATACTTTCGTACTCTGATTTTTGTCTGTACTGATGCTTACCTTATATGTGTGAGGGTATTTCTGACCTGTGTATATATGTCACAGGGGTTGTTTGGTTTTAAGTAAGTGGGCGGATGTAAAAAAAATAAGAAAGTGTCATTTCTCACTTCCCGATCTATCCAAACACCGAAGAAGAAAATGAGAAAACAGTTTTTCTTTTTCTCTTTTCCTTTTTACACAACAATGTCCTCACTTCCAGGGTGCTACAGTTAATTTTGTGGTCATGTAAATCTCATTTGTAATAAGTTGTAATTCAAAATTGTTAATTTTGTGATCATGTAAATCTCACTTGCATTCTAATTACAATTCATTATTTATTTTTCTTAATTTATTTTTATTTTAATATTATTTTACGGTCAACTTTTCTAATTCCACATTACCATCCAAGTACCGGAAAAGACATAACATTTTACAAACTACACTTCCTAACAACATCCAAACACTGAAAAATTTACTAACTAGTTCTCAAGTTTCAAAGGGAACTATTACTACTTCCTCACTTTCTCACTTCCACCCCTAACCAAACAGGCCCATAGTAACGTCTCCGTACCGGCGGGATCGAGGCGTTACAATATCTCTTTGTGCTCTCACTTTTACGTTTATTAGTGATGTAATATTCTTATAATATTGTGTCACATCCTGTAATTGTACTCTTATGTTGGAATGTATAATGTACTGCGTACTTTCATACTCTGATTCTTACCTGTACTAATGCTTAGCATATATATATAAGGGCGTTTTCATCATGCGTATATACGTCGCAGTAACATCTCTATTCCCGCGGGAACGGAGTATTACACTGGCACCACACTGATGCTTCTAACTTGTACTCTGACAGGTTTGATCGAGGGGCATCCATTCGCTTGTGGCGAAGTTTGATCCACCAAACTGTACAATCACATCTTTACAAGTAAAGACAACATCAAGAAACTCAACATCTCACACCTAAAAGAGAAGAAAAGGAACTCATCCTCCCAATAGAAAATCTTTTCCTCTCCCATGCGCACTCTCTCTTTTTCTATATTCTTTACGTCTTTTATGTCTCTCCCCCTTTCATGTTGCAGTTGCCACTGTAAGTTGGATGATGAGTAATGCATTTTCTTTTGTTTCTGTTTGGTGTTAATGACCAAATTTGTTGAAATCGATAGTTATTATATTGATAATAAACAAAACAGACATGTGACATTAACCGATCATATTATAGACTTTAAAATTGAAACACAGTATTTACATCGGAAAAAATATGAAAAAAATTCAATTTCTTTTGGCTAACATTAATGTTGACTGATTTAATTTTTTCAATAGTCCACATATTAAGTGCTAGATAGTGCCGTTAGAAACTAGTGACTCGCGAAAGAGATCTCTCTCCTGTCCGAGTGAATCAATTAATGTGCACTCATGAACACTGTAAGAAAAAATTCTATACATACAGAAGTTAATAACCAGCATTATTTTTACATGCAATGCTTGAAGTTGTCCAAGAAATCTAATAACAACTCATTAAAAACTCCTCACTTCATACATGAACCCTAAAAACATTGTTATGTTCATTATCATTGTTATCATCTGCCACAATCACTGCAACTACACACACATTCCCACCTTATTATATTTGATACTATAAGATAATAAAGAAGAAAAAAAAAACCTCCTCGCATCAAAATACAGAAAAAATATTAATTGAACTGCTAATATTATAATATATTATATTATTATTAGATTGACTAGTGAGTCACACTAAGCAAATTCATAAGAGAAAACTTCACACGTATCAATCTAATAATAATATAATATAATATAAAATTAATATAAATATTATCCAAAATACAGTGTTCTTCACTCATTTCCCAAAATACTGCCAAATCTTTTCCCATCTGGATTCTGGATCTGGGCATCCTATCACCACCCCGTGAAGTTACCCCACGTGGACAGTTCCCCACTGGGTGGTGACAGGATCTCAGCAAGCATCCGCTCCCCTTGGACTCTGTACTGTGTCATCAGTTTCCCTCCCCCTCACGTGACATGGTCACGTGTCAAATGATGATGCGCCGGCGGTGGCTCACTTCCCCGGTGAGAACACCCCGTTCCAGATCTCCGCGAAGGCCTGCAGAATGAGGTGGTGATGGCAAGGAGAGTTGAGGGACAGAAACAACTGAAGCAGCTCCCTGAGGTCGTCCCAGTTGTAAATCTCCTTCTCTACTATCATCTGCAGCATCGAATCTCTGAAGTCGAGATAAGGATCAGAGCTCTCTTTCTCTACGGCAAAGCTCTCTTCTACCACTCTCTTCTTCTTACTGCTCTTGGCTTGTTTAGGATTGCTCTGTTTCGTGCTCTGTTTTGGGCTGTAGAAAGCTTGGGAGGGAGATGAGGTGACAATCGACGGAGAGAACGAGGAGCTGGTGTAATTGGTTGTTGTGGTGGTGAGGCTCGCAGTTGAAGGAGAGAGAACGAGTGGATACTTATGGGTTCTTTTCTGTTTTGAGGAAGAAGAGGAAGAGAAGAAGAAAGACGAGAGCTTTGGCCGTCGGCAGCTGCAGCCAATGTCAACGACCACCGGGTGTCTGACACGGAACCTTCTGCGAGTCGACGACATAGGTCTGAAGGATTGAGGGGCTGTGAGAAATGGGTAAGCGTCAAAATGGAATTTAAAGTGATAGTGAGAAACAAAAATGGAGTAAAAAAATAGTTGGGTTTATAGAGTGAAATGGGGTTGCTTTGTTTGAAGGAGAAGCTTATAGAGACGCGAGAGAGCGAGAGAGCGTGACTCTCTCAATTGATTGTAACAGGAGAAACGGAGAAAGCTAAAACTTGAGAGAGAGAGGTTTTCATGGGGGCATTTTGGGAGGCTTGACGAATTGGGCTAGCAAGTATTAATGGCTGACATGTGATCTTAATAAAGCCCTGTTCGTGTTCTGTCTTCCCCCTTAATTGAACTTACAGAAACATTATGAGAACCCAAGACGAGGCCTTTTGTTGGTTTCTTGCAAGGACCCTCACGGCTCAAGTTTCCGAGATGTTGAATTTGAGAGCTCGAAGAGCTTAGAATTTATTAACTTGACTTTTGTGAGGTGGCATAGGAGATCAAGATGAGAATGTTGATTTAAACTACCTGTCGACACTTCTTTTCCACTGTCGGCAGGATTTTATAGAAACTCAGTAGTTTACTGTAATGTCGGCAGTAGTCTTCACCTGTCTACAAAATTTTACAAAAGTAAGAGAAATACAGGCCTGTCGACAGCACTCTTCGCATGTCGACATGCCTGGTGCGTATCAGAGTTTCTTACTTTATTTAGGAGTTATTTTCTGTGTCTTTTTTGAATTTCAATTTGTTTTATTTCTATTTCTTAATTTTAGTTTTCTAGTAGAGAAGTATTCTTCTTTTATTTTCCTATATAAGGCCATTGTTTTCTAGGTTTTTTATCATCCAACGTTGATTAATAAAATTGAGTTTTTACTCTCCAATTACTCGTGGATTCGAGTTTATTCTCTCTTGGTTCGTGGATTCGGGTCACTTGCTTGTGGATCGAGTAATTATCTCCTATCAAAATGTTTTTTCAGGGTTCATCAGCGCTAGTACGATATCTAGCCTGCGTCATTCGTCTTCATCGCTTCCTCATCTGCGTCAAGTGGTATCAGAGTTTCGACAAACTTTCCGACAATGACCGGAGACGACGGCAAGCAGTCCAGCCTCTCCGCGAAAGTAGGCGATGTTGAAGGGAAACTTGACGCTTTTGAATCGACCACGAACAGGATGGTCTAAGGTATCAAGACGCTATCTCTCAAATTCGATGATCGAGGCCGAGGCGATGATGCATAACGAAGCGGGCGTGAACGTTCGTCGAACAATTTTCCTCCACCACCTCTATTACCATTAGGTAGTCCTTATGCACAATCTCTATTACAACAATTTTCTTCCAACAACAACCCCCGCGTCAGCCATCACCATCACCAAGACGTCCTCTATGACAACTTCCTTAAGAAGATCTTACGGATGAGAAAGAACTCATCAACACCTCCTATCTCGAAGATGATTTCGAAGATGAAGGTTATGATGGAAGGACAGCCTTTGGGCGAGACCCTAGGCGGATGGCGAATCCTAATCCCAACTGGAGAGAAGAATTTCTTTTTCCTAACCTAGATAGGATAAGGGGGGATGCAAGACCTAACGAGTATAGGATGAGGTTCGAGATTCCTTCTTTCAGTGGGAATCTTCATAACGAATCCTTCTTAGATTGGGTCTATGAAGTAGAGGTGTTTTTAACATGGCTTACGTCCTCGAGTATCACGCCCCGCTTTCCAAAACACACTAGAGCGGAGACGCGAAAAGAGTCGGTGACGTTTATACGCAAGGAGAGTACCTCACGTATACGCGCTAAGCCTTAAGTAACACGAAATAAGATACAAAAATCGATTAAATCATAATCACTACATACTACATATAGATTTCCACACATGATAACACATGAAATAAGAAATGGAATAGAAGCTAACTCTAATATACAAGAATCAAGAAAACTATAGAAACAAGAATAAAGAAGGGCAAGAATACCAGAATAGATAAAGAGAAAGTCCAACTCCTCGCAACATGTACGGTCTCAACGAACACTTGAACAATAGATGAAAGTATCCAATCTGGACGTGCAAATTCAGGGTCATCAAAAAGCGACCCAATGAGTGTGTAAAAAAAAAGGGAAGGTACTCGTGCGTATAATAGTGTGTACATAATAATAATATTCTAAAACTGTAAATTAAAGATAACTGAATAACATGATAAACTGTAAATAAATGATAACTGAATAATAACATGAACAAGTCTGTAGGTAAAATAATACCACTGATAAAACAAACAACTGATGTTAAGATGTGTAACCTAGCATATGTCACTAGTCTGATTGGTTATTATTAACCTAACTAATATAGTACTTAGCTGTGTCCCATACCACAACCGTTTTTTCACATATTAAACGACTGTTATAGTTATTGTAACTACCTACAAATGTAGTGCATGTGTTTTAGAAGAGTACCGTGCATGCCTGATACCACGGTTTAACATTCCTGACACTGAATCAGGATAGACCGCAAGTCCCTAATAACTGAAGACCACAGCCCCGCACAAAAGAAGAACTGGCGTGGCATCGTAGTCCGGGCATAACTCTAATAACTGAAGATCACAGCACCACATAAAAGAATAACTGGTTTAGTGTCGTAGTCCGGGCATAGCCCTAATAACTGAAGACCACAGCCTCACACAAAAGAATAACTGGTATAGCATTGTAGTCTGGGCATAGCCCTAATAACTGAGAACTGAATAATTAGGTAGGCAATGCTACCTTGATTTTCCATGGTGGAACCTAAACTTGGTATATCATACCTAGTCTTTCAAAAATACACGACATGCATCATCAGGCAATTACTTCTTTTCTCCGGGTTATGATGTCTTTTATTAACAAGCAATAATATGAATTATTATTAAAATGAAATAGTGGCCAGATATCTCCAATAACTGATGATGTCTATAATAGCTAATAAATGAATAGTTGATAACTAACAACAGATAAGTAGCAACAGAATAGCTATTAACTTACCTCGGATGGAGAATACTGGAGATGAAGAGTCACTTATCACAACTGGGTAAATTACAAGATCAAATCTAGTGTAAGCTATATTATAACTAATTCTGAATCAATAGTGACAAACATCAACACATGAAATGATGCAGATAAATGCTCAAATAATTATACAAATAAAATGTATATTCACTGATATCTCATGAAATGAAACAGGTAATCATACTGGTAAAATATATCAGATAGTCATATGAATTAATACGAATAAGTACACGAACACCTACTGGCAATGGTAAAAAAGAAAATAATACAAGAACAAATATTCATATGAAATGACGCGATTTTGGATCTGAATCACTGTCTGATTTTCACTGCACGAACTGGTACGAATCTCCAGATCATCTCATTGATCGATCTTCGAATCGCTCATGTATAAAGTCCACAGTGAACACCAATCCGAATCTCTTGTTACCGAGTGTGAATCGCACGAGCGAGTCAGAATCGCTATAACACGCAACCATATACATGAAGACACACGTACACATAATTACATGTGTACACACACCCACATATATGTATACACATACACTTACATATTGCACACTTACACTAGTACATACATACATACATACTCATTATATATACATCCCTACTAGTACATATATACATACTCATTATATATACATTCTCACACATGTATACACATACACACATACGATAGATACATACATACCCATTCATATACACACACCTTTATATACACCTGTACACAGTACATACATCCACATACACATAATAATACACATAATACATGTGATACACACACACACATTCCCACAGTACACCACACACATACATATCATTAATACACAAATACCCTGTAGGCTGTCTAAAGATCACTAAAAGACAAGTCACCAAAAAGCAGAGTTCCAAGTTCCAGACGCAGGGCTAATCACAGCCCCACTGCAGCATCAAGACGCGAGGGTCGAAACCCGCGTCTCAGTAGCACTACAGCACCAAGGCGCGAGGGTTGAAACCCGCATCTCATCTCAGCCAGCACTGCAGCGCCAAGGCGCGAGGGTCAAAACCCGCGTCTCAGCAGCACTGCAGCATCAAGACGCGAGGGTCGAAACCCGCGTCTCAGCAGCACTGCAGCACCAAGGAGCAAGGGTCGAAACCCGCGTCTCCGCTCAGCAGCACTGCAGCACCAAGGCGCGAGGGTCGAAACCCGCGTCTCAGTAGCACTGCAGCACCAAGGCGCGAGGGTCGAAACCCGCGTCTCAGCCCGGCAGCACTGCGACACCAAGGCGCGTGGGTCGAAACTCGCGTCTCAGTTATAACTTCCCTCGTTATGGGGTCAATCACCACCCACATAATAAGGAAGTTAGCCCCCATTGTGGAGTATTTTTAGGGGGCACGTTCACCCCTGAAACCTCTATAAATAGCCCCGTCGCTATGACAGATAGAAAGGGATACATACAGGGACACGGACGCACATAAAAAGAGAGAGGGAGACAGAGAAGGAAAGAGAGTCCAACTCTTCAGTTAACTTGCTGCATACAAGTTAATCTTTACCTACAATCTCTTTGAGATTTCTGGTTGACAGAGCTGTGTTACTCTGTCCACCATCCGAAGAGAAGATCCGCAGAAGTTCTCGACGTTCACCCGGTCAACGGAAAACAAGATTCACTTTTCATCGCTACTTGAAGAACCAGCACTAAACAAAGGGGAGATTCAAGACTCAACATCTTCCCTCCCTTGTAGTCAGAGCATTAGTTTGTTGTAATCTTTCAATTGATTCAAGGAAATTTTACACCGAATTTCTCTTCTCCGTACCAAACAAGAGATGGCGACTCCGCTGGGGACTACTTTCGTTACCGACGAACAAGTGGTGGCGCAAGGTGACGTCCTCTACAAGGGAAAAACAGTCGAATCGCTCGTCGTAGAATTCGACCAGGCAAAGTATGAAGAGTTCCTCTCTTCTGGCTCCAAGAGCCCAAAGGCCTGCGCCTACCGCAGGGTCTCTACGGGGACTTGCCCCGAAATCCGCTCTGAGCCTCTCTCAGAGGCAGCTGCTGTGAGGGATGTTGTGGCCAATCATGCCATGCGTGACACCCGCGCCAATGTCTCTCAGGAGACCCGCGTGGTCAAGTTCTCTGGTGTTTGGCCAATCCATCCTCTTCCTCAGCACCAGGTCGTCGTTGGTTTCTCTCAACCCCCACGACGCAACTGGAACACTGAACGCCAACAGAGGAGGTGTGCGCGTCAACTGCAAGTTGGAACAACTGATCGTCCAACTGAGGCAGGACGCAAGGTTCAAGCCGGCGTCTCTGCTGCACCACATCCGGCACGCGAAATCCGCGTTTGGCAGCCCAAACGTGAGGTTCACCAAGTTGGCTCCTCTGAAGCCCTACACCCGAGACGCCAAGGCGAAATTCGCACGTCTTGTCAAGTGCAAGAGGCACACGCCTCTAGGCGTGGGGCCCAGCAGCCCTGCATCTCTCAAACGTCTCTGCCCAGACGCAATAATCAGCAACGCGATGGCCGCGTCTCTTCTCAGCAGAGACGCCAAACGCGCGTCTTGAAGCCACGACGCGAGAACCGCGTCTCTGAACCCCGCGTCCTAGCTGTACAGAGCAGAGATGCCTTCCGCCCTCGGCATTACGAGGCCAATCTCTTTGATCCTCCTCCCACGGATCTGAGAGATTATTTGACGAAGAAAAGAAGTGCTAATCGAATCACTTCGTCATGTTGCTGCGAACGACTTATCACGATACTCTCTGAGTGCCGTTGCAGTTCAGGTGCAAACCAGCAGTCTCTAGTTAGACACTTGACCCTGATTCCCCGATCTGCTAAAAGAAGTCATTCCCACCGGAGGAGGGTCTTCTCTGACACTGAATATACCGAGCTCACTGCAAACATGGCCAGCAGGAGCAGGGAAAACAACCTGCTGATTGAGATTTTCCTGCACACAAAATATAGAATATTAGATTTAGAAGTAAAAATGTGCAAGGTGCTCAATTCTAATCCGCTGTAGCAATGACTATGCGGGTCGTGATCCTCAGGGAGGGACTAGCGATGGAAGCGTTTAAGTAAGTTCTCTAAAAATTTCTTCTTTTAGTTATTAAAGGAAAATAAGAAAATAGTAGTTAAAGTTAGGTTAGAAAGAAAGCGGTAGGTTAAGAAGATGGAGAAATAGAAGCGGTATTTACAATGAGTTGGAAAACAAAGAGTTGGAAGATGAAGTGTTGGTGACTTAATCTACAGAAATAAAAGAAAAGAGAAAAAAATAAAAGAAACACTTACCTTAGTTTGGTTGATGAAATACGTGAAAACCTTACATGTTCTACCTTACTTCGGAGGCGTTCAACGCATAAATCATAGGATCGAGCTCAGTCCCCTATTCGCATTATATCATCAAGCTGGGCAAGAATGAAGTGATACGGACCTTGAGGAGGAGAACATCTCCATGAAGTATCGTTGGCACTCACAAAGACTAGTTATACTTGTGCTTCGGAAATCACTTGCATGCTCATCAAAAACCAACAGAGATAAAATAGAAAAGGAAAAGAAAACGAAAATGAAAGTAAAACAATGAACATAAAAAATATTACCTTTATTGCTTTAATCAATGGAAGAAAAGAGGATGGTACATCGGTGTCACTCTCAACATACGCCTCTCCCTCTTAAAAAATAAAGATTACAAAAGAAAAATAAAAACTAAGTTACAACCTAGCCTAAAACCCTAGATTTGACCCTGTACTTCGTTGGACGCCCCTCTCTGTTGCTCTGCAGGGGTATTTATAGGTGTAGAAGGAAGTAGAGTCCCAATACGACTCTCCTAAAAAAAACTTATCGCCAGACTCGACTGTATTGACGCGCTTTTGCGCGTGGCCTCCTCTGGTCCGTCCATCTGGGTATATTCTTCTAGAAGTTGCATCCTGACTCTTTATCTTAGAATTTCGAGATAACTTGGAAAGCAATTTACGCTAAATCTAAATCTTCCAATATCTTTTTAAAACGAATTTCATCTCTTCACTCTATTTATCCTCATCCTGCAAGCATTTAGGATTTAGTAGAAGTCCATCCCTTTACTCTTCTTTTAATATTTGCAACTTTTGCAATTGGTAATTGCAACTTTGACATTTGATAATTGCAACTTTTCACTTGGGCTTGGACATGGGCTTTTGGGCTTCTTTTAAGGCTTTATTCTTTATTTTTTTATTACTCAAGGCCTGCACACAATAAATAAAAAAATATTAGTAAATGTGCAGAATTATAGGAATAAATATAAAAATGTGATAGTAAATGTAATGATAAATATGCACTTTTTACTACCAATCACACCCCCACACTTATCTTTTTGCTCGTCTTCGAGTAAAAATCAAAAAGAAAAAGAAAAAGAAAAATTAATCTATCCTAACTCACTTTCGTAGGAATCACGATTGCACTTAGCACGTGCAACAAGCCGTTAAACCCCTAGGTTATCCTAAAGGACGAGTGTTGTCTCGTGAGGGTTTTCAGCGGATTACACCCACAAAATCCATAAAAAAGAAAATATTTGAAATACGTTTGAAGAGACTAAGTAATCTATAAGTTTTTAGGATCCTCATTTTTATTCATTCTTAAACTTAGTCTTTATATAGTAAATTGTTTTCCTTTTTAGGTAAGGGTCAAAATTGAATTTTTGTATAGTCTTTTTCGTTACCCTAAGTCAAATGCATCCTTGTGAATTTTTACTAGGAATTTCTTAACTTGGACTCTCATGCCTCTTTATTATTATTATATATATATATATTTTTTAATATGTATAACTCATCTAATTTTCTTTCGTGTAAGCATGAAGGCTTCTTGAGGCACTCATACCTAACTAATTGACTATTAAATGTGTTAGTACATATATAAATAATTTTTCTTAGTTTTCTTAGGCTTTCTAATCCACCCATGTAGCGAACTTAGAGTCGGTGGCTCCCAAACCTGTCGGTTTTAGGGCACCGGTGAGAAAACACCCCACGGACTTAAGGATTCGAGTGAACTAGGCCACAAAACTAAGAACTTTATTTATACAATCACCTTTAGGCGTGAATACTTATGCTTCTTGAGGCACATGTATCCAGCTTAATCAGTGGATATCCCTCTTTTTTTTTCTTTTTTTTATAGGGCATAAGAGTCTTTGTCTTAGAATCCTAGATATGTAAATGTATTAGGTATGCATATTTCATTAAGGTAAAAATTAAGACTAATTACTTATTCAATTTCTCCTCCTATACCTAAAAATTCAACAATTTATTTATTTTGACCAAGTTTTTAGAAATCATAATCATAATTTTCTTAATTCTTAAGACTAACTTAGATTTCTTTCAAAAGATAAGTCAAAATATTGTCCTTTTTTTTAAAATTTTTTTTTTAGCAAAATTTTTTTTTTTTAGCAAAAAATTTTTTTATTAGCAATAGCAAAATTTTTTTGTTAGTTTCTAACTATGTTAGCATGTTAGTAAAGCCTCCCCCCACACTTATCTCATGCATTGTCCTCAATGTATGAATGTATGCATGTATGCATGAAAAAGAAGAAGGGAAGGCAGAAGTTACCTCAAGGTGGTGGTTCCGGTGGTGGTCTAATTGGGCCAAGCGTTGCTACCCAATCAGGATAATGTGGTAGTTCACGGAACCTACCAGAAATTTCTCTTGTATAACCCACTAAAATGTATGTATTATCATTTTTTAACAATTCCACCCCATCAAATTTTCAAATTTCATAATTATATTTAGAGTCAATTGTGTCAACCGCCTTGTCCCAAAATGGAGAGTGAAAAGATGGAATAATTGACTTGGATGTCATAAGTACGGGAACGAATACGACTTAGGAAAGAAACTTAAATCAAGTAAGGGTTCAGGAGTCGGGCTAGGTTCAGAAAGTGGGTCCAAATCAATAAGTTGAAGCTCAAGTCAACAATAATCTTCCCACAATAGAATGTGACTCAATATTGCTGATTCAAGTTCAGGAATGATATGTGTGGGAATCGAAACTGACTCTAAAAGATTACCTAAGTCGGGTAACAAAACAGGAGTCAATAATGATTCGGAAATTTGAACTTGATCATAGATTTGAGAATCTAGGTCACATGTCTCATTGAATTCAATGTCATTGATTGGTAGTGAAAAGTGCATTTTTATCATCATATTTACCATCACATTTTCATATTTATTCATATAATTCTGTACATTTACTAATATTTTATGATTTATTGTGTGCAGGCCTTGGGTTCTTATTTTAATAATAAATAAAGCCTAAAAGAAGCCTAAAAGCCCATATTCAAGCCCAAGTGCAAAAGTGCAAATATCAATTGTCAAAAGTGCAAATACACAAGGGCCAAAGTTGCAAATATTAAAGAAGAGGGAAGGATAGACTTCTATTCAACCCTAAACACTTGCGGGATGAGGATAAAAGCTAAAAGAAGAGAAGGAAATTCGTGGAAAAGATTTGGGATCTAGGTAACTTGCTTCCCAAGTTATATCCAAATCCAAAGATGAAGAGCCGAGATTCAACTTCCAGAAGGAAACGCCCAGATGGACGGACCAGGGGAGGCCACGCGCCAAAGCACGTGGCCAGCCGCCACACTCAGGCCGCGAAAACGCGGCCCAAGCCGCGTTTCTGCGGTAGTATAGTCTTATCCGGGTACCAGTTTTCGTGGGAGAGTTGTGTTGGGACTCTACCTCCTTCTGCACCTATAAATACCCCCTGCAGTGCAACCGAGAAGGGCGTCCAGAGGCAGAGCCAAAGGGCCAAATCTAGGGTTTTAGGTTTTCTTCTTCTAGTTTAGATTTTCTTTTCTCTTTTGTAATTTCTATTTTTTCTTTTTGTAAACTGAGAGGAGATGATGTTCTCATGGAGGAAGGAGATCTACTTGTACTGAGGGTGACAATCGGTGTAAGTTTTACTTTTCCGCCATTGTTAAATAAATCGAATCGAGGTTCGTTCTTTTTATTATGTTATGTTCTTTTATTCTTGTTGATTCTTGTGTATCTCAGTTTTTATTTTCTTCTATTGTTATTTCTCTCTAATGTTTTGTGAACCGTGAGATCTGATTGCTTCGAGACTGCCTAGCCAAAGAAGAGCACTTGATGGCCTATGGAGATGAACAATCCTTCTTTAGATTGTCTTTTCTTTTCATAGTGTAGGTAGCGAAGGTGGACGATCCTATACGCCATACTTGCACGCCTTCCAAGACAGGTAAGTCGTCGTTAACAGATCAAAGGTAAGCAAGGTAGAAGAGGTTTGTACGTGTTATAGTTTCTTTCTTTTTAGATCTCACACTACCATATTCTCAATTTCTTTTCTTCACTTCCATTGTAAATATCACTTCTTCTTCATCTTCTTTCTTTCTAACTTAACATTAAAATAATAAAAACTTTAGAGATAACTTATTGACAAAGCTTCCATCGCTAGTCCCTCCCAGAGGATCACGACCCGCATAGCCACTGCTATCGCGAATTAGAATTGAGAACCTTGCACAACTACTTCTAAATCTAACATCTTTATTTTTGTGTGCAGGTAAAAACTCGATCAACAAATTGGCGCCGTTGCCGGGGAGGGACGGTAAGTTATTCTCTAATAATAAAAAAATTATTAACTAATTCTTTTATTCTTTTCTGTTTGCAGGTTTGGAGAACAGAAAAACAATAGCAGAAGTGGACATATAGCAACTCTGTTCCTCTGCCCTCGAAGGCAGAGCAGCAGAGCCTGCTACTTTGCCGCGCAAACGCGGCAATAGCCGCGGATCTGCGGCAGTAGCAGAAGACTACTGACTGAAATTTTTGTAGGTTTCTGAAACTGGCAATATCTGTGTACTTCTCTGTTAAATTTTGTTCTGTGATAACCCTGCTTACTGCTAATTAATCAACAGTAAAATACTTATTGTTAAAGATAAAAATTGATTAGACGTTTGCATATTAGGCACGTGTCTTTTCAATTCCTTTATTTTTACTGTTGAAGAGTGCTGGAGCAAGGTACGTTCGCATTGCATGTAGAATAGGACTCATCTCTTGGTTGATTTTCATACTTTGAGTGAATCTTATTTACATATCTTGTACACTTGCACAAAAATATCTTAAGGGCATAACCCATTAATAAGATAAGGTGGGGATTTCATCACCCTTCCTTAGCCCAAAAATCATATCCCAAGCACTCACTAACCCAAGCCTAACTTAAAATTAGTAGACGTTGGCCCTAGGGACATCTCGGACTCAATTAGGAGATTATCCTAAGGGGGAACAGTGCTGGAATTTGACTCTTGCCAAATCAGTGTCTAGGAAGGGGATTGAGGGCCGAAAGCCCGAAGATTAGTGGTTATTTAATTAAGAAACGTCTTTGACGAAAAACCTCCCACCACTCTTGCCCTGACCTTGCTGATTAACTTGTGGTCAAAGTCTGCACCCTACCTCCCGTGGACAGTCTAACCAGTTAGGAGTCGTCTAGGTCATAGGTCTACCCTAACTTAGGTTAGAATTTTTTCTTTTTTGTTTGTTTATTTGTTTGTTTTCTTTGTTGTTTGGTGTGATATGGCATATAATAATAATTTTTTCAACTTTAATTCATATTACACACCTAACTCTTTTTCGGATATTACCAACCCGGCATATCATAACTTTGACCAATCTAGTGTGCCGGAATAGTCTTATCCGAATGATTATAACCCATGCCCCCATCTTATGACCATAATTTTCATACTTTCAACTCTTCACAGAGTTCATGGGGTTTCGCTTCCCCCGAGTCCAATTTTCAACCGACTTGTCCTCCGTCTCCACCTTGTCCACAATATTCCCATGAGTCATACTCAGATCCACCCATTCAGAATAGAAAACCATCTATCCGGGAAATGATGAGTATGCACGAGTCCAAGCAACAACCACCATCAATCTTAGACATGATGATGCGTGAGTCCACCGACTCACAACTTCATCACGATTACACTTCCTTTTTCCAAGTCCAATCACAAAAGAGGCTTGAAGCCATGACTCAGGCTAGATAGCTCGTGAGCATGAACTAGATATGATGGTTCAATCTTTGCGTTCTCACCATCCGGCCAATTCTGATATTGCTGACCATTCTCTTAGAGCCGACGAACCAAGTTGCTTTGGACAACAAGATTCTACTCAATGCCATCATTTGAACTTGCCGAAACTCCAATTTTTGATAGTTTGGCAAGTTCTTCCTTTCCTGAAATAGAACATGAGCATGAATATGATCATGATCTCCCACCTGATGATTCAATTTTACTTCCTGATTCAATAATGACTCCGGTGTCTCCACCTGATTTCACTTTTCCCGAGTCAACATTGGATCCTATGCCAATTCATCATGAAATTGAGTCACCCATTTTTGATGATCATATTGAACTTGATCAATTTTACAAATTTGAAAGTCCCATGGATAAATTGGCAAGTTCTCATTTTTATGAAATTGAACCCAATGAGATATGTGACCTAGATTCTCAAATCTGTGATCAAGTTCAAATTCCCGAATCATTTTGACTCTTATTTTGTTACCCGACTTAGGTAATCTTTTAGAGTCAGTCTTGATTCTCACACCTATCATTCCTGAACTTGAATCACCAATATTGAGTCACATTCCATTGTGGGAAGATTATTGTGGACTTGAGCTTCAACTTATTGATTTGGACCCACTTCCCGAACTTAGCCCGACTGCTGAACCCTTACTTGATTTAAGTTTCTTTCCTGAGTCGGTATTCGTTCCCGCACTTATGACGTCCAAGTCAATCATTCCATCTTTTCACTCTCCATTCTGGGACAAGGCGGTTGACACAATTGACTCTGAATATAATTATGAATTATGAAAATTTGATGGGGTGGAATTATTAAAAAATGATTATACATACATTTTAGTGGGTTATATAAGCAAGATTTCTGGTGGGTTCCCCCGAATTCCACAAAAAGTAGATTGGGCCGCATTTCGTGGACCAATTAGACAACCACCGGAACCACCACCTTGAGGTAACTTTTGCCTTCCCTTCGTCTTTTTCATGCATATATGCATTCATTCATACATTGAGGACAATGCATGAGATAAGTGTGCGGGTAGGCTTTACTAACATACTAACATAGGTAGAAACTAAAAAAAAATTTTTTTAAAAAAAAAATATATATATAAGAAGGACGATATTTTGACTTATCTTTTGAAAGAAATCTAAGTTAGTCTTAAGAATTAGGAAAATCATGATTAGGATTTCTAAAAACTCGGTCAAAATAAATAAATTGTTGAATTTTTAGGTATAGGCGGTTAAATTGAATAAGTAGTTAGTCTTGATTTTTACCTTAATGAAATTTGCATACCTAATGCATATCTAGGATTCTAAGACGAAGACCTTTGTGCCTCATATATATATATAAAAAAAATCACTAATTAAGCTGGATACATATGCCTCAAGAAGCATAAGTATTCATGCCTAAAGGTGAGTAAATAAAATAAAGTCCTTAGTTTTGTGGCCTAGTTCATTCGAATTTAAGTTCGCGGGGTGTTTTCTCACCTGGTGCCCTAAAGCCGACCGGTTTGGGAGCCACCGACTTTAAGTTCGCTACATGGGTGGATTAGAAAGCCTAAGAAAACTGAGAAATATTATACATATATTAACACATCTATTAGTCAATTAGTTAGGTATGAGGGCCTCAAGAAGCCTTGATACTTACACGAAAGGAAATTAGATGAGTTATACATGCCAAAAAAAAATTATATTAACACATCTATTAGTCAATTAGTTAGGTATGAGGGCCTCAAGAAGTCATGATACTTATACGAAAGAAAATTAGATGAAGTTATAAAAATAATAAAGAGTTATGAGAGTCCAAGTTAAGGAATTCCTAATAAAAATTCATAAGGATGCACAAGATTTTTGGTAACGAAAAAGACTATACACAAATCCAATTTTGATCCTTACTTAAAATGTATAACAATTTACTTTATAAAGACTAAGTTTAAGATTGATTAAAAATGAGGATCCTAAAAACTTATAGATTACTTAGTCTTTTCAAAAGTATTTCAAATATTTCCTTTTTATGGATTTTGTGGGTGTAATCCGCTGAAAACCCTCACGAGACAACACTCGTCCTCTAGGGTAACCTAGGGGTTTAACGGCTTGTTGCACATGCTAAGTGCAACCGTGATTCCTACGAAAGTGAGTTAGGTTAGATTAATTTTTCTTTTTCTCTTTGATTTTTACTCGAGGACGAGCAAAAAGATAAGTGTGGGGTGTGATTGGTAGTGAAAAGTGCATTTTTATCATTATATTTACCATCACATTTTCATATTTATTCATATAACTCTGCACATTTACTAATATTTTATGATTTATTGTGTGCAGGCCTTGAGTTCTTATTTTAATAATAAATAAAGCCTAAAAGAAGCCCAAAAGCCCATATTCAAGCCCAAGTGCAAAAGTTCAAATATCAATTGTCAAAAGTGCAAATACACAAGGGCCAAAGTTGCAAATATTAAAGAAGAGGGAAGGATAGACTTCTATTCAACCCTAAACACTTGCGGGATGAGGATAAAAGCTAAAAGAAGAGAAGGAAATTCGTGGAAAAGATTTGGGATCTAGGTAACTTGCTTCCCAAGTTATATCCAAATCCAAAGATGAAGAGCTGAGATTCAACTTCCAGAAGGAAACGCCCAGATGGACGGACCAGGGGAGGCCACGCGCCAAAGCGCGTGGCCAGCCGCCACACTCAGGCCGCAGAAACGCGGCCCAAGCCGCGTTTCCACTGCAGTATAGTCTTATCCGGGTACCAGTTTTCGTGGGAGAGTTGTGTTGGGACTCTACCTCCTTCTGCACCTATAAATACCCCCTGCAGTGCAACCGAGAAGGGCGTCCAGAGGCAGAGCCAGAGGGCCAAATCTAGGGTTTTAGGTTTTCTTCTTCTAGTTTAGATTTTCTTTTCTCTTTTGTAATTTCTATTTTTCCTTTTTGTAAACTGAGAGGAGATGATGTTCTCATGGAGGAAGGAGATCTACTTGTACTGAGGGTGACAATCGGTGTAAGTTTTGCTTTTCTGCCATTGTTAAATAAATCGAATCGAGGTTCGTTCTTTTTTATTATGTTATGTTCTTTTATTCTTGTTGATTCTTATGTATCTCAGTTTTTATTTTCTTCTATTGTTATTTCTCTCTAATGTTTTGTGAACCGTGAGATCTGATTGCTTCGAGACTGCCTAGCCAAAGAAGAGCACTTGATGGCCTACGGAGATGAACAATCCTTCTTTAGATTGTCTTTTCTTTTCATAGTGTAGGTAGCGAAGGTGGACGATCCTATACGCCATACTTGTACGCCTTCCAAGACAGGGTAAGTCGTCGCGAACAGATCAAAGGTAAGCAAGGTAGAAGAGGTTTGTACGTGTTATAGTTTCTTTCTTTTTAGATCTCACACTACCATATTCTCAATTTCTTTTCTTCACTTCCATTGTAAATATCACTTCTTCTTCTTCATCTTCTTTCTTTCTAACTTAACATTAAAATAATAAGAACTTTAGAGATAACTTATTGACAAAGCTTCCATCGCTAGTCCCTCCCAGAGGATCACGACCCGCATAGCCACTACTACCGCGGATTAGAATTGAGAACCTTGCACAACTACTTCTAAATCTAACATCTTTATTTTTGTGTGCAGGTAAAAACTCGATCAGTCATAAAAATGAGAACTTGCCAATTTATCCATGGGACTTTCAAAATTATAAAATTGGTCAAGTTCAATATGATCATCGAAAATGGGTGATTCAAATTCATGATGAATTGGCACAGGATCTAATGTTGACTCGGGAAAAGTGAAATCAGGTAAAGACACTGGAGTCATTATTGAATTAGGAAGTAAAATTGAATCACCAAGTTGGGGATCAGGATCATATTCATGCTTAAGTTCTATTTCAGGAAAGGAATAACTTGCCAAACTATCAAAAATTGGAGTTTCGGCAAGTTCAAATGATGGTACTGAAATAGAATCTTGTTGTCCAAAATAACGTGGCTCGTCGGCTCTAACAGAATGATTAGCGATATCAGAATTGGCCGAACGGTGAGAACGTAAAGATTGAACCATCATATCTATTTCATGATCATGAGCTAATCTAGCCTGAGTCATGGCTTCAAGCATCTTTTCATAGTTGATTGGTGCATCATTTTGTGATTGGACTTGAAAAGAGGAAGTGTTGTTGGGACAATCATGATGAAGTTGTGAGTCGGTCAGATTCTATGACTGTTGCTTGGACTCACGCATCATCATGTCTAAGATTGATGGTGGTTGTTGCTTGGACTCATGCATACTCATCATTTCCAAGATAGATGGTTTTCTATTCTGAATTAGTGGATCTGAGTATGAATCTTGGAAATATTGTGGACAAGGTGGATACGGAGGACAAGTTGGTTGAAAATTGGACTCGGGGGAAACGAAACCGCATGAACTCTGTGAAGAGTTGAAATTATTGTGGAAATTATGGTCATAAGATGGGAGGCTTGGGTTATATTCATTCGGATAAGACCATTTCGGCACACTAGGTTGGTCAAAGTTATGATATGCCGGGTTGGTAATATCCGAAAAAGAGGTTGGTGTGTAATATGGATTAAAATTGGAAAAATTATTATTATATGCCATATCACACAAACACAAATAAGGAAAAAGAAAACAAACAAATAAGCAAACAAAAAAAAAAAAAAAAAACTTCTAACCTAAGTTAGGGTAGACCTATGACCTAGACGACTCCTAACTGGTTAGACTGTCCACGGGAGGTAGGGTGTAGACTTTGACCACAAGTTAATCAGCCAGGTCAGGGCAAGATTGGTGGGAGATTTTCCGTCAAAGACGTTCCTTAATTAAATAACCACCAATCTTCAGGCTTTCGGCCCTCAATCCCCTTCCTAGACACTGATTTGGCAGGAGTCAAATTCCAACACCGTTCCCCCTTAGGATAATCTTCTAATTGAGTCGAGATGTCCCTAGGGCCAACGTCTACTAATTTTTTTATTTAGGGTTAGGGTTATGAGTGCAACGGAGATGATTTGTGGGCCAAGGAAGGGTGATGAAATCCCCACCTTATGTTATTTATGGGTTATGCCCTTAAAATTTTTTTTTGGTGCACGTGTAAAGTAGTAGACAAATATTCACTCAAAGCAGAAAAATCAGCCAAGGGTGCTTCCTAGTCTATATGCAATGCGAACGTACCTTGTCTCCAGCACTCTTCAACAAAAATTAAAAAAAATTAGATAGACACGTGCCTAAAATGCAAGAGTCTAATTTTTTTTATTTATCAACAAATAAGTTACTGTTAATTAGTTAGCAGTATGCAGGGTGATCACAGAAAATATTTAACAGAGTAGACAAATCAAATTTGCAAATTGCAGCAACCTGCAGAAAACTGAATCAGTAGTGAACTACCCAGGCCGCGGAAACGCGGCTATTGCCGCGAAAACGCGGCACTGTAGTAGGCCCTGTTGCTCTGCCTTCGAGGGCAGAGGCACAGAGTTGCTATATGTCCTTTGCTGCTATTATTATTCCTGTTCTCCAAACCTGCAAACAGAAAGAATAAAAGAATTAGTTATTTATTTATTTTATTTTTTAGAGAATACTTACCGTCCCTTCCCGGCAACGGCGCCAAAATTTTGATTGAGATTTTCCTGCACACAAAATATAGAATATTAGATTTAGAAGTAAAAATGTGCAAGGTGCTCAATTCTAATCCGCTGTAGCAATGACTATGCGGGTCGTGATCCTCAGGGAGGGACTAGCGATGGAAGCGTTTAAGTAAGTTCTCTAAAAATTTCTTCTTTTAGTTATTAAAAGGAAAAAAGAAAATAGTAGTTAAAGTTAGGTTAAGAAGAAAGCGGTAGGTTAAGAAGATGGAGAAATAGAAGCGGTATTTACAATGAGTTGGAAAACAAAGAGTTGGAAGATGAAGTGTTGGTGACTTAATCTACAGAAATAAAAGAAAAGAGAAAAAATAAAAGAAACACTTACCTTAGTTTGGTTGATGAAATACGTGAAAACCTTACATGTTCTACCTTGCTTCGGAGGCGTTCAACGCATAAATCATAGGATCGAGCTCAGTCCCCTATTCGCATTATATCATCAAGCTGGGCAAGAATGAAGTGATACGGACCTTGAGGAGGAGAACATCTCCATGAAGTATCGTTGGCACTCACAAAGACTTGTTATACTTGTGCTTCGAAAATCACTTGCATGCTCATCAAAAACCAACAGAGATAAAATAGAAAAGGAAAAGAAAACGAAAATGAAAGTAAAACAATGAACATAAAAAATATTACCTTTATTGCTTTAATCAATGGAAGAAAAGAGGATGGTACATCGGTGTCACTCTCAACATACGCCTCTCCCTCTTAAAAAATAAAGATTACAAAAGAAAAATAAAAACTAAGTTACAACCTAGCCTAAAACCACCTAGATTTGGCCCTGTACTTCGCTGGACGCCCCTCTCTGTTGCTCTGTAGGGGTATTTATAGGTGCAGAAGGAAGTAGAGTCCAAATACGACTCTCCCAAAAAACACTTATCGCCAGACTCGACTGTATTGCCGCGAAAATGCGGCTTGGGCCACGTTTCCGCGGCCAAGCTGTGGTCCCTGGCCACGTGCTTTTGCGCGTGGCCTCCTCTGGTCCGTCCATCTGGGTATATTCTTCTGGAAGTTGCATCCCGACTCTTTATCTTGGAATTTCGAGATAACTTGGGAAGCAAGTTACCCTAAATCCAAATCTTCCAATATCTTTTTAAAACGAATTTCATCTCTTCACTCTATTTATCCTCATCCTGCAAGCATTTAGGATTTAGTAGAAGTTCATCCCTTTACTCTTCTTTTAATATTTGCAACTTTTGCAATTGGTAATTGCAACTTTGACATTTGATAATTGCAACTTTTCACTTGGGCTTGGACATGGGCTTTTGGGCTTCTTTTAAGGCTTTATTCTTTATTTTTTTATTACTCAAGACCTTCACACAATAAATAATAAAACATTAGTAAATGTGCAGAATTATAGGAATAAATATGAAAATGTGATAGTAAATGTAATGATAAATATGCACTTTTTACTACCAATCACCTGCAGTCAGCTCCGATGAGTCTGACACTGAACCGGAAGGAGTGTACCGACACACTCGTACCTGGACCGGGGTGATTCCCCTGATTGACTACAATGCCCTAGCCCGGGGCATTGAGGTGAATGGCTCGCATTCTGCTATTGCAGAGTCGCAGGCTTCAAACTCTTCTATAGAGAAAGAGACCTTTATATACATGACCAGCACTCCTGAGGAGACAGCTAGGCACTTGGAGCAGCAAGCCCAGGCCCAAAAAGAACAACTCGAGATGATTCGTGCTCAGCAAGAATCTATCGACTCCCTCAAGTAGATGCTCGCACAGTTGCTTGAAGACAAGAGGAAGTCAGCGGACAAAGCCTCCTCTAGAAAGTCCAAAGGCAAACGAAAAGAGGGAGAAAGCTCATCTTCTGTACACGTTGAGGAGAAAGAGCAGTCTACTTCTGGTTGGTCTAAATCTTTATCGCAAGAAAAAGATGACCGAGACCAGGGAAAGGTTCATTCTAGAAGAATGAACCAATTGGAGCAACGTCTTGAGGCCCTCACCGATCGGAAATGTCTCCAAGAAGCAGGAGTGGTCCGGCCATATCCGGCTGAGTGGGACCTGGTACCATACCCTCCCAAATTCAAGGCTCCGAACCTCCAAGCATTTGATGGGAAAGGTTCACCGAACCAACATATCTACTACTTTAAATCCCAAACAGGGAATGTGGTAGATAACGATGCCATTCTGGCGCGTTTGTTCATCGACACCTTAAAAGGGCTCGCCTTTGAATGGTTCATGAAACTCCCAGAAGGCTCCATTAAGAATTGGGGTGATTTAGAGAAGCTCTTCCTAACGCGCTTCTTTGAAGACGACTCGGAGGTCACCATGCCAACCCTTTTGGCCACCAAACAGCGAAAGGGAGAGTCCGTCAAGTCTTTTGTAGAAAGATTTCGGAATGTGGCACTCCAATGTTCGAGCGGTATGACCCAGGTCACCCTGGTGGAAACATGCCGCCATAATCTACAAACCTCGCTCCTCGCCCAAATAGGAGTTGCTGAAAGCCGCACCTGGAAGCAGTTGATCCAACAAGGTGAACAGGCTGAAGAAATTGTCGCCCGTGTCAAGGCAGAAGAAAACAAACCCAGACCCGAGAGGACAACAAGGCGTGCGCCAGACACGTCCCTCCAAGCCAAACGGAAGGACAACTTGGCGACAGAAACCAAATCTCCCGTCAAACCTCAACCGGTTAAAGGGAGTGGCTCTTCAAGCCAACCACGCGCCAGCAAGCAGTATTCCTTCAAGGACTAACATGTCTATTCGCTCTTCAAGTTACTCAACAAGAGCAACAGACTGAAGCTTCCTGAAGCTAGGCGCCCTGAAGAAGTCGGTAAAACCGATAATCCCAACTACTGCTTGTATCACAGGATGTTGGGGCACCCCACTAAGAGCTGTTATGTCTTCAAGGACATCCTTCAGGCTCTAATTGACGCGAAAGTATTAAAACTCCGTCCAGAGCAGAAGAAGGTGACGGCCAATATGACATCATTTCTCCAGTTTGGAAGACAACCTCCAACACCTTCTGGAGTGATCCCTGTCCCAAGAGGAGAGCTAAGAATGGTTAACACAGACCCTCACCATCAGCAAGAGAAGGGCCTGGTACCTGTTCTCACACCTCGGAGAGAAGTCATGTGGGTTCATCTCGACCTTGTTGATGGCCAGCAATGGACTACTGTGACCAACAGGAAGTCCAAAGGCAAAGCAAATGCCACATCCTGTAATGTGGTATGTGCTGAAAAACACCTAGAGGGGGTGAATAGGTGTAAATGCTAATCTAAAAACTGTTGGCTGATTGGTCGCTAAAGTTGCATATTTAGTATCATATTTCCATACTTATTCTAGAATAAAACTTTGCATTGTCCTAATTAATTGCTTAATTTATTTGCAGGCCCATTCTTTAAGGAGATAAAGAGAAATGAGCCCAAAGCGCACCAAAATTCTGAATTAAATCAGAATTAATTCGCACTTAGTAAATCAGGGCAAAATCAAGAGGTTGAAAATCGGTTGAGAAGAATCCTCTCAGAATCGATCAGTTGAAGCAAAGATCAACTGCCATTTCTTCAAAATCTCGGAGCTGAACTGCAAATCCAACCCAAGATAAAACCAGAACTCGAACCCGGGGAGACCCACCAACAGGGTGTGGCCACCTGGCCACACCCTGGCCGCGGTGGCCGCGTTTTCGCGGCTTTGTTGGGGAATTAGGGGGAGCGTTTGCTCCCCCGATCTCCCCGGGATCCTGATGGTTAGGGTTTTGCCTATAAAAAGCCAGTATGTTCAATGAAAATGGGACGACCATGCAGAGATAGGATTTAGACTAGTTTTCCATTTTGTAGTTTAGGTTTTTGTTTCTCTTTTTCATGTAATTATAGTTTTAATTTATGTAATTCAGAGGAGATCAGACTTTCATCGAAGAACAAGAATGAAGCTTGAGCTGAGAGTGACACCGGTGTAAGGTTTCTTTCTTTTCTTTGATCGTTATGAAATCGAATTGATGTTCTTTCTTTGTATGTACTTCTTTTTAGTTTTCTTCTTCTTCTTTTCTACTTCACTTTTCTTTTTGGTACAATTGTCTTCCAAGTGAGTCTAAAAGCATCGAAAGAGCCTTGCCTTTGCGAGTGCCACCGATAGCTCATGACGATGGAATTGAGTCTCCCTCTGTATCATTTCATGCTTGGGTTGTCTTGATAATGTAATGTGGAAGAGACCAATACTCAACTCTTATGGGCTATGCGCTGATTGCCTCCACTTCAAGGTAACATCTTCGCTAAAGACTCAAGGTAAGCTTTTGGTGAAAAGAAGGTAAGTAATTGTTTTTATTTCTTTTCTTTTATTTCTGTAAATTAAATCACCAACACTACCTCTTCCAAATCTTCTTCCATTCTTTTCCAATTCATTTATAAATAGTCATTCTCCATTTCTTTCCACCTTCTTCATCTCTCATTTTCTTTCTAACTTTAACATAACTCGTTTTCATTTTTCATTTCTTTAAACAAAGAAGAATCTTCGTTTTATCTTCATTAAGATTTCAATAAAGAAACGTAAGCGCTTCTATCGCAAAACCCTCCTTGTAGATCACGACCCGCATAGCCACTTGCTATAGCAGTGAGAATTGAGCACTTGCACATCTTCATTCTAAATCTAAAATTCTGTATTTTGTGTGTAGGTTTTGCTTCAATCAAATTTTGGCGCCGTTGCCGGGGAGGATAACGTTTTCATTGAAATCTGATTTTTATTGAAAATTTTTTAGAACTTAAATGAATTTTCTTCTCTGTTGCAGGTTATAGGGCAAGCAAAACAAGAAAAAAGGATTGCAGAAACACATAAGTGGTCTTGGGCCTCTGTTCCAAAAAACAGAGACCAAGTACCCTCTGAATTGCCGCGTTTGCTCGGCTTTAGCCGCGTTTCCGCGGCAAGGAAGAGTGCACTACTAATTGTCTTTTTTGCAGGGCTGCTTGACTTGCAAAATTCTAGTTTTCTGCAATTTGTTTTTTTCTTATATGCCATCACCAAAAGCCTGCTAATAAACCAATAGTAAAATACTTGTTGAAAAAGATAAAAAAATTGATTAGACGTTTGCATTTTAGGCACGTGTCTTTTCAATTCATTTATTTTTACTGTTGAAGAGTGCTGGAGCAAGGTACGTTCGCATTGCATGTAGAATAGGACTCATCTCTTGGTTGATTTACATTGCTTTGAGTGAATCTTATTTACATATCTTGTACACTTGCACAAATTGATTTTAAGGGCACCACCCATTAACAAGATAAGGTGGGGATTTAATCAACCTTCCTTGGCCCAAAAATCAGATTCCAAGCACTTACTAACCCGAGCCTAACTAAAAATGAGTAGACGTTGGCCCTAGGGACATCTCGGACTCAATTAGGAGATTATCCTAAGGGGGAAAGGTGTTGGAATTTGACTCCTATCAAATTAGTGTCTAGGAAAGGGATTAAGGGCCGAAAGCCCGAAGGTTGGTTGTTATTTAATTAAGGAACGTCTTTGTCGGAAAACCTTCCACCAACCTTGCCCTGACCTGGCTGATTAGCTTGTGGTCAAAGTCTGCATTAAACCTCCCGTGGACAGTCTAATCAGTTAGGAGTCGTCTAGGTCATAGGTCTACCCTAACTTAGTTAGAAATTTTTTCCTTTTATTTGTTTGCTTATTTGTTTGTTTTTTCTTTCTTTTTGTTTGTATTCTATTGTGTGATATGGCTTATAATAATAATTTTTCCAACTTCAATAATAATCCATATTATACACCAACTTCATTTTCGGATATTACCAACCCGGCATATCATAATTTTAACCAACCTAGTGTGCCGGATTGGTCTTATCCGAATCAATATAACCCATGCCCCCAATCTAATAACTATAATTTCCATAATAATTTCAACTCTTCACTGAGTCAGTGGGGATTCACCTCCCCCGAGCATAATTTTCAACCAACTTGTCCCCCTTATCCACCTAGTCCACAATATCCCCAAGAGTCATACTCAGTTCCACCAGTCCAAAATAGAAAACCATCAATTTTGGAAAGGAGTATGCGTGAGTCCAAACAACAATCACAAAATCTGATGGACTCACAATTTCACTACCACTTCCAAGACAACACTTCATCTTTTCATCAAAACAATGAATCCATCAACTATGAAAAGATGCTTGAAGCCATGACTCATGCTCAAAATGCTCGAAATCGTGACATAGATATGATGGTCGAATCTCTACACTCTCACCGTTTGACCAGTTCTGATGTCACTAACCATTCTGTTAGAGCCGAAGAGTCATGTAGTTTTGGAAATCAAGGTTCCATTTCAGAACAGTCATTTGAACTTGCCCAAACTCCAAATAATATTGATAGTTTGGCAAGTTATCCCTTGCCTGAAATCAAACTTGAAAATGAATATGATCATGAACCCCAACTTAGGGATTCAATTTTACTTCCTGATTCAATAATGACTCCGGTATCTTCACCTGATTTTAATCTTTTCCCCGAGTCAACATTGGATCCTGTGCCAATTCATCATGAAATTGAATCACCCATTTTTGATGATCATATTGAACTTGACCAATTTTACACTTTTGAAAATCCTATTGATAAATTGGCAAGTTCTCATTTTTTTTGATATTGAACTCAATGAGATATGTGACCTAGATTTTTAAATCTGTGATCTAGTTCAACTTTCTGAATCAATCTTGACTCCTGTTTTGTTACCAAACTTGAGTAATATGTTAGAGTCAGTTTTGATTCTCCCACCTATCATTCCTGAACATGAATCACCAATATTAAGTCACATTCCATTGTTGGAAAATCAATGTGGACTTGAGTTTCAACTTCTTGACTTGGACACACTTCTTGAACCAGTCTCGACTCCTGAACCTTTACTTGACTTAAATCACCTTCCTGAGTCGGTATTAGTTCCTATACTTCCTGAGTCCAAGTCAACCGTTCTATCATTTCATACTCCATTTTGGGACGAGGTGGTTGACAAATTTGACTCTGAAATCAGTTATGGAATTTGAAATTAGAAGGGGTCAAATACTTAATAAAAATCCTTCATGGATACACAATTTTAATGGGTTATATTAGTGAAATTTCTGGTGGGTTCCTCCAAACCCAACGAAAAGTCGATTGGGCCGCATTTCGTGGACCAATCAGACCACTACCGGAACCACCACCTTATGGTAACATTTTCCTTCCCTTTCGTCTTTTTCATGCATCATGCATTAATTCATACATTGAGGATAATGCATAAGATAGGTGTGGGGGAGGGTCTAACATAACTTAGTTTTTAAAATAAAATAAAAAACTTTTTGAAAATAGAAACAATATTTTGATATATTTTTTATAAGAAATTAAGTCAATTTTAAGGAATAGGAAAATCCAAATTAGGATTTCTTATACTTGGTCAAAATAAGATTATTTTTTTGATATTTAGGGTTAGGAAGATAATTTGTCAAAGTAATTTAGTCTTGATCTTTACCTTGATGAAATATGCACACTTCATACACTTACACACTTAGGGTTCAAAAACAAAGATTCTTATGCCTTATGAAAAGAAAAAAAAGATAAACAAATCTAATTATTGATTAGCTAGGTGCTTTGGCCTAAGCAAGCCTTAGTATTTATGCGAAAGATGATTAGATAAGTTTGAGAATATATATATATATATATATATATATATATATATATATATATATATATATATATATATATATATATATATATATATATAATCCTCTGATTAAGCTGGATATTTTTGCCTAATAAAGCATAAGTATTCACGCCTAAAAGGGGTTCATATAATAAAATCCTTAGTTTTGTGGCCTTATTTGCTCGAGTCCTTAAGTCCTTGGGGTGTTTTCTCACCCGGTGCCCTAAGACCGTTTGGTTTGGGAGTCATCGATTAAAGGCTCGTTACATGGGCAGATTAGAAAGCCTAATAGAACTAAGGAATAATACCATCAAAAAAAAGAAAAAAACATATATATATAAATAAATAAGGCATAAGAGTTAGAGTTAATGAACCCTTAGTCAAATTTTCACAATCACAAGGTGCATATGACTTAAGGTAAAGTAATAGACTAGATTAGAAGTACAATTTGACTCCTTACTTTAATTGATAACATATTTTTGAATAGAGACTAAGTTTAGGGATGAAAAATTAAATTTTCCTATAACTTATAGATTACTTAAATCTTACAATTATATTTCAAATATTTTTCTCTTTCAAAATGCTTTTCGAAAATACTAACTCTTTGTTTCTCTTTCTTTATGGATTTTGTGGGTGCAATCCGCTGAAAACCCTCACGAGACAAAACTCGTCCTCTAGGGGAAACCTAGAGGTTTAACGGCTTGTTGCACATGCTCAGTGCAATCGCGTGACCTGCGAAAGTGGTCTAATAATCCTTAGTATAGTTTAGTTGTTTTGCTCGAGGACAAGCAAAAGATAGGTATGGGGGTGTGATTGGTCGCTAATGTTGCATATTTAGTATCATATTTTCATACTTATTCTAGAATAAAACTTTGCATTGTCCTAATTAATTGCTGAATTTATTTGCAGGCCCATTCTTTAAGGAGATGAAGAGAAATGAGCCCAAAGCCCACCAAAATTCTGAATTAAATCAGAATTAATTCGCACTCAGTAAATCAGGACAAAATCAAGAGGTTGAAAACCGGTTGAGAAGAATCCTCTCAGAATCGATCGGTTGAAGCAAAGATCAACGGCCATTTCTTCAAAATCTCGGGCTGAACTGCAAATCCAACCCAAGATAAAACCAGAACTCGAACCCGGGGAGACCCACCAACAGGGTGTGGCCACCTGGCCACACCCTGGCCGTGGAAACGCGGCCAAAGCCGCGTTTTCGCGGCTTTGTTGGGGAGTTAGGGGGAGCGTTTGCTCCCCCGATCTCCCCGGGATCGTGATGGTTAGGGTTTTGCCTATAAAAAGCTAGTATGTTCGCTGAAAATGGGACGACCATGCAGAGATAGGATTTAGACTAGTTTTTCATTTTGTAGTTTAGGTTTTTGTTTCTCTTTTTCATGTAATTTTAGTTTTAATTTATGTAATTCAGAGGAGATCAGACTTTCATCGAAGAACAAGAATGAAGCTTGAGCTGAGAGTGACACCGGTGTAAGGTTTCTTTCTTTTCTTTAATCGTTATGAAATCGAATCGATGTTCTTTCTTTGTATGTACTTCTTTTTAGTTTTCTTCTTCTTCTTTTCTACTTCACTTTTCTTTTTGGTACAATTGTCTTCCAAGTGAGTCCAAAAGCATCGAAAGAGCCTTGCCTTTGCGAGTGCCACCGATAGCTCATGACGATAGAATTGAGTCTCTCTCTGTATCATTTCATGCTTAGGTTGTCTTGATGATGTAATGTGAAAGAGACCAATACTCAACTCTTATGGGCTATGCGCTGATTGCCTCCACTTCAAGGTAACATCTTCGCTAAAGACTCAAGGTAAGCTTTTGGTGAAAAGAAGGTAAGTAATTGTTTTTATTTCTTTTCTTTTATTTCTGTAAATTAAATCACCAACACTACCTCTTCCAAATTTTCTTTCATTCTTTTCCAATTCATTTGTAAATAGTCATTCTCCATTTCTTTCCACCTTCTTCATCTCTCATTTTCTTTCTAACTTTAACATAACTTGTTTTCATTTTTCATTTCTTTAAACAAAGAAGAATCTTCGTTTTATCTTCATTAAGATTTCAATAAAGAAACGTAAGCGCTTCTATCGCAAAACCCTCCTTGTGGATCACGACCCGCATAGCCACTTGCTATAGCGGTGAGAATTGAGCACTTGCACATCTTCATTCTAAACCTAAAGGAAGGTTGTTTTGACTCAAGTCGGTTCATTTCGGGTTCAAGAATCAAGCTTGCAAGATCATATGGAGAAGCCCACTTGAAGACTTTGTAGTCACCTAGAACCTTTGTAAGACTTAGTTTGTCAAAGTTTGAGGTTGTGGTAAATTGGCTTTAAACACACACACACTTTTCAAAATACAAGTTTTTAGTTTTGGTATTTGTTTTAAGTTCATGCTTTGGTCTCTATACATGATTCAAATCTTTACAAATTTTATATCTTGTTTATATCATGTATACATATCTTTTCAGCATGATACTTAGCCATATTTCCCTACAAAATTATTTTGAAATTTTCCCAAGTCCAGAAAAATCCTACTTCAAAATCTGTTTCAGGCCTGGCGGTCGACCGGACCGGTCGACCGGACCGGTCGACCAGACCTATTCCAGGCCAGGCCGGTTGACCGTCCGGTCGACCGAGACCTGTGTCCAGGACGTGCACGCTTGTGCACGTCTGTCGGTCGACCGACCTAAAATAGCTTGCTCTCTGTTTTTTGTCGGTCGACCGCCAGTACAAAACTGTGTTTGCCCTTTGCGGCCGGTCGACCGGCCGGTCGACCTGAGCCCAACGGCTAGTTGCCAACAGGGCTGACAGTCGACCAGACCGGTCGACCGACAAGCCTGTCAGCTGCCAACGGCTCTTTCCTCTTTGGTGAAAATCTGAATTCTGATTTTCACCCTGTTTTGTGGCAGGATTTTTCTGACTTTTTGGGGGTTATTTTCTGATCAAATAAACTTAATTTAAATGTGTTTTAATCCCTTCCTCTCCCTATAAATAGAGGAGGTTGGTCTCTTGTAGAGACACCAAGAAAAATCCCTAGTTTACAAGTTTTCAAAAGAAAGAAAAAGTTTCAAAGCTCTCAATTCTCTCTTGCATTCTTGGCTATTGTTTTTCAGTTGTGTTCTCAAGCAAGTTTCATTTATAACTGAGTTTGTTTTTCTCACTACACTTCTAGAGGCAAAAATCCCATCCTCATTCTATAAGGAAGTTGTAAAGAGAGAGTTTGTAAGAAGTTTGTGATCCTTTTGGTGATCACTTGGCTACTTGTTCCTTCTTCTTGTTCTTGTTGAGATACCTCTTCGGTAGAGGTTTGTAAGTGGTGGAGTTCGGTACTCCGGTCTTCGGTAGACCTTGTAAAGTCCTCAGTGGATAGTGGAAACCCTTCACGGCGGTGAAGGCGGGGAGTAGAGTGGTGGCTCGAACCTCGAAACAAATACTTTGTGTTTGCGATTGATTTTCTCTTTGCTCTCTATTGCTCTTACTTTCTTGCTTGTGATATTGCTATTCTTTCATACCTTGTGATATATCTTGTGTGCATTTCATTATTGCTTCAAATTCATTTCTTGCTACATTGTCGATCATTACTCATACAACGAGATTGCAATACACACCTCAAACTCATATCTAGAGGAATCACGAGGAAGGAGTTCAGAGCCCTTCACCAGGTATTCGGCTCTTAGTCTTGTTTTGAGTGATCGTTGCATCATTCATTCATACTTATTTTAAAAAGATTGTTAGATTAGCATTTACACCTATTCACCCCCACTCTAGGTGTTTTCAGAAACTAAATGCGGAAGCTAAAACTATTTTGCAATCACACTTAATACAACCAACAAGTGTAGCCGAATTCCCCGTGAAGGGCTCTGGACTAACTCCTCTTGATTCCCCTAGATAAAGGTTGAGGTGCTATATGAAGCTCTTGTGGTTAAGTATAAGTGAGGCACACACAAACAAGCCAAGCATATAAGGATGATAAGCAATATGAAATAATGCAAGGCACAACACAAGCAATATATGATATGAATGAATGAATGATGCTTTGCACAAATAAAGAGAGAGTTAAGAGACAATGGATCAAACGCAAACACAAAGATATGTTTCGAGGTTCGAGCCCCTAGCTCTACGTCACCGCCTTCACCGAGAAGGATTTCTAATCCACTATCTTGTCCACCGAGGACTCCCACCGAGGGAACCTCCACCGAGGAGGATTTGTACAACAAGGGAGTACCGAACTCCTCTCTCAAACACAACCTCACAACCGAGGGGTAGGCCCGTAGCCAAACAACAAACTCAATCACCTCTACCGAAGAGGAATACAAACCAATACCACTCGGATCAACCTCTACCAAAGAGGGATACAACAAAACAAGGAGGGTTTATAACTTGGAGGCTTAATCAACCTCAAACACTTCTCTTTTTCCACAAACAAAGATCCTAATAGATTAGGATAGAAGATATAGCTCAAGTGTGGAAAACTTAGAGTTTGGAAAACAAAAACTCAAAGAAAAATACTTGAGAAAACTCTTTGTAAAAGATAGAAATGAAGAACAATACAAATCTCCCAATTTTTCTATTTTCTTTGATTTTTCCAAAAACTCTAAAATAAATAAGATTGATCTTTTGAAGCTCTAAAACCTTTTGAAAACTTGTTTTAAACACCAAGAAAGGAGAGAAATTTTAGCTCTTGAAAACTTAGCCAAAATCCAAAAGAATTGGGGTTTATATAGGTCAAACAGAAAACTAGTCGTTAGGCTGATCTGTCAGCCTGACAGGCCTGCGGTCGACCGGCCGGTCGACCGCCAACGGTCCCAAATATGACAGTTGGGGCCACCCGGTCGACCGCCCGGTCGACTGCCCAGATACAGAGAGCAAAGCTCTCTGGTCCGGTCGACAGACCAGTTGACCGGCCCATTGCCTGGCCAGACGTGCACAGACCTGTGCACGTCAGTCGACCGAACGGTCGACCGGCTCTGGCATACGGTCGACCGTCCCGGTCGACCGCCAAAGCCTGGCAGCCAATTTACTGGGTCAGAAAAACAGGTTAAAAATATTTCTAATAAATCCCATAAATCTTGTAAAAATCCCCAAAATAGTTTTATCATTTTGCATTGATATATAAACATATGATAAAAATTTCAACTCAAATATCAAGCAATTTGAACTATTTTTGTGTCTTAACATTTTTACCAAAAATCAAAACTTGTATTTTATCAAACTTGGATTTTTCAATAAAGAAATCTGATTTTTCCTAAAACTCATGAATAGACATATCAAAATAAGTTTGTTTAAGATATGAAGCATGTATGTATATTGAGCACATCTAATATACATAAAAACCATTTAAACTTGTTTTGATCTAAATTATTTATGAAAACCAAATCCAAAAATAAAACGTGTGTGTTGTGCACTTGAGCATATCAACTATTCTTATCTTTACACATGGATCTAAAACAAACTAAACTAGGATATCTAAGTTTTCTTGACGATCTTCATCTTCAAGTCGACTCGATCCCAAACGTGATCCAAGAGCTAGGCTATGTATGATCTTGATGCTCGGGCCCTGGAATCACTATGTGAAAGCTTCTAAACACCTCTTGTTGAAGCAATCACCAACTAATATCTTGCTAAATGATCTGAAACTAAAATCACAAGATTATTAGTAAACATAACTACATGAGTTAATCATCATCAAAACTAGAGTGGAAGGCCTCCGGGCCAACAATCTCCCCCTTTTTGATGATGACAAAACTCATGGAGTTATATATGCATGGATTAAAGTTAAGCTTCAAAGAAGCTCCCCCTTAACTCATGCATAAACAAATAAACTAATAAACATAAATATATGCAATGCATTAACATACATAAAACAAATAAAACATGTTCTTATACCAATTGAAATTTTCAAAACAAAAACAAAACATGTTCTAGATGCTCTAAATACCAATGCTCTAGATACCAATTAAAACATCTAGATACCAATTAAACTTAATATATACAAAAACATAACTATGCATATAAAACATGTACCAATCATGCATATATAGAGAAAGATTTTGAATTTATATGCATGTTAAACTCTCAAATAATTCTCCCCCTTTTTGTCATTCATCAATAAAGGGGTAAAAGCAAAACCAAATCAATAAATTTTTCTCCCCCTTTTTGTCTAAAACAAAAAATATCAATATAGGGGTGACAATCAATTAAGATATCAATTGAAAATATGTCAAAGTAGCATCTTGATATCAATTGAAAGTAAACATAAATCAATAAAATAAATGGTATATGCTATATACATTCATGAAGAGGAAGACGCTAAGTTAACTTCCCTACACATATGCATTACATGAAGAAGGGATGACAAGCCCCAATTCACATAACACATATTATGTAATGCATAAGAGGAGATGTGAAGCTCCCCCTACACACGTGTACCACATAAAGAAGAGATGTCAAGCTCCTCAATATAAGATACACTCAACATGAATCTATATGTAGAAGAGATTTTAAGCTCTCCTTGCATATAGGCAATACAAATCAAAACTTTTGTATTTATCTTTAAACAAAATTTTGAGATACCAAATTAAAATATTCAAATAAACATCTTGATATCAAAAGAGAGTATTTTTCTTTTTAAGCATATGATATCAATTTAAAATTTTTATTTTCTATCATAAAGTAAGGGAGTAGAAATACAAATACCAATTAAAACATGATAATCGAATTTTCTCCCCCTTTATGAAATACCAACAAAACACATGCATAAGCTTGTTTAAGAATACCAATTGAAAGCTAAATCAATTGAAACAAAGTCGAAGCTCAAGCTTAGCATAAACAAAATATATATGTATGAAAAATTAGATACCAATCGAAATTGATACTATTTGAAGTGTAAGCATACATACATAAAAAATATATATGAGTATACAAAAATGTCAATATTGATACCAATTGAAAGAATCCAATGATACCAATTGAAACAACAATACTATCAAGTGTATATCTCATATAACCTATCCTCCCAATCATGTTCAAGTTCTAAAATGATTTTCAATATAAAGCATACATGAGCATGATCGCCCATCCATCCGCCCTTGGAAGGTAGGGGTTTTCAAAAAATAGATTTGAAAAATAAAGTATGTTTGAAAACTCTACCATAATGAAGAATACGAACTAGTTAAATGGAAAACTTGTTAACTAGTACGAAATCCTTCAAGTAAGGAATAAAACAAAATTATTTTTCATGAAAATATGAATTTCACATGATAGTCAACACTCTAATTAAATGAAGCATAAATATGACTCATGAAAACAAAACATGAGTAAACAATAAAGATGAGTGTTCAAATAAAATGTGAAGAACATAATCATGAAAAAAGCACTTAAGCACGATATTCCTTGAAACATGAAAATCATCAAAACTTATTTAATCTTCAAGGTATATGTATGTCTTATACAAACTAAAGTATACATACATATCCAAACACAACGAGTCCACAAAGATATATGCATGAAGGCACGTGGCTCAAAAAGGATGTATATGTATAACAATTATTTGGATAAAATGGACATATACATGAAGTTAAACATAAACACATGGAAATATGGAGAACATGATAAACTAAATTTCCATTAAAACAAATTTCATTTCAAGGTATATGTATGATTTGTCAACACAAAAAGTATACATACATATCCCTAAACACAATTGAGTCCATATGTATAGATTTGCATGAAAGCAAATGACTCAAGGGGTATACATGTGTATCTTAAAGTTTGGCAAAATAGACATATACATGAAATGAAAACACATGATCATAAAACAAAACCAAAATGGGAATACAAGTTTAAAATGTATGGATCATCAAAACTAGACTATATTAGCACATCTAATGGGAACAAATAAGCATTTAAGCACAAATATATATAGATTTACTTGTGGCTCATTATATGTACAAGTATATACCTAGTTTTAATGAAAACTAACATTTAAACATATATTCAAAGCATGAAGCATCAAAATGAGATATAAATCATCATCAAGAAACATAAACATGATTATTATGTAAATTCACATGTTATAGCTATGATAAACATGATAGCTAAACAAAGGTGAGAACACAAAAATATGATCCATATTAAACATGGGTGTCTCAAAGGCTATACATGCATGTCAAGGTCTAATAAACATGACATTTTCATAATAATCAATAGATAATAAAACATGCTATAAACACTAATTATGAAAGCATGTAAACAATAATTGGGAGTAAGAGATTTATACCAGAACCGATGAGGGCGTCTCTCTAGTCTCCAAAAACATGGTGGCCATCTCCACCAAACTTTTCCTTGAAAGTGATGCATCCAAATGATTTACATGAAGCTCGGAATGCATCCACTCCAAGGTATCGCTACTCTCACGTCATGTGAGAGCCTACTCCTACATCAAATAAAAGAGGGGTGGTCTTTGGTACCCACAACTTTTTGGGTCCATGAGGGTTAGTACCTTCTCTAACCCAAACAAAATTATTTGCTAAATTACACTCATGTATACGATCAAAACAAAATTAGCAAGGTGGCCCTTACGTCCACAATGTGTACATGTGTACACATGAGCATACAAGTGATGATGGTGTCTGTGAGGAGCATGTGTATGCTGTGGAGGGTGTGCATGCATAATAGATGGAACTTGTTTCTTTCGAAACAAAGTTTTCAAACGTGTATGGCTCTTGGCACATTGGCTCAAAGTGGAGCCCAAACAAACAACCTTCTTCTTAAGCATGGATATATCATTATCAATCAAAGAAGAAGTGTGGCATGCAATAGGTGAAGTGTGTGATACTACCCTAGCATGGCAAACATGAGAATCAATATCATTTTTCAAAAATTCATTTTTCTTTAAACAAATTTCTAAATCCTTGGAAATAGAATCAATTTTTATTTTCAAAGAATTATTTTCTTTTACAACAAATTCAATTTTTGAAGTTAGAACTTTATTTTTCTTCAAAACATCACAATCATTTTTATTCTTCAAAAATTCATTTTCTTTTAGTGCAAGTTCAAGTTGAGATTTCAATGAATCCCTTTCATTAGAAATCTCCTCTTTCTCTTGCAAAACAATGTCAAGTCTAGAAATCAAATTTTTATTTTCATTTTCAAGGCCTAGATTTTTCTTTTTCAAAATTTTATATTTTTCAAACAATTTTTCACAAACAATAGACAATTCTTCATTCAAAACATTGGCATCCATATAATCATGATCATCAAATGAAGAGCTAGCACTATCTAGTTGAGTATCCGAGTGTACCTCAAAGGAGTCATTCCCTTAGATCATATAGCATTGTTGTGGTTCGGATTCATCTCCACTAGATTCCTCCGGTTGGATTGGCAATTGAAGCTTGGAGGTGGTTGTGGTCAACTTGTTCCACACTGCGAAGGCGGAATCAAGGTTAGAAACATGCATAAGATAATCTTTTGAAAGCGTGCTTCTAATAGCCTCAAGGGCTAGTGCATTGGCCTCTATATGCTTGCTATCACTAAGGTAGGATTCCTTGGTAATGGCAAGGTGAACCTTATATCCTAGGGTCTGTAAATAGATGGACATCTTAGTCTTCCAAACAATAATGTTGGAAGAATCAAACATAGGTGGGGTCATGAAGTCCATGGGTCCAATCTATATGTGTGCAAGCAAACAAATGCAAATGCAAATGTAGATTAGCAAAACAAAGGATCTCACTCCTAGGATGTTAAGCCTAAAGTATCAGGAGCGTAGGCTCTGATACCAATTGAAAAACACCTAGAGGGGGGTGAATAGGTGTAAATGCTAATCTAGAAACTAAATGCGGAAGCTAAAACTATTTTGCAATCACACTTAATACAACCAACAAGTGTAGCCGAATTCCCAGTGAAGGGCTCTGGACTAACTCCTCTTGATTCCCCTAGATAAGGGTTGAGGTGCTATATGAAGCTCTTGTGGTTAAGTATAAGTGAGGCACACACAAACAAGCCAAGCATATAAGGATGATAAGAAATATGAAATAATGCAAGGCACAACACAAGCAAAATATGATATGAATGAATGAATGATGCTTTGAACAAATAAAGAGAGAGAGTTAAGAGACAATGGATCAAACGCAAACACAAAGATATGTTTCGAGGTTCGAGCCCCTAACTCTACGTCCCCGCCTTCACCGAGAAGGATTTCTAATCCACTATCTTGTCCACCGAGGACTCCCACCGAGGGAACATCCACCGAGGAGGATTTGTACAACAAGGGAGTACCGAACTCCTCTCTTAAACACCACCTCACAACCGAGGGGTAGGCCCGTAGCCGAATAACAAACTCAATCACCTCTACCGAAGAGGGATACAAACCAATACCACTCCGATCAACCTCTACCAAAGAGGATACAACAAAACAAGGAGGGTTTACAACTTGGAGGCTTAATCAACCTCAAACACTTCTCTTTTTCCACAAACAAAGATCCTAATAGATTAGGATAGAAGATATAGCTCAAGTGTGGAAAACTTAGAGTTTGGAAAACAAAAACTCAAAGAAAAATACTTGGAAAACTCTTTGTAAAAGATAGAAATGAAGAACAATACAAATCTCCCAATTTTTCTATTTTCTTTGATTTTTCCAAAAACTCTAAAATAAATAAGATTGATCTTTTGAAGCTCTAAAACCTTTTGAAACCTTGTTTTAAACACCAAGAAAGGAGAGAAATTTTAGCTCTTGAAAACTTAGCCAAATCCCAAAGAAATGGGGTTTATATAGGCCAAACAGAAAACTAGCCGTTAGGTTGATCTGTCAGCCTGACAGGCCTGCGGTCGGCCGGCCGGTCGGCCGCCAACGGTCCCAAATATGACCGTTGGGGCAACCCGGTCGACTGCCCGGTCGACCGACCAGTTGACCGGCCCATTGCCTGGCCAGACGTGCACAGACCTGTGAACGTCAGTCGACCGAACGGTCGACCGGCTCTGGCATACGGTCGACCGCCCCAGTCGACCGCCAAAGCCTGGCAGCCAATTTACTGGGTCAGAAAAACAGGTTAAAAATATTTCTAATAAATCCCATAAATCTTGTAAAAATCCCAAAAATAGTTTTATCATTTTGCATTGATATATAAACATATGATAAAAATTTCAACTCAAATATCAAGCAATTTGAACTATTTTTGTGTCTTAACATTTTTACCAAAAACCAAAACTTGTATTTTATCAAACTTGGATTTTTCAATAAGGAAATCTGATTTTTCCTAAAACTCATGAATAGACATATCAAAATAAGTTTGTTTAAGATATGAAGCATGTATGTATATTGAGCACATCTAATATACATAAAAACCATTTAAACTTGTTTTGATCTAAACTATTCATGAAAACCAAAATCCAAAACATAAAACGTGTGTGTTGTGCACTTGAGCATATCAACTATTCTTATCTTTACACATGGATCTAAAACAAACTAAACTAGGATACCTAAGTCTTCTTGACGATCTTCATCTTCAAGTCGACTCGATCCCAAACGTGATCCACGAGCTAGGCTATGTATTATCTTGATGCTCGGGCCCTGGAATCACCATGTGAAAGCTTCTAAACACCTCTTGTTGAAGCAATCACCAACTAATATCTTGCTAAATGATCTGAAACTAAAATCACAAGATTATTAGTAAACATAACTACATGAGTTAATCATCATCAAAACTAGAGTGGAAGGTCTCCGGGCCAACATGTGCCTCTTCTCGGGAAGCGAAAACTGATGTTCCCTCACTGACTGATTCAGAAGAGGAAACGATAATCCTTACTACAGAGCCCAACCAACTGGTGGCGGAAACCCGTTCAGGTCAGTCATATTTGAAAAAGTATGGCGAAATGGCGGCGACTTCTCCAAAACCCGCTGCAGAACCAGCCAAGCCCTCCACAAAGCAATCAGTGGAGAAACAAAAAGAGCTTCGGTATTCCAGAGTTCTTTCGAAAGACATAGCGGAAGGATCCACAACACCTTACCGCTTTGATGTCCTGGCTCAACTGGCCAACATCCCGGCCCGGATTACTCTTTATGAGTTTCTTAGGCTATCGAAGTCGACCAGAGAAGCTCTACAAGAGGCCTTGGCTAATGCTGAGGTTTTCATGACCCAGGTGCCGATCGGACCAAAGGAGGAAGATGTAGAGGATTGCCTTCACACCTCCCAAAATGCTCCCGCATCACCTTCACGGCAGATGATATGCAGGTTAAAGGGAAGCATGATCGACCCCTATACTTCACAAGGTATATTGGATCATCTGAAGTGAACCGTATTCAGGTGGATCCAGGGTCCGCATTGAGCATTATGCCTCGCCGAGTCATGTAACATTTAGAGATTCCTACCTACCGGTTGAGCGCTACCCAGACAACTATTTATGGGTTCAATGCTAATGGAACCCGTCCAATGGGGAAGATCAAGCTCAAATGCCAGATCGGGGACCTAAGGTCGGAAGTGACATGCTATGTCATCGATGCTGACACTTCCTACAATCTACTGCTGGGACGACCATGGATTCATCGTAATTCAATCGTTCCCTCTACTCTCCACCAAGTCATGAAATACATTGACGGGAGTGGAAAGGTGCGAACGTTGATTGCCGAAAGGCATCCGTTCAAGGGACTTGAGAATTATTTCACAGATTCTCTCCTATATCAGGACTCTGTGAAAACAGATGAAATCCCGCAACCAGAGGAGCCAGACTCTCGTAATGAAGCTGACACCGAGCCAGAAAAAGAAGAATGCATGTGGGAGCTAGATCCACTTGTAAAGAGTACTAATAAGCTCGATGTTGATAATACCACCGATGATGTAGGCGGATGGCATATTAATGAAGACCTAGATTTGGCGTATTTCTCTGTGTTTGCTTCTGATTCAGTGCCGTCAGACACCAGTACTGAAGTGGATGACGACCTCTGGTCGGCAATGGATACTTTGACATCATTGCATGTACCAGTGAAATCGTCCTTCGGAACATACCGAGATGCTGGCAATACGCAAGAATCCATATTCATGGTTCCAGCGAGACGGAAGGGCCAAAAACCAATTCTTTTTGGGCGAATTGAATCCGAACCCATGACCTGTGAAGAATCAGAAAGCGAAAAGGAACCCCCTCAATTCGGTCATTATGAGCCAAATGCACTCAGGATGATGAAAAGCATGGGGTATGATCTAACAAATGGTCCAGGGTTGAACTTCGGCAAAGGAAGGAGAACTCTACTTCAATCTTTTATGCCGAAAGGGAAAACCCCTGATTATTATCATCGGACTCGCAGGGGGTTGGGCTATGTATCAACTCCGATCCCATCAGCCTCTGATTCTGGAGGGTCATCAGGCCACGATTACTCGTCGGGTACGTCATCGTGGGAGTCAGATGTCAGTGTCGGCAACATCTTCAGAGAACTTTCAGTGAACATGGTTTCAACAAGCCACCTGGAAGTTGGAGATGAAGAAATGATCCAATCCGATACAAATCCTTGGATCCAACACTTAAACCATCTTTGGGATAGCCGCTTTGAACAGCGCGAGCCACCCACAGAAGATAAGGTTGTCCAGATCAATTTAGGAGATGAGGCTAACCCTAAGCCCATCTTTATAAGCGACGGCCTGTCACCTTCTAAGAAAAAGGATCTGATATATCTTGTACAAGAGTATATAGATGTCTTCGCTTGGAATTACGAGGATATGCCTGGACTTGATCCTCGAGTGGCTATGCATGGCCTCAATATTAATACGGACGTAAAGCCCGTCAAACAACAACAGCGACGGTTCCGTCCAGAAATAATGGAGGCAATCCAATCAGAAGTCAGAAAGCTTATAGACTCTGGCTTCATTAGAGAAGAACAACATCCCGACTGGGTGACCAACATTGTTCCCATTGCTAAAAGAACGGAATGATCCGGATCTGCATTGATTTTCGTGATCTAAATGAGGCCTGTCCCAAGGATGAATTCCCACTGCCAATCACAGATGTCATGATTGATAACTCATGTGGATTTGAGCGAATGTCCTTCATGGATGGATTTTCGAGATATAATCAAATCAAAATGTATCCTGACGACCAAAAACATACCTCTTCAGGACACCACTGGGATATACTGCTACACCGTCATGCCCTTCGGACTGAAGAATGCAGGGGCGACATATCAAAGGGCCATGAATGCCATTTTCCACGAACACGTGCGCAAAACAGTGGAATGCTATGTTGACGACATCGCAGTAAAAAGCTGCGTTAAAGGTGATCATATAACTGATCTAAAGGTTGTCTTCGACATCATGCGGGCCTATCAATTGAAGATGAACCCTACCAAATCTTTTCTGGGGGTGGCCAGCGGCAAGTTCCTAGGGCTCGTAGTGACTTCCACAGGAATTCATTTGGATCCGGAAAAGGTTCGCGCTATCCAGGAGATGCAACCTTCGAGAAATCTCAAGGAGCTCAGGGGATTGCAAGGACGATTGGCGTACATCCGAAGGTTTATCTCAAATCTCTCCGAAAGATGCCAACCCTTTACCAAATTAATGAAGAAGGGTGTTTTGTTCATTTGGGACAACGCTTGCCAACAAGCATTTGAGGAAATTAAACAATACCTCACAGACCACCAGTCTTGCAGCTCCGGTATCCAGAAGACCTTTCCTGATATATGTCCGAGCAATGGATCATTCTTTAGGAGCTCTACTAGCTCAGAATGATGATCAAGGACGAGAGCAAGCGATCTACTATTTGAGTAGAATAATGATCGGGGCCGAACACCGGTACAACCCGATCGAGAAGGAATGTTTGGCGTTGGTGATCGCTGTTCAGAAAATACGACACTATTTGGTAGGCCAGACAATAAACGTCATATCAAGAGTCAACCCCTTGAGGTTACTTATGACAAAGCCTTCATCGTTAAACGGCCGACTGGCAAAATGGGCCATATTGCTATCTCAATATGAAATGCATTTTTTACCACAAAAAGCCGTGAAGGGACAGGCTGTGGCAGATTTCCTGGCTGAGCATCCAGATCCGAGGGCAGCCAAACTTTACGAGGATCTCCCAGATAAGGTCGCTGAAGCCTGCCAGACTCAGATATCCTTTGAAAAGCAAGTGTGGCAACTTTTCTTTGACGGTGCATCGAGAACAAGCCCAAAAGGATATATAGTAGCGGGGGTAGGAGTAGTACTCGTCTCCCCACAGAACTATGTGATTCATCGAGCTGTCTCATTAACCGAGCATTGTTCCAACAATGTGGCGGAGTACAATGCTCTCTTGATTGGGATGCAACTCGCCGATGAGATTGGCGTTAAAAATCTCGAGGCATTTGGTGACTCCAAACTTATCGTTAGTCAAGTTCGCGGGGAGTACGAAGTCAGACATGAAGACCTAGTACCCTATTATAACGCAACTGTCCGCATGGCCGAAAGGTTCACAAACTTTTACATTGACCATGTGCCACGCAAGCAAAATGCGCATGCAGATGCACTGGCATCCCTAGCTGCCTCCTTAGCTCTTCCAGCTGGAGCAGTGGAGAAAATATTTGTCCACAGCCACGACCTGTATTGCCTGAGAATTGCTCTTGAGGACTACCAGGAGCCAGCGGGAAATTGTCAAGGCAAGGAAGCGCTTGAGTCGTCAGCCGGTCCAGAGCCTAGAGACTGGCGATTCCCCTATATTGATTACGTCTTGTACGGCATCCTGCCTGAAGACACCAAAGAAGCGGCTGCCATTCGAAGGAAAGCCCCCAAATTTTATTATAATACGATTACGCGAACATTGTATCGTCGATCGCATGATGGGATCTTGCTCCGCTGCCTTTCACCAAAAGAGGCACAGGAGGTATTGAAAGAAGCCCATGACGGCATATGTGGAGCCCATCAACCTGGCCTAAAACTTGCAAATCGACTCCAAAGGTTGGGATATTATTGGCCTAAGATGATCGCTGACGCCATCACCTATGCCAAAAGATGTCACGTCTGCCAAGTGCATGGTGATTTCATCCATCAAGCATCAGGCTACCTTCACTCTACGACCTCTACCTGGCCATTTGAGATGTGGGGGATGGATGTAGTTGGCCCTATCAGCCCACCGTCATCAAAAGGACATCAGTTTATCTTAGCCATAACTGATTACTTCTCCAAATGGGCTGAAGCCGTTCTTTTGAAGGAGGAAAAATCATATGATGTGATCAAGTTCGTGAAACATCACGTCATTTACCGTTTTGAGGTACTTCGGCGAGTTGTCCATGACAATGGACCCTAGTTCGTCAGTCAGGCTTTCCAAAGATTCTGCGCTAAGTTCAGAATCCAGAGTGTGTCCTCAACGGCATACTATCCCGCCGCTAATGGTCTTGCAGAAGCTTTTAACAAAACCATCGGCAAACTTCTCAAGAAATTCGCCTCGAAAAGTCAGCGTGACTGGGATGACAAGCTAGGTGAATGCTTATGGGCCTATCGCACAACTGTTCGAACCCCAACGAAGGCTACGCCGTTTTCTTTGGTATATGGGTGTGAAGCCATGCTTCCACTGGAAATCCAAATTCCGTCTCTACGCGTCGCCTTGACAGCGGAGATGACGAAGGAGGAGAAGCATCGACATCGACTCCAAGAATTGGAGGCCTTGGATGATAAACGTCTGCAGGCCCAACAACAGATCGAGCTCTACCAAGCTCGGATTACCAGAGCCTTCAACAAGAAAGTTAAAGTGCGAACTTTCAAGAAAGGTGACCTTGTCTTAGCCGTCAGAAGACCTATGGTGATAATGCATAAGACAAAAGGGAAATTCTAGCCCAAATGGGAAGGGCCATTTATAGTAGAGTCAGTCTACTCAAATGGATTATATCGCCTCATAACCTCAAATGGCGATACACTCATCATGCCGATCAATGGAAGATTCCTGAAGAAGTACTATCCTTAATGGTACTCCTCCGCCGATCAAGTTAAAAGAACACATCTGATCAAAACTTCAGATCCAAGAAAAGTTTCTTTCCTTCATATTACATCACGATAGATCAGTGATAAGCTAATAGCGCATTGATAACACCATGATAAAGAAATGAAAGGCGAAACTTGGGTTCTAATATTCCTATTTTCATTAACGTCCGACGCCTCCGACGGCTAAAGACAGAGGAAAATGTTGGCTTCTAAGCCCAACATAAGTCTTCGACAACTCATCATGCTGAGGGGAATAGCATGGCTAGCCCAACTCAAACGGTAGTCGGTAAAGGCACCTCAAATCTGTTGATAGCTGAGGGTTTGCTAAAAATCCTAAGTGGATGTAGTTCCACTCTCTCCTCCAAAATCCCTTACCAATTCTCATACACAGAATGGTAGGTCTACAAAATACAATCATTGCTATGTTAACACTATACCTCTGGTAATGAAAATTTTCAATACTCCTTATCAAGTACAAACTTTACTTGTCAACCCTATATGGAGTAGCAAACCTTCAAATTTGTCAGGTTAACACTATACCTCTAGTACTTCAAACTTCACCTGTCAATTCTCATCAATAGAATGGCAGGCCCTCAAATTGCGCGTATCGCAAACCAATTTTTGTCAATTTAATACCACACCTCTAACAAATTACTGTTAAGTTAACATTACACTCCTAACAGTAATTAAGCTGCTGCCAAGTTTAATATTAAACCTCTAATAGCTATTTTTCCCTCAGACTTCCATATCGAAGCTGAAATGTACGATGCTAAGTTTAATACTACACCTCTAGCGTCCAGGTCATTGCCGAGTTCAACAATACACTTATGGCCATGACCTTCCCTCGGACTTCCTTGTCAAAGTCGAGATGACCAATGCCAAGTTCAAAATTACACCTCTAGCATTGCCCTCGCTGCTAAGTTAAACATCACACCTATGGCAGTGATACTTTCAGTTTTTCCAAATAAAACTGAAACGCTTTTGAGTCAAGTTAATATCACACCTCTGACTCACATTCTTGTCAAGTTAACATCACACTTCTGACAAGACTACATTCAACCCGTTAAGTTAATATCACACCTCTAATGGTGAAAAACTTTCCTAGATGCCCCGCGAATCTAGTCTCACTTGTTATTCTCATTAACAGAACAACAAGTCTACCTAAAAACATTGTTAGGTTAACATTACACCTTTAACAATGTTTTCATTAGATCCCCAGCTGATCTTAATCAAGTTAATCCCTAACCTCTAATAAAAGCTCATCTTCCCCTGGGGTATAAGTTCCACCTGTCACTTTCCTTTATAGAGTGGTGGGTCCACAAAAATTATCTTATCCCTTATCAAGTTAATATCACACCTCTGACAGCATTGTTGAGTTCCTGAAATAGGATCTCTCTCTATAAAATCTGACTCGTTAAGATTATCATCATAGTTTTGACAAGTCAAAGATTCTTTGCTTCTATTCGTCGGACTAAAAAAAAAGAGTTCAAGACAATAGGAGACAAAAAGAAAAGTGTCACTTTTTATTTATATCCAGGCATATGAAAGTGATACAAAACGCTCTCTTATACAATAAGATTGAGTGTTACAATAAAGGAGTATAAAGAAGTCCCTCTCTCTCAAAGGTTGCACTCACTCCTTGAAGCTTCTCACCATTCCAAGTACAAGATGTTCAGAAGGGCGCCAAAGATGGGCTGAGCACTGTGATGACGTTTGAAGGCTGATTATGTCACCATGCATGACGTAAACATCAAAGAAGCTTCTCGTTGACCAAGAGCAATGGTGTTTCTTGAGGTCAAAATGCAGCAGAACCTTCTGATTCCACCTGACCAACCGATGTGGGCTATGATCCTTCGTTGATGAACATCTTCACCACCAGAAAGTCATCCAATGAGCATGGAGCTTTCATCGATGCCACTTCTGGGGTAAGTGAAGGGAGAATCCAAGACCATACCCACCATTATATCCATCGCCATACTCACTCTGACCATGCCATGCCAAGAAGCATGACCGGTGCATTGAATCCAAAGAGATCTTGGCGGGTGTCAGGAGCCATGACTTCTTCTCCAGTAGTCGACCATCGAATAAGTTCGCTGGCCGAAATATTCTCCTAGGGGCTCAGCGAATATGAAAAAGGATGATTAAGCCTACCTGCCAGAAGCAAACAAAAATTAGAAGATCTGAAGCTTAGTATACTTCAACAGAAGAACTAAGTGACAGACGCAGCTATTGCTGAAAACTTTAGACGTAGGGATGACCCGCGCAGCAAATCAAAATTCTGCTGCAGACGCAATCAAAGTTGTGATACACACAGATTCGAACGCAGTCTAATTTTGTACCCGCGTCTAAAATATGAGACGCGAAGAGAATCAGACGCGAAAATTGCCATCTCCCTGTTTGATAAACAGGGGTTGCTACATTCAAGTCTGAAACCTTCGATCTGAGTTGAAATTCTTCTAAGTCTACAGCCTCAGACGCGAGCTCTGTATGGAAAGCTCGCGGTCCAGGTGCAAAAGTCCATTATACTCGCGTCCAGAGAATTTTGAGTTAGAATTTTCTAAATGGCGCAACTTCCAAAAGATGGGCGCACCAGTTAGACTTCAGGAGAAGGTCAAGAAAATGAACCTCTTTAAGAGATAGCAAAACTGAAACCTAGTGGGCTGAAAATTTCATGGCAAACCAGGAAGTCATACCCGCAAAAACACCCGCTAAGGGTTGAACTTTCTGCATCAAGGCGCGGACGTAAAAGGTGCTCAAGGAGACACTTTTTGATTTTGAAATCACTTGACAGTGATAATCTTCTGGAGAGATTAAACAGAAGCATGAAAGCTCTGGGTCATCATCGTCTATGGAGGCAAGTCCCAGGTAAAGTCCTTGAAGGGAGAAGGTGGAATTCCTCAGAGCACTCGCTCTCAAAGAAAAGCAGTCTAAGTAATAGACTGCTAAAAGGAGAGGGTGAGCCCTATTTATAGGCGAACCATAATGCCTATAATTAATGGCTCACTAATCAGAACCGTCGGCTTTAATTCCCACACAAATGTCAGAGCCCAATGAAGGGCTGACGCGTGGATTGTTGCTTCGGGAAGCATCGAAGACGCAAGTCCCCAACCGCCAGCGCCGATTTGGCGTTTAAAGGCATTAATGCCTAAACCCAATGAAGGGCTGACGCGTGGATTGCCGCTTCGGGAAACATCGGATGATGCGAGTCCCCAATCGTCAACCTCGACTTGACATTTAAAGATCCAACGAAATCTTTATGACAAGCTGCATGTAACGCCTGGGAAGTTGCACCAAACGCAGGCCCGAGAGTCGCGTCTAGGAACTTGCGTCCCTTTCGGCGTCCTCTTTCATTCCAGTTAAGAGAATTACGACCGCTTCTCTCAGAGTGGTTCAAAGCCGCGTCCCCCCAGCAAAAGGGACCCATTCTGGGGTCGCGCTTTGAAGGTACAAAAGCCGCATCCTAAGACTTACCTCTACAACAGAGAAGGCCTACGTCATTCACAGGTGTCACAGGCATCCTGAAGTTGCATTTATATTGCAGGATGACAATGGTATTCCTCTTATAAACTCAATATAATTTGAGTTTGCACTGAGTCGAGGATATAGAGACATGCCTCCACTAAGACAGTGTCGCGTCCTCATATCTATGCGTCAGCCTTGGAGGAGCATAAAACTGCGCCCTCACTGCAACCTGAATTCTTCATTTGGGTAGAGTTAAGGGCTGCGGCCAGGGAGCCACGTCCTTCCATAACCAAAGTCGCGACCTTCGCGCAAGCTTGAACCGCGTCTCAACTCGCAGGTCAGAGTCGCGTTTCTCAGAACTGCGTCTACACTAAAAATCAGAGCCGCGTTTTACAACAAAAAAAAAGAAGGGAACTCAGTTCAGCTTGAGTTTATTATCCATAGTCAGTCAAGGAGCACAACCAGAGACTGCAACTAAGAAATTGGATTCATCTGCAGTGAAACAACGAAGATGGAGGAAAATTTCGAAGACTCTTATTATTCGGGCCAAAAATGATAAAAGTAATACAAACACACTTGATGAATAGAGTGTTCTTTTCATTACCAAAAAAAAGAAGCTAATAATCTTGGTTCGCCAAAGAACGGATTTGTTCTCTGAGGCGATGCATCTCATGTTAACGCGCTTTCTCAGCCTCCATGAGAGCTTGGACCCGTAACTCCTCCTCAGATAAGAACTCCTTCGCAACCAGCTGCGCTCGTAGAGATTCTAACCTGGAGGAGTGAGTGGAGAGGCTTTCTTCAACCTGCGTCTTGGCAGCTTCCAGCTCTTCCAGCTTCTTCCTGGCAGTGTCAAGCTTCTGCTCGTTGATTGCAATCAAGGCCTCTGCCTTGGCTATGGTGGCCCGAGCAGTGATAATAACCTGCTCTGCACTCTGCATGACGAGTTCAGATTCCCTTGAATCGCCAATCAGCCTTTGATGGTCACCCTGGAAATGTTGGAGATGGCGGGTCTCTTCAGTTATTTGTTCCTCCATCTCCTTCCGCTCTTGTTCTTGCGCAGCCAGAAGCCTGTTCAGGGTTGCCCGGGCCTCGTGTACTGAACCAGCGTCTTCCAAAGACTTAAGCTCTTTCAAGTCACTTCCCAACTGCTCCACCAGCATCAGGCATGCCCTAGCCTGCGAAGGACCTCCAGTATGACCAATGTTCTCGATCAGATTTTCGAGAAGCAGTCGGGCAAATTCGAAAGAACTGCCCCCAGAGAGGATGAGGTCAATACATGATCACATGGAAGCAAAGAACTGCTGCACCATTTGACGTGTCAGTTCTTCCATGATATCATTGGCTGGAGAGAACTCTGCTGATGTGCTCCCAGATCCCCTTTCCATTACAGGGCGGGAGATGGAAATCAATTTAACTCGCAGAGGAGTAAGGCCAACGACAGGTGCGGCCGAAGCTGAAATGGTTGCCGACACTTCCGGGGTAGTTATTGTCATAGCAGCCTCCATGGTGACTGAAGTAGCAGCAAACCTGATCTCTTCAGAGCCCTCGGCCGAGGCTTGAATTGTACTGCCTTCTGGGTCGACGTTGGCCGCAAGATCCTCTGCCTGAGCCCCTTCAGCACTCTTTGGAAATCATCAAAATGTTAACCATGACAGTAAAAGGAAGATATTCAAAGCTTCAATATTTTCTTACCAAGCTGAGGGTTCAAAGACGGCGAATTCCTGGGCGAATCTCGTAGGGTTGAGGTCTCCCCGACTTCAATAATTGCCCTCTCTTGAGGCATTTCAGTAGCAGGAGCCTCAACGTCCTCCTGCTGGGCCAGCTCTTGTATCATTTCCTCGATATGGGAGGAAGTCGCAGCCTCGCTGTCCACGGCCAGCCCTGCAGCATAAAGTTAAAGAAAAAAATCGTCAGAACCTTTTCCCTAGTCTAAAGGGAAACCGGGTCAATAGGCAAAGAGAGTACCTTCAGTAGGAGCAATTGCCGCTAGTGGCGACGCTGTCACTGGATCACACCCATGTATTTCTTCCTCCAAAATATGTGAGAATTTACTCAGATTTGGAAGAGCGGGTTCATCGCCAAAATCGACTTCATCGCCTGAATAATATTCATCCTCCTCGAACGATGAAGACGACAGCGCAACACAAGAGGCCTCGGTAATTGAGACCTTACCACCAAGTACCCCGGTAGTGGGACTGGGATCCACTACCCTCGAGCTGGGCATCAATACGCTGGAGACCTAGGCTGTTGTGCCTCATCTCTCCTCTCTTGAGCTGAAGAAGACCCTGATTGAGTTGAGACCCCTGGAATCTCAACATCATCCCTTCCCACCAGGTCAGCCTCAAGTTGCTCAGCCTCATCAGTTGCAGTGGGATCATCAGCAAGCTCCCCTTCTTCTAAGATCACGGGACCCCTGCTGAGCAATCCACGAGGGCGAACAAGGGGGGTTTTGTCTTCCTCCTCCTCCTCCTCCCTCTGCTGCTCAACACCGGAAGGGACGACCTCAGACATGGAAGTTTCAGCCCCTGAGTCTTTCCTGGCCCTCTTCGGGGCAGGCTCAACCTGGAGAGTAGCGCCATGAGGACGTTTAGGCACCGCCCGTCGATGCCTTCTAGCAGGCTGCTCCCTAGGTGCTGCTGCCCTCGGCTCCACCCCTATCTCCCCTCTGGCTTCTTTCTTAGCTGCCTGATATTCATCGATACCTCGCATGCGCTTGTTGGACGCCAATTTCTCCTTACAGGACGCATTAATGCTCTTAATGCATGAGCGCTCCATTGAGTAGCCAGGTATCTTGCTAGCCTGGGAGTACCAGGTGTAGAAACTAAGGCTTGCGTAACAGTTTGGCGTCTTGTGAGGCAAGCTAAAAAGAGCCTTTTGTCCCCCCAGCCACGCTGTAATACCAGGCCCGAGCACCTTCAAATAAATTTCCACTGAAGGCGAGTTGGGCATTAGGGTTGCCGATGTACAGTTGATCGTAACCGAACTGTCAGGAAAAACGATTCGACATATAAGGCTCAATTGTGCATGAGTTCCCTTGCCGGAAGAGCAGATACCTGGGCCGAATGTTGATAAGCCACCAGAAGACTCCCGATGGCAACCTCGTGAAGTCGTCCAGACCTGCGAGGTCAGCAAATTTATCCCCATAAGATGCACCGGTAATATCGGGGAAACAGCAGTTGAGATGGTAATTTGAAACGTTCAGAATACATTTCCGAACGTAGAACATATAGTTGTTGGACCAGCCGAGCTCTCCAGCCGCTGCACAAAAGGGACAAACCCCTCGGATCGAGACACTGGCGTCATCAATGAGGGGCAGTGCATAATGTACCAAGCCATTAGGTACGTGTAGGGAAGCTCGATCCGGGGGTTGGGAGTCGTTACTCTCGGCCTCCCCTCCGAGTCAACCTTAGGTCTACCTTGGGAGTCGACGATGGCCTCCACTTTGCACAGGCTCTGAGTCAGGGCCCGTAATCCACTTTGGATTCCAGCCACCATTGCTAGAAGGAGAGCGATGGATCTACTATAGGCCAACAGGACTGCCGGGTACACCACATCAGCAACAATCACTTCATGCAGCAGTGTTGGCACTACGCAGTGCTTTAGCCACAGCATGAGGAAGCCCGCCAGTAATGCCCGGTCAGAAATGGGGACCCGGGCTTGATGATGGAAACTTTCGAAAACCGTATCAGGTTTGAAAGTGTCCTCATTCGACTCTGTGGTATAAGAACTCACAGAGGCATCAATCCTCTCGGCGATTTCTTCGTCGGAGCTGGGAGCTAGAATGGTCACTGAGTGATCTTTCTCAATTATACCATTAAACAGGTAGCTCGCCCAAGACATCTGCTTAACTCCCCTAGTCCTCCAGGAGGTTATTTGACCGCAGATATGGAAGTGGCACAGCACTTCCTAGTAGGCCTCATATTGTTGGCCCAAAGGCCTTCCACTCTAGTTTTGATGATGATTAACTCATGAAGTTATGTGTACTAATAATCTTGTGTTATTTAGTTTCAGATCAATAATCAAGTTATTAGTTGGTGATTAGCTTCAACAAGATGATTTGGAAGCTTTCACATGTTGATTCAAGAGCCCGTGCGTTAAAGATCATATATAGCACTTGCTCGGTGGATCAAAGAGTTTTGAATCGAGTCGGCTTGGAGATTGCGCTCTACAAGAAGACATCGGTACCATAGTTTAGTTTTGTGTTTAGATCCAAATTGTAAAGATTAGAATAGTATGATATGCTCAAGTTCACAACACACACACGTTTCATGTTTTGAATATTGGTTTTCGGTTTTTCTGTTTTTGGTTTAACCGACTTGGTTTTCATGAATAGATTGATCAAAACAAGTTTACATGGTTTAATGTATATTAGATTTGTTCTATATACATGCATGCTTAACTTTCTAGACAAACTTAGTTTTGACTTACATATTCATGTGTTTTATGTTTTGGTATTTTTGTCAAAACATATTTTGGAATTAAAGTCAAAAACATGGATATATATATGTTTCATGTATATAGGATTATATCCATATACTTCATGCCTAAATGTTATTTAATATCATGTTTTTGTATTTGAATGAGTTTTGGACAAAATGTATTTTCTATTCAAAAATCTAAGTTTTAGAAAATACAAGTTTTGGATTTTGATAAAAATGATAAGACACAAAAATGTTTCAAAATGTTTGTTATTTGTGATGAAATTTTCATCACAAGTTTATATTTCAAAATAAAATGATAAAACTATTTTTGTGTATTTTTACAAGTTTTTATGGATTTATTAGAATAATTTTTACCCTGTTTTTCTGACCCAGAACAGTGGTTGACAGGCCAGGTCGGTCGCCCGCACGGTCGACCGAACCAAGGGCCGGTCGACCTGACGGTCGACCGACGTGCACAGCCCTGTGCACGTCTGGCAGACACTCGGGACGGTCGACCGGCCGGTCGACCGAACCAGAGAGCAGTGCTCTCTGTTTCTGGGCGGTCGACCGGGCGGTCGACCGGTTGCTGCCAACAGTCAAAATGTGACCGTTGGCCGGTCGACCGAGCAATCGACCGGTAGGTCATTTCTGACAGTTTCTGCTGCCAACGGCTAGTTTTCCAAATGGCCTATAAATACCCCATTGGAAAGAGTTTTTCAAAAAGAATTTTTGTGCGAATTTTTCCTGACTCTCTAGTGTTTTCACAGTAATCAAAAGAAGTTTTTGGGCTTTAAATTGAACAATCTATTTGGTATTTTTGCTAGGGTTTGGAAAATCAAAGAAAAGGGTTTTTGGGAAAAGTGTTTGATTAAACTTCTTCACTTTGGTTTCTAGTTTTCCCAAGGATTTTTCTTTGTGATTTTGATATCCATTCCTTTGGTTTTCTCCACACTTGAGCTACATCTACTATCTCATTCTATAGGATCTTTGTGTGGGAAAGAAATTATTTGTGGTTGTTGTTTAGACCACCAAGTTGAAAACCCTTCATTTGCTTGGCTTTGTGCCTTTCCCTCATTGTGTTGAGGAGGTTGTGCATTTGGGTTGTATCCCTCAAGTTGTAAGGTGATCCTTGTGTTGCTTTGTGGTTATCCCTCAAGGTTGTGAGGTGATTGTTTGTTGGCTTGAAGTTGTGCCTCAAGGAGGAGGTTGTGTTTGTAAGGAGAGGAGTTGGGTACTCCTTGTAATTGTTATTGCCCCAAATCCTCGGTGGAGGTTCCCTTTGTGGGAGTCCTTTGTGGACAAGCTAGTGGACTTAAAATCCTTCTGGGTGAAGGCGGGGATGTAGAGCTGGGTGCTCGAACCTCGAAACATATCTTGTTGTTTGCGCTTGATCCTTTGGCTCTTACTCTCTCTCTCTCTTTACTTTGTGCCTTGCATCAATTCATATTGTTCCTTCATAATTATTTGCTTGGCTTGTTTGAGTGTGCATCTCTTGTTAATTGCAATTAGTTTTTAAATTCCGCATTAAGTTCATTAGATTAGCATTATCACCTATTCACCCCCTCTAGGTGATTTTCAATTGGTATCAGAGCCTCCGCTCCTGATATTTAGGTTTAACCACCCAGGAGTGAGATCTTGGTTTGCTAATCTTCATTTGCATTTTCATTTTGCACACATTTAGTTTGCACTCATGGATAGCCCTCCTATGTTTGACTTTTTTAGACTTGATGTTTGGAAGGCCAATATGAGTAGTCATTTGAAAACCCTAGGACATCTAGTTTATCAAGCCACTACTAATGAATACTACCCAAATCATAGCAAGCATAAAAAGACAAATGCATTAGCACTTAAAACACTTAGAGCATCTCTTAATGAAGATCTTTTACCAGTGTTTGATCATTATGATTCGGCTTTTGCAGTTTGGAGCATATTGACTTCGCCCGAGCTACCAAGGATTATCAACAAGTTGAGGAGATCTAGGAGAGACAAGTCCGACGAGCATTGCCTCATGGTCCAAGGGAAAGACTCCCTTGAGGTACAATCGGATTCTCAACTAGATGATAGCACTAGCTCCTATTGCCATGGTTGTTTTGAAGTTCAAAATTTGAATGTAGAACTTGCCTCAAAGCTTGAAAAATTCTTAGAAAAACATGAACTTTTGAAAAAGAAGAACTTTGATTTAAAAGAAGAAATGAAGGATTTGTGCTCAACTTTTGAATCGGTTTTGCAAGAGAAGGAAGAGGTTACTAGTGAACGTGACTCACTAAGATCTCAACTAGACCTTGCCCTAAAAGAGATTGATATTTTGAAAAGCAAAAATGATTGTGATGATGTTGTGAAAAACAATGAGGTTTTATCTTCAAAATTGGATTTTGTTTTAAAAGATAACCTTGTTTTGAAAAATGAAATTGATTTCATTACAAAAGAATTGGATTTAGTTTTAAAGAAAATTGAATCTTAAAAATTGATATAGATTCACATGTTTGCCATGCTAGTGTAGCTTCACCTAGCACATCTTTTGCATGCTCCACTTTATCTTCAACTATTGAAAATGATATAAATATTTTGAAGAAAAGTGTTGATTGTTTGGGCTCCACTTTGAGCCAATGTGCTTTAAATCATACAAGCTTGGAAATCTTAGTTCGTAAGAAACAAGTTCCACCTTTGCATGCACACCCATCACGGCATACACATGCTTCCCACGGTCACCACCATCACATGTATGCTCATGTGTACTTTTGTACACATTGTGGTCGAAAAGGCCACCTTGCTAGATTTTGCTATGATCGTTTACATATTGAAAATTTAGCAAATAATCTTGTTTGGGTTAGGAGAGATACTAACCCCTATGGACCCAAAAGAAAATGGGTACCAAAGACCACCCTAAAATTTTTGATATAGGTATGGGCTCTCGCATCACGTGAGTGTTGAAATCACCTAGAGGGGGGGTGAATAGGTGATGGCTATATGAATTATGGCAATAATGCGGAATTTAAAATTTAACACACAAATAGCACAAATATAGACTTGCAATAAATAGAACAATAAAGGTGCAAGAAATAAAAGGAGTAGAGTTGAGAGAAAATTCGAGCAAACGCAAACGCAAGGATGTGTTTCCGAGGTTCGAGCCACGCTCTACGTCCCCGCCTTCACACTTGAAGGATTTGCACTACTATCGTTGATCCCACCAGATCGCCAATACAAGGACACACTTGTCCCTACACTTGTGATGCCGCAACACCACCCGAAGCTCACTAGCTCCCTTGAGGCCGATGCCTCTACAACTTCACTCAATAAGAAAGGTGATCACACTTGATCAAAATAGCTCACTTGCACAATCCTAGAACCAATGATATAGATGTAGAGCTTGGGATTGTGGTGTGCAAAAACTAGAGAGAAGGTAGAGGAATAGGCTACAAGTTGGGTGTTGGGAATTTAGGCTTTGAAAAATCTTTTGTAAAAGAAAGGAATTGAAATTCTTTATAAAGCTCTTGTGAAATCTTTTTGGAATTATTTTGCAATTGTTGTCTTATCAATATGAGGTGACCCTCTATTTATAGGGGTCAAAAACAGCCTCACAAAATCGTTGGTATCAAACCCAAAAGAGAATCAGCCAGAAAAAATAGCTGTTGGAACTGTCAGAAAATCTGACAGTAGTCGGTCGACCGGGTCGGTCGACCGCCAACGGTCAAAAATCCGACCGTTGGGGCTCTGCGGTCGACCGGGTCGGTCGACCGAAAAATCTTGTGAACGCAAATGTGCCTCGGTCGACCGGGGCGGTCGACTGATATACACATGCACAGTTTGTGCACATCGGTCGACCGGGCCGGTCGACCGGTTACTGTAAGTTCTGAAAAATCAGAACTTCCAGAACCAGAAATTGGGTTTTTGGTTTTAGGTCTTGGGTTAAGTTTTTGGAACTTGTAAAAACATAGAGTATGAGCATATGTCATACTTTTATCATGTTAAAATAGTTTGATAAAAATCCTTTTGATAAAAACTTGTTTTTCCATAAAAATGTTTTTCCAAAACTATTGTCTTTCTAAAAAGTTTATTTCCAAACCTGTTCACTTTAAATCTAAGTTAGAAATGGAGATTGAAAATCTTTTGAAGCCATGAACCTAACTAAAAAGTGTGTGTGTGTGATAATCCCATAGCTCTACTTCTAATATCTAGCTTTGACAAAATATCTAAAATAAAAATAAAAATACAAATCTTGTTTTCTTCATAGTCTATGCTAGTTCTTTTTCTTCGTAGTCTTGACTCGTTCTTTTCTTCAATATCTTATTCCCGAAGCTTCCTATTGTGCTTTAGCTTGGGAATGCAAATCTTGGGCGAACTCCAAACGTGTGAGTCTTTAAGTGGAGTCGTCAAAACCTGTTCTTGAACCTGAAATCCTTTTAAACAAAATTATTAAATACATAACTAAATATGTTTTGTTATCATCAAAATAACTGGGATAATGGCCTTTGGGCCAACAATCTCCCCCTTTTTGATGATGGCAAAACATATGTAGTTATCATAAAATATTTTGGGTAGAGACTTCAAATGAAGCTCCCCCTCAACACATGCATATATAGGAAAACATATGTAAATGATAAACACCATATTTCCATGCCAACAAATGATACCAAATACTCATGTCATAGAGTAGATGAAAGAAATGAGTTCATACATGACATAAATAAGAGATACACAAAAACAAAAGATACGCATAAAGTAAATAACCATGTCCATGTCCACAACACATACTAAAAATACATGTCCAAAGTAAAATAAAAGTAAATACTACATGTCCAAACACAAATACTACATGTCCAAACACAAATAAAGTACTACATCACAAAATATCTCTCTCAAGATAACTCTCCCCAAATAACTCTCCCCCTTTTTGACATCATCAAAAGGGGAGGTCACTCAGCAGCATCACCAGCATCTCAAGCATCCTCATCATCGTCGCCCTCCTCGTCGTCGGCATGCTCAGATGAGCTCTGTGCAGCAGAGCCCTCAGCCATCTTCTTGTCACCACCATCTTCTTCCCCTGAGGAAGAAGCAACCTCCTCTGGATCCATGCCATCTACTCTGGTGCGCGGTGGTGGAACAGAAGAACGAGCTCTGGGAGGGAATGAAGGACCGGTGGATGGGAGTCGACAAGCAATCGGAGTACGGTCAGGAACGAGCATGTCAAATTTTGTGAAAAGAGCCTGAAACTGAATGTCCACGAATCTCATGGACTCAGCAAAATAGGACATGTCGTTTCGGATCTCCGCCCGAAAAGCAGCATCCTGAATGGAACGAGCATCCATCTTCGCACGAATAGCTGCGTCGCGCTGCTCGACCTAGGCCTGGTGCGCCTCGATCTGAGAGCGGACCTCCGAAGAGAGAAGGGCCTGAAACTCAGGAGGAAAAACAGGGGCTGAAGAGGAAGAAGATCCTGGTGCAGAAGATGAGCCAGGACCAGCAGGAGGAATAGGTGGTTGCACAGGAGCGTGTCTACGCAGCTGGGCTTCCATCATCTTCAGGACAACTCCGTTGATGTTGGTCAAGGGATTAGAGGGACTTTCAGCAGATAGATCAAAATCAAGAGCCCTAAGAAGATGGGTAATTAGCATGCCGTAGGGCAAGCTCCTACCCGCAGTACGAATCTGATCTGAAGCCATGTGAGAAGCTATGACTCGAGGAAAGTTTATCTTAATGCCTCGAAGAAGGCAATAGATAATCAATGGTACGGAACCCCTAGCGTGGCTATACTCACCATGTTTGGGGACAATGTTGAAGAAAATAATTTTGGCCAGGACCTGGGCTTGGAGAGTGTACCTACTCACAACCTCATTTCTAACTAAGCCGGGGTTGTCATCCCCGTGGATTAGAGTGGATGCGGTGAGAGAAGACTCACCCTCCGGAAATTCAAAATCATGCAGGTCATGGGTATACACATCCGCTCCACCAGTGGAGAGATGCAGAATCCTAGCAAACCGACCGATAGAAATGTCGATGTCCCTACCTAAAACTCTAGAGGTGATACGATTACCATCAAATTCGAAATTTGCATAAAAATAAGGAACAAGAGATGTGTAAACTTTCTCCTTGATGGTCAAGAATTCAACTAGGTTGTTGGTCTACAGAATGTGGGGAATATTCAAGTGTTCGAAATCTTGAATAACAACAAATCTCCCCGAGTTAATGTTCCTCGTGGAAAGATGGAGTACCGATCAGCAGCAAGATCATTTAGGAAGAGCCGAACGGGTCTAGGAGCCTGAGATGAAGGTTGAGCAACAGCCTTCCCTTTCTCAGTTCGATTTCGTTTCGGCATGATGAGTAAAAGGTGAATTTTAGGTATAAACAAGTTAGGGCACGATCTAGATAGCTAAGTAACCTAATGTATTGACAATAGAAGGAAGATTACAAATCTATAAGTGAAGAACCACAAGAAAAATCAAATTTTTACCTTGAGGTGAAGAACTGAAACCCTAGACAGAAAAATCCGATTTTCTTCAAATCTGGCGGATGGATCGACTTGAAACTGAAGATCTGGCACTAGAAGAAGGAATTTGAAGTGGGTTTATAAGGGATTTGAGATCAGATGAAGGATTAGAGAGATAGAAATTTTTTGGAAGAGGGGAACTCCGGTTCGCGCTGAGAAAAGTGAGAGAGTGAGAGAGAAAAGTCAAATAAATACCAATTTTAGGTCAGAATTCGACGATCGGTCGACCGGTCCGGTCGACCGAAACAACCAGAGAGTTCTGAATTTTCAGAACGGTCGACCGGCACGGTCGACCGAATTATCCCGAGAACTCTGCTGGTCTGCAGCGGTCGACCGGGACTATGGTCGGTCGACTGTTAACAGAAAAGAAATAAAAAATTTTCTTCTCAGGCAGAGTCGGTCGACCGGGGCTTTAGAGGTCGGTCGACCGGCTTTGCCTGAAATCTGTTAACAGCATCTGGCCCAAAAAAAAAATTTTAAAGAAATTTGTAGTCAAAATAGGTATGACATATTAAACATATAGGAATACACCAACAGGTTTTAAATCTTCATTAAGTTATTACAACATCAAAATTCATGCAATCCCTTGTTTTAATTTTATTTTCATATTTAAACAAAGATTTTAAAGATGTTGAAGCCGAATACCCAGTGACGGGTTCTGAACTTCATCCTCTTGATTCCTCTTGAATGAGTTGAGGTGCGCAATTGCCATCTTTAAGGTGTTTGTTTAAATAGGAAATTTTGCAAATGTTTATTTTTATTTATGAAAATAATGTGTATATGTATACAAGTATATAATCACAAATTATAAACTATACATGTGGACATACAATAAACAAGGCATGAAACAAAAGATATAGAAGTTAACACAAGGCACATATACAATATGATAGAAAAGTAGTTCTATACAAGCATATATCAATAGAGTACAAAAGCAAACTATCAATTCTATACATATGTATACATGACTAAAAATCAAAAACTTTTAAATGGAGATGTTACCAATTGAAGGGCAATCTCCAAAATAGGTGCCTCCACGATAGCGATGCAAACACGATATGATCTTTAAGCCTTATTGCACCTACCATCCGGGCACCGACTCCCCCTAAGTCTTGGAGGAAGTAGATCCACCTATACCTGTATCATTTAAATTCGGTGGCTCTTTTGGTACCCAAATCTTAGTGGGTCCTTTGGGGTTAGATCCGGGGCGAACCCAAACAAATTTATTCTTAACATTGTTCTTAGCATAACAAAACTTTTCTAAATGGCCTTTGCGGCCACAATACGTGCAAATAAAAATTCTACCACTATTGTACATAAAAGCATGGTTATGTGTGTGTGCATGTTTATGTGTAGCATGTTTATGATGAACATGTTTCCCTTGGGCTACTCCCTTAGGAAATTTAGATGCAAGCTTGTTAAAATCAAATGCACATTTCTTTAAAGTGTTATCTAAAGAATCAACACGTTTTTGAATTTCAACAAAAACATTTTTATTACTAGAAATCCTGGGGGTTTTGCTTTATTAGCTACCTTATACTTATCAAAATCATTTTTCAATTTTTCAAAAGAACTAGATAACTCATTTTTCTCTTTTAAACAAATTTCAAGTTTGTTCTTCAAAACATCATTTTCCTTTTTCAATTTCTTATTATGAGATTGTGAAATCTCATACCTATGTTGCAATTCTTCAAAAAATTGAGCAAGTTCATCCATTGTAAGATCGTCATCATCAATAGAAGTTTCTAGACATACCTTAGATGAATCCTCACCTTGTGCCATAAAGCACATGTTGGCGGTGTCGATCTCCTCCTCGGATTCGGACTCCGTATCATCCCATGTAGCGGCCAAAGCTTTCTTCTTCTTCCCATGCTTGGAGGTGGTTGCTTGGAGAGCGGGGCAATCGACAATTAGGTGACCGATCTTCTTGCAATGAAAGCAAGGACCGGGTTCTTCTCTTTTCTTCTCGTACCTTCCTTGAGGCTTCCCCCTTCGGAAGTTACTTTGCCGTCCCTTCTTGTAAAACATCTTGCCCACCTTCCGGATGAGCATGGCGAAATCCTCATCGCAATCTTCCGATGAGTCGTCTTCCTCAATGGTAGTAGGAGTGGCTTTGAAGGCAATCGTCTTCTTCTTTGGTGCCTCCCTCTCTTCTCTAACTTTCATCTCCATCTCATGCGTCTTGAGATTTCCGATGAAGCCGGAGAAGTCCATCTCCTCTTTGTCGTTGAGCTCCTTGAGTGTGGTCGCCTTGACTTCCCAAGCTTTGGGAAGAGCTCTAATCACCTTCCTTATCTTTTGATCATTATCAATCTTGTCGCCTAAGGAAGAAAGAGCATTAGTTATTTTTGTAAAACGGGTGAGCATATCATCAATGCTCTCATTATCAAACATATAAAAATTCTCATATTAAGAACGTAGCAAGTCAACCTTAGCTCTTTTGACTTGTGACGTTCCCTCATGAGTCACAATAAGAATGTTCCAAACCTCAAATGCGGATTTACAATTAATTATGCGTGCAAGGTCATCCTCATTTAATGCTTGGGTCAATGCATATTGTGCCCTAGCATTAGCCTCATAGTCTTTGGAAGTATCCTCGGACCATGTGCTCTCATCGGTTGTAGGTTCTATGAAATCTTTGGTTATGGCCCTAGCTACCCTAACACCTAAGGATTTCAAAAGTAAGTTCATCTTGACTTTCCAAATGGGAAAGTTCAAGCCATCAAATTTGGGTGGGGATTTAATGCTAGAGAAGTCCATGGATGCCATGAATGCACAAGCAAATATAAATGCAACAAAAATGTATATAGCCAAATATGGATCTCCCTAAGGTGGTTAGACTTAAGTTGTAGGGTTAGGCTCTGATACCAATTGAAATCACCTAGAGGGGGGGTGAATAGGTGATGGCTATATGAATTATGGCAATAATGCGGAATTTAAAATTTAACACACAAATAGCACAAATATAGACTTGCAATAAATAGAACAATAAAGGTGCAAGAATTAAAAGGAGTAGAGTTGAGAGAAAATTCGAGCAAACGCAAACGCAAGGATGTGTTTCCGAGGTTCGAGCCACGCTCTACGTCCCCGCCTTCACACTTGAAGGATTTGCACTACTATCGTTGATCCCACCGGATCGCCAATACAAGGACACACTTGTCCCTACACTTGTGATGCCGCAACACCACCCGAAGCTCACTAGCTCCCTTGAGGCCGATGCCTCTACAACTTCACTCAATAAGAAAGGTGATCACACTTGATCAAAATAGCTCACTTGCACAATCCTAGAACCAATGATATAGATGTAGAGCTTGGGATTGTGGTGTGCAAAAACTAGAGAGAAGGTAGAGGAATAGGCTACAAGTTGGGTGTTGGGAATTTAGGCTTTGAAAAATCTTTTGTAAAAGAAAGGAATTGAAATTCTTTGTAAAGCTCTTGTGAAATCTTTTTAGAATTATTTTGCAATTGTTGTCTTATAAATATGAGGTGACCCTCTATTTATAGGGGTCAAAAACAGCCTCACAAAATCGTTGGTATCAAATCCCAAAAGAGAATCAGCCAGAAAAAATAGCTGTTGGAACTGTCAGAAAATCTGACAGTAGTCGGTCGACCGGGTCGGTCGACCGCCAACGGTCAAAAATCCGACCGTTGGGGCTCTGCGGTCGACCGGGTCGGTCGACCGAAAAATCCTGTGAACGCAAATGTGCCTCGGTCGACCGGGCGGTCACTGATATACACATGCACAGTTTGTGCACATCGGTCGACCGGGCCGGTCGACCGGTTACTGTAAGTTCTGAAAAATCAGAACTTCCAGAACCAGAAATTAGGTTTTTGGTTTTAGGTCTTGGGTTAAGTTTTTGGAACTTGTAAAAACATAGAGTATGAGCATATGTCATACTTCTATCATGTTAAAATAGTTTGATAAAAATCCTTTTGATAAAAACTTGTTTTTCCATAAAAATGTTTTTCCAAAACTATTGTCTTTCTAAAAAGTTTATTTCCAAACCTGTTCACTTTAAATCTAAGTTAGAAATGGAGATTGAAAATCTTTTTGAAGCTATGAACCTAACTAAAATGTGTGTGTGTGTGATAATCCCATAGCTCTACTTCTAATATCTAGCTTTGACAAAATATCTAAAATAAAAATAAAAATACAAATCTTGTTTTCTTCATAGTCTATGCTAGTTCTTTTTCTTCGTAGTCTTGACTCGTTCTTTTCTTCAATATCTTATTCCCGAAGCTTCCTATTGTGCTTTAGCTTGGGAATGCAAATCTTGGGCGAACTCCAAACGTGTGAGTCTTTAAGTGGAGTCGTCAAAACCTGTTCTTGAACCTGAAATCCTTTTAAACAAAATTATTAAATACATAACTAAATATGTTTTGTTATCATCAAAATAACTGGGATAATGGCCTTTGGGCTAACAAGTGTAACGTTGCCTTGGAGTGGATGCGTTCCGTGCTTAAAGAAAACAATTTGGATGCATCACTTTCAAGGGGAGTTTGGTGGAGGAGGACCACCATTAGTTTGGAGAACTAGAGAGGTGCCTTCATCGGTTTTGGTATCGATCTCTAACTCCCGTTTTTATTTACATGCTTTTCACATCATTGATTTATAGCATGTCATGTTTCATTGTTCATTATGATTATGCCATGTAATTTAGATTAGTGATATACATATTTAGTTACTTGAGACACCCATGGACCTATCTTTGTGTTCTCACTTTGTTTTTAAACTAATATGTATGTCCTAGATCTAATGCATGTGCATGTACATAATGATCATATGTGTGTTTATGATTTTTGTTTTGATGTTTATAGTTTATTATGTTAAATGACATGTATTAGACCATTGACATGCATGAATAGCTTATGAGACCACCCATGTTTATATGGACTCATATGTTGTGTTCTCACCATTAGTTTAGCTATTATGCACATCATAGCTCTAATAGCATGTGGATTTACATAATGATCATGTTTATGATTTTCATGTTGATTTATATCCCGTTTTATGCTTAATGATTTGATTACTTGTTTAGATGTTAATTTTCATTAAGACTAGAATTTATACTTGTACATGTAGTGGGACACAAATAAATCTTTATATATGTTTGTGCTTGGATGCTTATTTGTACCCATTAGATGTTCCAATATAGTCTAGTTTTGATGATTCATGCATTCTAACTTGTATTCTCTATTTTGGATATGTTTTTATGATCATGTGTTTTCACTTCATGTATATGTTTATTTTGCCAAACTTTAAGACATACATGTATACCCCTTGAGCCATTTGCTTTTCATGCAAATCTTTATTATGGACTCAAATTGTGTTTAGGGATATGTATGTATACTTTTTGTGTTGTCAAAACATACATATGCCTTGAAGTATAAATTAGTTTTAATGAAAATTTTAGTTTTTCATGTTTCATGTTTTAAGGAATATCTTAATTGAGCTTAATTGAATATTTCATGTTGATATGTGTCACATAACACTTGTTCACTCACTTTATTAGGTTTCTCATGATTTTGTTTTCATGAGTATAATGCGGGCTTTATAGATTTTGAGTGTTTAGTGATCATGTGAATTACATGTGTTTCATGAAAAACAATTTTGTTTTTGTTCCTTGTTTGAAAGATTTCGTAATAGTTAACAAGATTTCCCATTTAACTGGTTCGTATTCTTCTTATGGTAGAGATTTTCAACCGTATTCTATTTTCAAACCTATTTTTAAAAACCCTACCTTCCAAGGGTGGTTGGATGGGAGATCATGCTCAAGTATGCTTTACATTGAAAATCATTTTAAACTTGAACTTGATTGGGAGGCTAGGTAATATGAGATATACATTTGATCTTATTGTTGTTTCAATTGGTATCATTGGATTCTTTCAATTGGTATCACTATTGACATTTTTGTATACTCATATATTTTTTGTATATGTATGCTTGCATTTCAAATAGTATCAATTTCAATTGGTGTCTAATTTTCATACATATATATGTTTTTATTTGTGCTTATTATATTCATATATCTTAGAGCACAAATTTTGATCATGGTAAAGCTTGTTTTATAATGACTATCTTGTTTCAATTGACTAGTTTTCAATCGGTATCCATATACAAGCTTATTCATTATTTCATTTGGTAATTCATAAAGAGGGAGAAACCTTGTATTTCATCTTTCAATTGGTATTTGATTTCCACTCCCACACTTAATGATAGAAAAATTTCTATTGGTATCTTATGCCTTAAAGAATAATAATTTCAATTGGTATCAAGATTTATGTTTAGGAATTCAAAATTTGTTAAGTTTAAAATTTCAATTAGTATCATATCAATATTGTTTACTTAAAATTGGTATGTTGTTTATTTACTTATCAATTGGTATCAAGATTTTTGTTTTCAATTGGTATGTGTTTTCATATAAGAATGTTTTATATGGTTTGTTTCAATACATCGTTTACCTTTATTTCAATTGATATCATTTGATACAGGCATTTCTTGAATTGTTTTATATTCATTTCAATTGGTATCATGTTTAATTTAACCCCTTATGGATATTTTTGTTTTAGACAAAAAGGGGGAGAAGATTTTCTTGTATTGTTTTAATTTTTACCCCTTTATTGATGATTGACAAAAAGGGGGAGAAATATTTGAGTTCATATATGCATATTATGTTTTGCATATATCAAGTTTAATTAGTATCTAGAACATGTTTTAAGTAGTATCTAGATGTTTTAATTATTTTAATTTGTATCTAGAGCATGTTTTGTTTTTGAACATTTCATTGGTATCTAGAGCCTTTTTATTGTTTATGCATATCTATGCATTCATGTTTAAGAGCCTTCATTGCATATTCATTATGTTTATTTGTTTATGCATGAGTTAAGGGGGAGCTTCTTTGAAGCTTAACTTTAATCCACGCATATATAACTCCATGAGTTTTGTCATCATCAAAAAGGGGGAGATTGTTGGCCCAAAGGCCTTCCACTCTAGTTTTGATGATGATTAACTCATAGAGTTATGTGTACTAATAATCTTGTGTTATTTAGTTTTAGATCATTAATCAAGTTATTAGTTGGTGATTAGCTTCAACAAGATGATTTGAAAGCTTTCACATGTTGATTCAAGAGCCCGTGCGTCAAAGATCATATATAGCACTTGCTCGGTGAATCAAAGAGTTTTGGATCGAGTCGGCTTGGAGATTGCGCTCTACAAGAAGACATCGGTACCATAGTTTAGTTTTGTGTTTAGATCCAAATTGTAAAGATTAGAATAGTATGATATGCTCAAGTTCACAACACACACACGTTTCATGTTTTGAATATTGGTTTTCAGTTTTTCGGTTTTTGATTTAACCGATCTTGGTTTCATGAATAGATTGATCAAAACAAGTTTACAAATATTTGAGTTCATATATGCATATTATGTTTTGCATATATCAAGTTTAATTGGTATCTAGAACATGTTTTAAGTAGTATCTAGATGTTTTAATTATTTTAATTGGTATCTAGAGCATGTTTTATTTTTGAACATTTCATTGGTATCTAGAGCCTTTTTATTGTTTATGCATATCTATGCATTCATGTTAAGAGCCTTCATTGCATATTCATTATGTTTATTTGTTTATGCATGAGTTAAGGGGGAGCTTCTTTGAAGCTTAACTTTAATCCATATATATATAACTCCATGAGTTTTGTCATCATCAAAAAGGCGGAGATTGTTGGCCCAAAGGCCTTCCACTCTAGTTTTGATGATGATTAACTCATGGAGTTATGTGTACTAATAATCTTGTGTTATTTAGTTTCAGATCATTAATCAAGTTATTAGTTGGTGATTAGCTTCAACAAGATGATTTGGAAGCTTTCACATGTTGATTCAAGAGCCCGTGCGTCAAAGATCATATATAGCACTTGCTCGGTGGATCAAAGAGTTTTGGATCGAGTCGGCTTGGAGATTGCGCTCTATAAGAAGACATTGGTACCACAGTTTAGTTTTGTGTTTAGATCCAAATTGTAAAGATTAGAATAGTATGATATGCTCAAGTTCACAACACACACACGTTTCATGTTTTGAATATTGGTTTTCGATTTTTCCGTTTTTGGTTTAACCGATCTTGGTTTTCCGTTTTTGATTTAACCGATCTTGGTTTTCATGAATAGATTGATCAAAACAAGTTTACATGGTTTAATGTATATTAGATTTGTTCTATATACATGCATGCTTAACTTTCTAGACAAACTTAGTTTTGACTTACATATTCATGTGTTTTATGTTTTGGTATTTTTGTCAAAACATATTTTGGAATTAAAGTCAAAAACATGGATATATATATATATATATATATATATATATATATATATATATATATATATATATATATATGTTTCATGTATATAGGATTATATCCATATACATCATGCCTAAATGTTGTTTAATATCATGTTTTTGTATTTGGATGAGTTTTGGACAAAATGTATTTTCTATTCAAAAATCTAAGTTTTAAAAAATACAAGTTTTGGATTTTGGTAAAAATGATAAGACACAAAAATGTTTCAAAATGTTTGTTATTTGTGATAAAATTTCATCACAAGTTTATATTTCAAAATAAAATGATAAAACTATTTTTGTGTATTTTTACAAGTTTTTATGGATTTATTAGAATAATTTTTACCCTGTTTTTCTGACCCAGAACAGTGGCTGACAGGCCAGGTCGGTCGCCCGCACGGTCGACCGAACCAAGGGCCGGTCGACCTGACGGTCGACCGACGTGCACAGCCCTGTGCACCTCTGGCAGACACTCGGGACGGTCGACCGGCCGGTCGACCGAACCAGAGAGCAGTGCTCTCTGTTTCTGGGCGGTCGACCGGTTGTTGCCAACGGTCAAAATGTGACCGTTGGCCGGTCGACCGAGCGGTCGACCGATAGGTCATTTCTGGCAGTTTCTGCTGCCAACGGCTAGTTTTCCAAATGGCCTATAAATACCCCATTGGAAAGAGTTTTTCAAAAAAAATTTTTGTGCGAATTTTTCCTGACTCTTTAGTGTTTTCACAGCAATCAAAAGAAGTTTTTGGGCTTTAAATTGAACAATCTATTTGGTATTTTTGCTAGGGTTTGGAAAATCAAAGAAAAGAGTTTTTGGGAAAAGTATTTGATTAAACTTCTTCACTTTGGTTTCTAGTTTTCCCAAGGATTTTTCTTTGTGATTTTGATTTCCATTCCTTTGGTTTTCTCCACACTTGAGCTACATCTACTATCTCATTCTATAGGATCTTTGTGTGGGAAAGAAATTGTTTGTGGTTGTTGTTTAGACCACCAAGTTGAAAACCCTTCATTTGCTTGGCTTTGTGCCTTTCCCTCATTGTGTAGAGGAGGTTGTGCATTTGGGTTGTATCCCTCAAGTTGTGAGGTGATCCTTGTGTTGCTTTGTGGTTATCCCTCAAGGTTGTGAGGTGATTGTTTGTTAGCTTGAAGTTGTGCCTCAAGGAGGAGGTTGTGTTTGTAAGGAGAGGAGTTGGGTACTCCTTGTAATTGTTATTGCCCCAAATCCTCGGTGGAGGTTCCCTTTGTGGGAGTCCTTTGTGGACAAGCTAGTGGACTTAAAATCCTTCTGGGTGAAGGCGGGGATGTAGAGCTGGGTGCTCGAACCTCGAAACATATCTTGTTATTTGCGCTTGATCCCTTGGCTCTTACTCTCTCTCTCTCTCTCTTTACTTTGTGCCTTACATCAATTCATATTATTCATTCATAATTATTTGCTTGGCTTGTTTGAGTGTGCATCTCTTGTTAATTGTAATTAGTTTTTAAATTCCGCATTAAGTTCATTAGATTAGCATTATCACCTATTCACCCCCCTCTAGGTGATTTTCACATATATCTGGGGTTACTCTTTCCTCAAAAGATGAAGCTCCTCAGAAGTGGGAACATATTCTTCATAGGGGGCGTCTCCCATGACCAGCCCTGAAACTTCATATAGTTCATGCAGGGCGAGTCCCATTTCTCCGACCGGGGTGAAGAATGTCCCCGTCAAAGGGTTGTAGTGCTCCAGGATCCTATAAAAATTGTGGGAACTTTGCGGGATGCCATACTGCACAGCCCTGACCGCATGACGCAATCCCACTTGTTCCAACAGACCTCCAAGTTCAGCGAGGACAAAGCCCCACCATCTTGCCCTACCAGACTTTGTTGGAGGAATGGACCCACCGGAGCGGGCGGAAATCACTTGGAAAATCACCCCTTACCTTCATGAATTGATTGATGAAGGTAGTGCTGAGCTGAGGAGTTTCCACTACTGGGTACTCAGACCTGAGTAATCCAGGAAACAAGCCAAAAACTTCCTTCCCGTGTCCGCCAGGGTGTACCTTTCTGGCGCCCAGTATGCCGAGAGAGACACCGGGGACAGATCGGGTAAGCTCCCATTCCATTGCCCGGTGGACAGACATGTGCTGGAGATAGGATAAGGGATACATTCTTTCCATATTTGGAAGAAAGAATTTCCTACCCCCTATTTGGCAAAGCCACTTATAATCACCATCATGCAAGATGCTACCATCCTCGCCAATGTTGTCCCCAAAGAAGAAGATGGATTTCTTTAACGGAATACGTGAATCCGTCTCAAAATCTGCGTCGGTCATGATTTCCCGGAAGGTCCTCATGTCGACTTTGGAGACCTTCTCCCTTCGCTCCTTCGACCTGTCGGTAGTCATAGGAGCAGTCTTCTGCAACACGAAGGATAGATTGCGGTCAGCACCACCTACGTGCCCGAAGTGACACTTTTTGGAGAGAGGGTCGGAAGAATATCGCACTGCAAAAGAGAATAATACTTGATCAGAAAGAAAATGATTAAGTGTTTACAACTCGAACGCAGAAATGAAACCAGACACGGAGATCATCAAAATCTGCGTCCAGATCCAATGATCGCAAGGCTAACGTGGAACCCACATTTTGAAAGTCCAAGACTTATGAAAAAATTCGAAGTATTGGACTCAAACGCGAGATTCATAAGGACAAGCATCTGATTTCACAAGACGCAAGAGTCATAAGAAATCTGCGTCTGAATCTTTCACACTTAGAAATATTCTAAGTGTTGAATCCAAAACGTAAGGCTCATCAGAGCCCTGTGTTCAACAAGCAGAGCAGATTTGAGTAGATAAAAGAAGCGAGGTCATCAGACCTGCGCCCTGTTGAATCGACTCAAAAAAACTGCGCCTGACGATTAAGCACGGGCTTGAGCCCGCGTTGGCGGTTCATATTCAAAAGGACTTTAAGAGTTTAAAGAACTCTATAAACCTTTTTAATGGTGGAGATCAAGTCTGATGGTTTTCTTTACCTGAAATAGGGGTTTCCTGCATGGAGGAACCGCCCATCTGAGTCTCAGGGACGACCGCCTTTGAAACGAAGCAGTATGCTTGGCCTTCGGTGCCATTGCGATCAAGGATCCGATGTTAGATGAAGGAAAAGAGAACAAAAGAAGCTCCTTTCTCAAACCCTAACAGATGCACACGAAGACGGAGAAGAGCCTAATGATGAGACTCTTGAAGGACTGTTGCCTTTTATAGGCACAGTGATTCGCAAAGATATATGGCGCTTGGATCGATGCCTAATCACTGCCTGACGCGTGGACAGCGTATTAAATGCAGCGTGAAGTTCACACGCCAAAAAGAAGATGTCCTCTCAATTCTGCAGGACAAGTGGCGACATACTCGCGGCACGGATTCGCATTCAACAACCGCGTCTTCATCCCAAGAGACGCGTCCCTCCGACGGACGCACCTTCTCAACTAGGCCAAAGTTGCGTTTGCTTCGCAGAGCAAAAGCCGCGTCTTTATCCCAAAAGACGCATCCTTCCGAAAATTGCATCCTTTCAACCCGGCCAAGGGCGCGTCTTTAAAGCAGTACTACCCCTGCGTCCACAGAACTGGCGCTCGATCCTTGCTTCTGCAATTTAGTTCAACAGTACACTGGCACAAGCAGACGACTACCCACCCATGGTTTAAAGTACACCAACGACAAACTCAAAGCATCGGGGAGGTTTAGACTGTGTATCTAGACACTCAACACGATCAATTTTGGCGGCTTCAAAGAGTTCCACAGTACACTCACGAAGACCATATTCCAAATAAGATCAAGCCCGGAGCATTGTCAGTCCAGTCCCAAGGGTGAATTCAGCTAGAGTCCAAAGTATTTCGAAATCCGTCCCAGCTAACTGCGGAATATCGAAAACTTTGGAGGGGGTTCTGTAGGCTGTCTAAAGATCACTAAAAGACAAGTCACCAAAAAGCAGAGTTCCAAGCTCCAGACGCAGGGCTAATCACAGCCCCACTGCAGCATCAAGACGCGAGGGTCGAAACCCGCGTCTCAGCAGTACTGCAGCACCAAGGCGTGAGGGTTGAAACCCGCGTCTCATCTCAGCCAGCACTGCAGCGCCAAGGCGCGAGGGTCGAAACCCGCGTCTCAGCAGCACTGCAGCATCAAGACGCGAGGGTCGAAACCCGCGTCTCAGCAGCACTGCAGCATCAAGACGCGAGGGTCGAAACCCGCGTCTCAGCAGCACTGCAGCATCAAGACGCGAGGGTCGAAACCCGCGTCTAAGCAGCACTGCAGCATCAAGACGCGAGGGTCGAAACCCGCATCTCAGCAGCACTGCAGCATCAAGACGCGAGGGTCGAAACCCGCGTCTCAGCAGCACTGTAGCACCAAGGCGCGAGGGTTGAAACCTGCGTCTCAGCTCAGCAGCACTGCAGCACCAAGGCACGAGGGTCGAAACCCGCGTCTCAGCAGCACTGCAGTACCAAGGCGCGAGGGTCGAAACCCGCGTCTCAGCCCGGCAGCACTGCGACACCAAGGCGCGTGGGTCGAAATTTGCGTCTCAGTTATAACTTCCCTCGTTATGGGGTCAATCACCACCCACATAATGAGGAAGTTAGCCCCCATTGTGGAGTGTTTTTAGGGAGCACGTTCACCCCTGAAACCTCTATAAATAGCCCCGTCGCTATGACAGATAGAAAGGGATACATACAGGGACACGAACGCACATAAAAAGAGAGAGGGAGACAGAGAAGGAAAGAGAGTCCAACTTTTCAGTTAACTTGCTGCGTACAAGTTAATCTTTGCCTACAATCTCTTTGAGATTTCTGGTTGACAGAGCTGTGTTACTCCGTCCACCATCCGAAGAGAAGATCCCCAGAAGTTCTCGACGTTCACCCGATCAACGGAAAACAAGATTCACTTTCCATCGCCACTTGAAGAACCCAGCATTAAACAAAGGGGAGATTCAAGACTCAACATCTTCCCTCCCTTGTAGTTAGAGCATTAGTTTATTGTAATCTTTCAATTGATTCAAGAAAATTTTACACCGAATTTCTCTTCTCCATACCAGACATACCCAAGCAATTATACGCACACATCATGTATAATTACACACCTAATTACCCACACACACACATACACACAAAGAAGAGGAAAGGGAAGACTCATGGAAAGGGAGAAGAGGCCGGCCACAGGGTTGCTCGCCGGCGGAGGCGGAGGCGGAGGCTGCGGAGGAGGTCAACGGATCGAGGATCTCTCCGGAGAGGATGCGGGTGTGCTCGCGCTCGCCGACAGAGAAGATAAGGTGGGTGATAGGCTGCTGAAGTGTGCATGGGCAGGAGGCTCGGCCAGGTTGCTGTGGGTGAAGCTCAGAGGGAGAGGGAGGATTCTGTGGGTGGTTAGTGGGTGGGCTCGGCCATGATGTACACGGGCTACCGTGGTGGATGGTTGTGATGGTGCTCCGGCGTGGGTGCGACACTGCTGTGGGCTGGGTTGCGGCCATGATGGCGAGGGGGTAGGTGCATGATGGCATGGATGGCAAGGGGATTTGCGGCATGATGGTGCACTAGATCGGCATAGATGGCTGTGCGTAGAAGGAGAAGAGGGTGCTCTGTAAATGAGTTCTGCCCGAGGTGGAGAGGAGAGCACCCGGGGTGGAGTAGCAGCCTAGTGCAAGGAATTGAGAGGTTGGGCGTGGCCTGGCCTGAAGTGGTTGCATTGTAGGGTTTGTTGTTGAAGGTGCAGGGGGTGTTGGCCAGGAGGTGGTCACGGTAGCTGTACAGGCCGGGGTGTAATCACCTAGAGAGGGGTGAATAGGTGACTAGCTAATCTAATGGTCAAATAATGCAGAATTAAAACTTATTTAATGCAAACTAAAACTAAACACCAAGTATAACACAAGAGTGTAACCGGATTCCCCGTGAAGGGCTCTGGACTAACTCCTCAAGATTCCTCTAAATAAGAGTTGAGGTGCCGCGTTGGCTCTCTTGGTTGAATATAAGTGTTAGCAAACTATCCCCAAGCATACAACAATTAAGCTCACAATATATCAAGCATTTAAAGATAAAGACAATATTAGCATGCAAGTTATAAAGACAAGTAAGAGATAGAGAGAGCAATCGCAAATACGGGAGATTTGTTTCGAGGTTCGAGCACACTTGCTCTACGTCCCCGCCTTTAACACTTGAAGGATTTTCACTTTAAACCGATCCCACCGGATCACTCTGTGCCACAACACCTACAAGGAGTTCCCACTAGAACTCTTGGACTCTCTAGTCCCTCTCTTGTTCCCGAACACACCACAAGCCCACAAGCTCGCCGAGGCTGCACCTCAAACACCGAGTTCCCACTAGAACCTGAAACAATGCGAACACACACGTCCGCCTCCTCAAAGCACAAGATGAAGTCTTTGGTGATCACAACACTTTGATCACCTTAAAACAATCTCACAACAACTCTCCTATAGGTAGATATAGCAATGGATAGCTCATGTCTATGTGAGAAAAACAAGGATGGAATTTGTGGAGGAAAACACAAGAATCACTTTAAAAAAAAACACTCTTGATAAACTTCCCTTTTGATTGAAAATATTTGCTCTCAAATAAGTGGAGAAAACCTCTTAATTGAGTAGAAAAAACTATCTTTAAAACTCTCCTAAAATCTTAGCTAAAACAGCCCAAGGAAGCCCCTTTAAATAGGCTTCTCAAAAACTAGCCATTGGGGTCAAATCAGCAGTCCTGACGGCTGTCGGTCGACCGTCCCAGTCGACCGCCAACGGTCAGATTTCTGACCGTTGGAGCCTCAGTCGACCGGCCCGGTCGACCGCGGCCTGGAACAGAGAGCAGAGCTCTCTGCCGGTCGACTGGCCCGGTCGACCGGGGCTTTCCAGAGAGCAGAAGCTCTCTGGCGGTCGACCGACTCGGTCGACCGGCCCTCCAGCCAAACTGGCGTGCACGTCTGTGCACGTTGGTCGACCGACTTCAAGCTCGGTCGACCGGCAGAAGTCAGGACAGGTCTTTTATAGGGATTAAAAGGTTGTATTTTTAGCTTAAATAAAATCCCATAAATTCACGAAAAATCTACAAAATAGGTTCAATATTATACTTTGATAAACAAACATGTTTGAGTAAAATCAAGACATGTTACAAACATTTTGAAGTATTTTTGTAACTTAGAAATTTTGGCTAAAAACAAAATCCTGTATTTTTTCAAATTGATTTTTCAAAACTTCTCCAAATACAAAAACAAGATAGTTTAAACACTTTTAAAGCATAGTGTGTATGGATATGATCCACTACACATACATGATGAAATATCTATGTTTTTGACAATAAGCACTAAAATGGTTTTGGTTAAAAAACACATGTATATAATAAACTCCAAAAACCAAACTGGTATTTTGTCAAAATGAAAAGTCTTTTCCAAAATGAAAATTCTTTTATGAAAACTCATCTAAATCAAGAGTGTGTGTGTATATGGTATACTTGAGCAATCCACCAACTATTCTATCATTTACATTTTATCTAAAAATAAAATCTAGGATGCATATGTGTATGAGTGTGGTCATGGCGTGCAAAGTGTGCATATGCATGATGTGGGTGATGTGCATGAACATGTGGAGCTTGTTTCTTTTAAAACAAGGATTTCATTCTAGAATGGTTAAATGCACATTTGCTCAAAGTTGAGATCAAACAATCTATTTTATTTTTCAAAAATTTAACTTCATTTTTATTAATAGTGGCATGTAAAGCATGGTGAGAATGAGAGTCATTTTTCTTATTCTTTTTAGAAACATTTTCCTTTTCTTTTTCAACAATTTTTCTTTTCAAAGAAGTGTTTTCATTTAAAACAATTTCTTTTTGTTTTTCCACCAAAATAACTTTATTTTTCAAAGTAGTGTTTCCTTCACAAAAATCATTCAATTTAGAAAGCAGGGAAACATTTTCATTTTTCAAAATTTCATTTTCTTTTTCAATGCATGCAACTTTATTTTTGAAAGAATCATTTCTTTTAACATGCAATCAAATTTCTTTTTCAAATTCTTGTTATCCTTTTTAATCATGTCATATTTTTTAAGCAATTGTTGACAAAAAGATGCAAGCTCACCATAAGACATATCAACATTCTCTTCTACCTCGGATTCGGTAGTTACCTCAAGGGGATTATCTCCTTGGACCATGTAGCACACGTTGGAAGCCTCACTTCCAACGTCCGAGTCGCTCCCCGCATAATATTGTTCTTGTTCGCCAAGGGAGATCAAAAAATTTCATACTATAAAAGCCGAATCAAGATTAGTAACCCTAGATAAATAATCATCATTTAGGGTAGATCTTAAAGCATGTAGGGCTTTTGCATTAGCCTCAATATTTTTGTCATTTAAACAATAAAAATCTCTCGTAGTGGCAAAATAAACATGAATGCGTAGGGCTTTGAGGTACAAAGACATCTTAACCTTCCAAGTTTGGATGTTAAGAATGTCAAAGGTGGGAGGTGACATAAAATCCATGGTGTGTTACAAATATTGTGATTAGCTATGAAATGAGGATCTTTAACTCTAGGTTGTAAGACCCAAATCAAGAGCACTTGGCTCTGATACCAATTGTAATCACCTAGGGGGGTGAATAGGTGACTAGCTAATCTAATGGTCAAATAATGTAGAATTAAAACTTATTTAATGCAAACTAAAACTAAACACCAAGTATAACACAAGAGTGTAGCCGGATTCCCCGTGAAGGGATCTAGATTAACTCCTCAAGATTCCTCTAAATAAGAGTTGAGGTGCCGCGTTGGCTCTCTTGGTCGAATACAAGTGTTAGCAAACAATCCCCAAGCATACAACAATTAACCTCACAATATATCAAGCATATAAAGATAAAGACAATATTAGCATGCAAGATATAAAGACAAGTAAGAGATAGAGAGAGAGCAATTGCAAACACGGGAGATTTATTTCGAGGTTCGAGCACACTTGCTCTACGTCTCTGCCTTTAACACTTGAAGGATTTTCACTATAAACCGATCCCACCAGATCACTCGGTGCCGCAACACCTATAAGGAGTTCCCACTAGAACTCTTGGACTCTCTAGTCCCTCTCTTGTTCCCGAACACACCGCAAGCCCACAAGCTCGCTGAGGCCGCACCTCAAACACCGAGTTCCCACTAGAACCTGAAACAATGCGAACACACATGTCAGCCTCCTCAAAGCACAAGATGAAGTCTTTGGTGATCACAACACTTTGATCACCTAAAAATAATCTCACAACAACTCTCTTATGGTAGATATAGCAATGGATAGCTCAAGTATATGTGAGAAAAACAAGGATGGAATTTGTGGAGGAAAACACAAGAATCACTTTAAAAAAAACACTCTTGATAAACTTCTCTTTTGATTGGAAATATTTGCTCTCAAACAAGTGGAGAAAACCTCTTAATTGACTAGAAAAAACTATATTTAAAACTCTCCTAAAATCTTAGCTAAAACAACCCAAGGAAGCCCCTTTAAATATGCTTCTCAAAAACTAGCCGTTCCGGCCAAATCAGCAGTCCTGACGGCTGTCGGTCGACCGTCCCGGTCGACCGCCAACGGTCAGATTTCTAACCGTTGGAGCCTCGGTCGACCGGCCCGGTCGACCGCGGCCTGGAACAGAGAGCAGAGCTCCCTGCCGGTTGACCGGCCCGATCGACCGGGGCTTTCCAGAGAGCAGAAGCTCTCTGGCGGTCGACCGGCTCGGTTGACCGGCCCTCCAGCCAAACTGGCGTGCACCTCTGTGCACGTCGGTCGACCGACTCGGTCGACCGACTTCAAGCTCGGTAGACCGGTCCGGTCGACCGGCAGAAGCCAGGACAGGTCTTTTATAGGGATTAAAAGGTTGTCTTTTTAGCTTAAATAAAATCCCATAAATTCACAAAAAATCTACAAAAATAGATTCAATATTATACTTTGATAAACAAACATGTTTGAGTATAATCAAGACATGTTACAAACATTTTGAACTATTTTTGTAACTTAGAAATTTTGGCTAAAAACAAAATCCTGTATTTTTCCAAATTGGTTTTTTCAAAACTTCTCCAAATACAAAAACAAGATATTTTAAACACTTTTAAAGCATAGTGTGTATGGATATGATCCACTACACATACATGATGAAATATCTATGTTTTTGACAATAAGCACTAAAACGGTTTTGGTTAAAAAACACATGTATATAATAAACTCCAAAAACCAAACTGGAATTTTGTCAAAATGAAAAGTCTTTTCCAAAATGAAAATTCTTTTATGAAAACTCATCTAAATCAAGAGTGTGTGTGTATATGGTATACTTGAGCAATCCACCAACTATTCTATCATTTACATTTTATCTAAAAACAAAATCTTAATAAAAACAAACCTAGACTCAAGTCTTGATCTTGAAGGTCTTCACTTGAAGTCTTCTTCTCCTCTTGACTTGGTCCAAACATGATCCAATGAGCTAGACTCCTCTTGAGTACTTGATGTAGTCTTATGCATAGGCTCTGGAATCAAACCGTGCTAGCTCCAAAACTTGACTTTAAATCCTTTGTTGAAGCTAAACACCAACTAAGATCTTGATCATAAATCTGAGACTAATTAAACACAAGATCATTAGTACTATAACTACATGAGTTGATCATCATCAAAACTAGAGTGATGGGCCTTTGGCCCAACACGGGGGTGATGCGTGCTCCTGGGTGCTGGGTGCTCGGCTTGATGAAAAGGGGAGCCAATTAAGAGATCAGCCAAGGATGAGTGCATGGAGGCCGGGGGATGCAGATGTCGTTGAGGTGATCTTGTCGTAGGGGAAAGGAGAAGCACGTCTCAGCAGGGGGTGTACGTGGCCATGTAGAAGAAGGCCCGGTTGTTGGAGATGTAGGGAGACGTCGGCTGTGGGGAGAAGAAGAGATAGGATTAGGTTCGGGTTAGGATTAGGAGATGTTCATATAGGGTATCATGGGTTGTGGGTTATGGGTATGGGTTAACGGGAATAGGTTTGAGAATTGGGTATAGGAAATGGGTAAAGGTATTGGCTAATGGGTATGGGTGAAGATGAAATTAAAATAACAATAATCTTAATAATATTATCAATAATAATAATATGTAATAATAATATTAGTAATAATAAAAATAACTAATGGTAATTAATAATAACAACAACCAAAATTAACAATAATATTAATAATAATTTACAATAATAACTACAACAATAATAATAACAATTGATAATAATACTAATTAATAATAATATTAATAACGACAATAATAATACTAATACTACATTAACAATGATAATAAGAATAATAACACTATTAATGATAATAATAACTATAATAATCTTAATGAAATAATAATAGTGGAAATAACTACTATTAATAATAACAACTAATAATAATAATAATAATTAGTAATAGAAATGTTAATGAATAATAACAGTAAATATAAAGCCAAATAATAATTTAATAGTCAAAAATAATTTGTTTATTTAATAATAAAAATAAGTCATAAATTAAGTTAATTAATAATAATAAATAAAATAATCAATAAAGTAAAATAAATACTTAAAAAAATAGAAATACACCGAGGAAAAGCATATCAAGTTAGTGGCGTACAAGCTCAAAGGAGGAGCAGTCACATGGTGGGGCCTGTTGCAAATCATAAGGAGAAGCCAAGGCAAGTCGCTAATTGAAGCAAAACCTGCAAAAAAAAAAAATAAAGAATTTTAGATTTAGAATGAAGATGTGCAAGTGCTCAATTCTCACCACTATAACAAGTGGCTATGCGGGTCGTGATCCACAAGGAGGGTTTGCGATAGAAGCGTTTACGTTTCTTTATTGAAATCTTAATGAAGATAAAACGAAGATTCTTCTTTATTTTTAAGAAAGAAAAATGAAAAAACGAGTTATTTTAAAGTTAGAAAGAAAACGGTAGAATGAGAAAGTGGAGAGAATCAGAAAGCGACTATGTACAAATGAGTTGAAAAAGAATGATTTGAAAGAGGAAGCGTTGGTGATTTAATTTACAGAAATAAAAGAAAAGAAATAAAAACAATTACTTACCTTCTTTTCACCAAGAGCTTACCTTGAATCTTCAGCTACGATGTTACCTTGAATTGGAGGCAATCAGCGCATAGCCCATAAGAGTTGATTATTGGTCTCTTTCACATTACATCATCAAGACAACTCAAGCATGAAATGATACAGAGAGAGACTCAATTCCATCGTCATGAGCTATCGGTGGTTCTCGCAAAGGTAAGGCTCTTTCGATGCTTTTAGACTCACTTGGAAGACAATTGTACCAAAAAGAAAAGTGAAGTAGAAAAGAAGAAGAAAAGAAAACTAAAAAGAAGTACATACAAAGAAAGAACATGGATTCGATTTCATAACGATCAAAGGAAAGAAAGAAACCTTACACCAGTGTCACTCTCAGCACAAGCTTCATTCTTGTTCTTCGATGAAAGTCTGAACTCCTCTGAATTACATAAATGAAAACTAAGATTACATGAAAAAGAAAAACAAAACCCTAAACTACAAAATGGAAAACTAGTCTAAATCCTATCTCTGCATGGTCGTCCCTTTTTCAACGCAAAGGCTGCCTTTTTATAGGCATAACCCACACGAGGAGGATCCCGGGGAGATCGGGGGAGCAAACGCTCCCTCTAACTCCCCAACCAAGCCGCGGAAATGCGACTTTGGCCGCGTTTTCGCGGCCAGGGTGTGGCCAGATGACCACACCCTGTTGGTGGGTCTCTCTGGGATTTCCTTCTGCATTTATCTTCAGTTAGTTTCTTCGTTTGAGTCCAGGTTTCTGACGAAATGACCTTGGATTCTTGGCTTTAACCGATCGATTCTGAGAGGATTCTTCTCAACCGGTTTTCAACCTCTTGATTTTGCCCTGATTTACTGAGTGCGAATTAATTCTGATTTAATTTAGAATTTTGGTGGGCTTTGGGCTCATTTCTCTTCATCTCCTTAAAGAATGGGCCTGCAAATAAATTAAGCAATTAATTAAGACAATGCAAAGTTTTATTCTAGAATAAGTATGAAAATATGATACTAAATATGCAACATTAGCGACCAATCACACCCCTATACCTATCTTTTGCTCGTCCTCGAGCAAAACAACTAAACTATACTAAGGATTATTAGACCACTTTCGCAGGTTACGCGATTGCACTGAGCATGTGCAACAAGCCGTTAAACCTCTAGGTTTCCCCTAGAGGATGAGTTTTGTCTCGTGAGGGTTTTAGCGGATTGCACCCACAAAATCAATAAAGAAAGGGAAATAAAGAGTTAGTATTTTCGAAAAGCATTTTGAAAGGGAAAAATATTTGAAATATAATTGTAAGATCTAAGCAATCTATAAGTTATAGGAAAACTAAATTTTTCATTCCCAAACTTAGTCTCTATTCAGAAATTTGTTATCAATTAAAGTAAGGAGTCAAATTGTACTTCTCATTTAGTCTATTACTTTACCCTAAGTCATATGCACTTGTGACTGTGAAAATATTGACTAAGGGTTCATTAACTCTAACTCTTATGCCTTATTTATATATATATATTCTTTTTGGTGGTATTATTTCTTAGCTTTATTAGGCTTTCTAATCTGCCCATGTAACGAGCCTTTAATCGATGACTCCCAAACCAAACGGTCTTAGGGCACCGGGTGAGAAGACACCCCTAGGACTTAAGGACTCGAGCAAACAAGGCCACAAACCTAAGGATTTTATTATATGAACCTCTTTTAGGCGTGAATACTTATGCTTTATTAGGCACAAATACCCAGCTTAATCAGAGGATTTTTATATATATTTTTCTTTTCAAACTTATCTAATCATCTTTCGCATAAATACTAAGGCTTACTTAGGCCAAAGCACCTAGCTAATCAATAATTAGATTTGTTTATCTTTTTTTTTTTATAAGGCATAAGAATCTTTGTTTTTGAACCCTAAGTGTGTAAGTGTATGAAGTGTGCATATTTTATTAAGGTAAAGATCAAGACTAAATTACTTTGACAAATTATCTTACTAACTCTAAATATCAAACAAATAATCTTATTTTGACCAAGTATAAGAAATCCTAATTTGGATTTTTCTATTCCTTAAAATTAACTTAATTTCTTACAAAAAATATGTCAAAATATTGTTTCTCTTTTCAAAAAGTTTTTAAAAGTAAAGAAAATGTTAAAATGTTTTTTAATTTATTTTAAAAACTAAGTTATGTTAGACCCTCCCCCACACCTATCTCATGCATTGTCCTCAATGTATGAATTAATGCGTAGATGCATGAAAAAGAAGAAAGGGAAGGAAAATGTTACCTTAAGGTGGTGGTTCCGGTGGTGGTCTGATTGGTCCACGAAATGCGGCCCAATCGACTTTTCGTTGGGTTCGGAGGAACCCACCAGAAATTTCACTAATATAACCCATTAAAATTGTGTATCCATGAAGGATTTTTATTAAGTATTTGACCCCATCTAATTTCCAAATTCCATAACTAATTTCAGAGTCAAATTTGTCAACCACCTCGTCCCAAAATGGAGTATGAAATGATAGAACGGTTGACTTGGACTCAGGAAGTATAGGAACTAATACCGACTCAGGAAGGTGACTTAAGTCAAGTAAAGGTTCAGGAGTCGAGACTGGTTCAAGAAGTGTGTCCAAGTCAAGAAGTTGAAACTCAAGTCCACATTGATTTTCTAACAATGGAATGTGATTTAATATTGGTGATTCATGTTCAGGAATGATAGGTGGGGGAATCAAAACTGACTCTAACATATTACTTAAGTTTGGTAACAAAACAGGAGTCAAGATTGATTCAGAAAGTTGAACTGGATCACAGATTTGAAAATCTAGGTCACATATCTCATTTGAGTTCAATATCAAAAAAATGAGAACTTGCCAATTTGTCAATAGGATTTTCAAAAGTATAAAATTGGTCAAGTTCAATATGATCATCAAAAATGGGTGATTCAATTTCATGATGAATTGGCACAGGATCCAATGTTGACTCGGGAAAAAGATTAAAATCAGGTGAAGATACCGGAGTCATTATTGAATCAGGAAGTAAAATTAAATCCCTAAGTTGGGGTTCATGATCATATTCATTTTCAAGTTCGATTTCAGGCAAGGGATAACTTGCCAAACTATCAATATTATTTGGAGTTTGGGCAAGTTCAAATGACTGTTCTGAAATGGAACCTTGATTTCCAAAACTACATGACTCTTCGGCTCTAACAGAATGGTTAGTGACATCAGAACTGGTCAAACGGTGAGAACGTAGAGATTCGACCATCATATCTATGTCACGATTTCGAGCATTTTGAGCATGAGTCATGTTTCAAGCATCTTTTCAATGTTGATGGATTCATTATTTTGATGAAAAGATGAAGTGTTGTCATGGAAGTGGTTGTGAAATTGTGAGTCCATCAGATTTTGTGATTGTTGTTTGGACTCACGCGTACTCCTTTCCAAAATTGATGGTTTTCTATTTTGGACTGGTGGAACTGAGTATGACTCTTGGGGATATTGTGGACTAGGTGGATAAGGGGGACAAGTTAGTTGAAAATTATGCTCAGGGGAGGTGAATCCCCACTGACTCGATGAAGAGTTAAAATTATTATGGAAATTATAGTTATTAGATTGGGGGCATGGGTTATATTGATTCGGATAAGACCAATCCGGCACACTAGGTTGGTTAAAGTCATGATATGCCGGGTTGGTAATATCCGAAAATAAACTCGGTGTGTAATATGGATTATTATTAAAGTTGAAAAAATTATTATCATAAGCCATATCACACAATAGAATACAAAAAAGAAAGAAAAAACAAACAAATAAGCAAACAAATAAAAAGAGAAAATTCTAACTAAGTTAGGGTAGACCTATGACCCAGACGACTCCTAACTGATTAGACTGTCTACGGGAGGTCTAATGCAGACTTTGACCACAAGCTAATCAGCCAGGTCAGGGCAAGGTTGGTGGGAGGTTTTCCGTCAAAGACGTTCCTTAATTAAATAACTACCAACCTTCGGGCTTTCGGCCCTTAAACCCTTTCCTCGACACTGATTTTGCAGGAGTCAAATTCCAACACCTTTCCCCCTTAGGATAATCTCCTAATTGAGTCCGAGATGTCCCTAGGGCCAACGTCTACTCATTTTTAGTTAGGCTTGGGTTAGTGAGTGCTTGGAATCTGATTTTTGGGCTAAGGAAGGGTGATTAAATCCCCACCTTATCTTGTTATGGGTTAGTGCCCTTAAGATAAGTTTGTGCAAGTGTACAAGATATAAAAATAAGATTCACTCAAAGCAATGAAAATCAACCAAGAGATGAGTCCTATTCTACATGCAATGCGAACGTACCTTGCTCCAGTACTCTTCAACAGTAAAAATAAATGAATTGAAAAGACACGTGCCTAAAATGTGAACGTCTAATCAAATTTTTTTATCTTTTTCAACAAGTATTTTACTGTTGGTTTATTAGCAGGTTTATGGTGATGGAATATAAGAAATAAAGTTGCAGCAAGCTATATTTTTGCAAAGCAAGCAACCCAGCACAAAACCTATTAGTAGTCAACTCTTTTTTGCCGCGGATCCGCGGCTTTGGCCGCGAAAACGCGGCAAATCAGAGGGCCCTTGGTCTCTGCTTTCTAGAGCAGAGGCCCAAGACCACTTGTATGTTACTGCAATCTTAATTTCCTGCTTTGCTTTCCCTATAACCTGCAACAGAGAAGAAAGCTCGTTTTAGTTCAAAAAAAAATTTCAATAAAAATCAGATTTCCGTAAAAACGTTACCCTCCCCGGCAACGGCGCCAAAATTTTGATTGAAGCAAAACCTGCACAAAAAATACAGAGTTTTAGATTTAGAATGAAGATGTGCAAGTGCTCAATTCTCACCGCTATAGCAAGTGGCTATGCGGGTCGTGATCCACAAGGAGGGTTTTGCGATAGAAGCGTTTACGTTTCTTTATTGAAATCTTAATGAAGATAAAACGAAGATTCTTCTTTGTTTTTAAGAAAGAAAAATGAAAAAACGAGTTATGTTAAAGTTAGAAAGAAAATGGTAGAGTGAGAAAGTGGAGAGAATCAGAGAGCGACTATGTACAAATGAGTTGAAAAAGAATGATTTGGAAGAGGTAGTGTTGGTGATTTAATTTACAGAAATAAAAGAAAAGAAATAAAAACAATTACCTACCTTCTTTTCACCAAGAGCTTACCTTGAATCTTCAGCTACGATGTTACCTTGAATTGGAGGCAATCAGCACATAGCCCATAAGAGTTGATTATTGGTCTCTTCCACATTACATCATCAAGACAACTCAAGCATGAAATGATACAGAGAGAGACTTAATTCCATCGTCATGAGCTATCGGTGGCACTCGCAAAGGCAGGGCTCTTTCAATGCTTTTAGACTCACTTGGAAGACAATTGTACCAAAAAGAAAAGTGAAGTAGAAAAGAAGAAGAAGAAGAAAACTAAAAAGAAGTACATACAAAGAAAGAACATGGATTCGATTTCATAACAATCAAAGAAAAGAAAGAAACCTTACACCAGTGTCACTCTCAGCTCAAGCTTCATTCTTATTCTTCGATGAAAGTCTGATCTCCTCTGAATTACATAAATGAAAACTAAAATTACATGAAAAAGAAAAACAAAAACCTAAACTACAAAATAGAAAACTAGTCTAAATCCTATCTCTGCATGGTCGTCCCTTTTTCAACGCAAAGACTGACTTTTTATGGGCATAACCCACACGAGGAGGATCCTGGGGAGATCGGGGGAGCAAACGCTCCCCCCAACTCCCCAACCAAGCCGCTGAAACGCGGCTTTGTGGCCACACCCTGTTGGTGGGTCTCTCTGGGATTTCCTTCTGCATTTATCTTCAGTTGGTTTCTTCATTTGAGTCCAGGTATCTGACGAAATGGCCTTAGATTCTTGGCTTTAACCGATCGATTCTGAGAGGATTCTTCTCAACCGGTTTTCAACCTCTTGATTTTGTCCTGATTTACTGAGTGCGAATTAATTCTGATTTAATTTAGAATTTTGGTGGGCTTTGGCTCATTTCTCTTCATCTCCTTAAAGAATGGGCCTGCAAATAAATTAAGCAATTAATTAAGACAATGCAAAGTTTTATTCTAGAATAAGTATGGAAATATGATACTAAATATGCAACATTAGCGACCAATCAGTCACCAATGATGATATGGGGGCGCATAAAGCAACTCCTACAAGATAGATTCCTTCCACCTGACTATCATCAAATCCTTTACAAACAAAATGAGCAATGTAAGTTAGGTAAGAGGACTGTGGCAGCATACGCGGAGGAGTTCTACCTCCTCTAGTCGCAATGCGACTTATTCCCATCGGAAGAGCAGTAGACTTCAAAGTACATCAACGGGCTGAAGTACTCCATCTAGGAATGTATGACCCTCCACGATGCGACCTCTGTCGACGAGGCCCAGAATAAAGCCATGAAGGTATCATAGGATGCTAGGGTACCCCATCAAGAGCTGTTACGTCTTTAAAGATATCCTTCAAGCTCTGATCGATGCGGAAGTGCTAAAGCTCTGTCCAAAACAGAAGAAAGTGACGGCTAATAGACATCATTTCTTCAGTTTAGAAAACAGCCTCCAGCACCGTCCGGAGTAGTTCCCATCCCGAAAGGAGAACTAAGAATGATCAATACAGACTCACATCATCAACATAAGAAAGGTCTTGTACCTATCCCTACACATCAGGGAGAAATTATGTGGGTTCATCCCGACCTTGTGGATGGCCAACAGTGGACTACTGTTGCCAACAGAAAGTCCAAAGGCAAGGCGAAAGTTTCGTCCTGTAATGTGGTGTGCGCTTCTTCCCGGGAAGCAGAAACCGATGTTCCCTCACTAACCGATTCGGAAGAGGAAACAATCGTCCTTACCACAGAGCTCAATAAACTGCTTGTCGCAGAAACTCGCTCGGGTCAGTCGTATTTAAAGAAGTACGATGAGATGGTGGCAAGCCCCCCTAAACCTACTGCAGAGCCAACTAAGCCCTCCACGAAGCAACCTGTGGAGAAGAAGAAAGAGCTTCAGTTTTTCAAGGCTCTTCTAAAGAACAACGCGGAAAGATCTCCAACACCTTACTGTTTTGACGTCTTGGCTCAACTGGCCAATATCTCGGCCAAGATCACCCTCTTTGAGCTCCTGAGACTATCAAAGTCAACAAAAGAAGTTATGAAGGAAGCCCTAGCTGATGCTGAGCCCTTCATGGCCCAGATCCCAGCTGGACCATAGGAGGAAGATAAAGAGGACTGCCTCCATGCCTCTCAAAATGCTCCCTGCATCACCTCATGTTAGATGACATGCAGGTTAAAGGGAGACAAGATCGGCCCCTGTACTTCACAGGATACATTGGATCGTCTGAAGTAAGCCGCATTCAGGTAAATCCAGGATCTGTATTGAGCATCATGCCTCGCCAGGTCATGCAGCACTTAGGAATCCCCACCCACCGATTGAGCGCCACCCAAACTACCATCATGGTTTAACGCCAATGGTACGCGCCCAAAGGGAAGATCAAGCTCAAATGCCAAATTGGGAATCTAAGATCTGAAATGACATGCTATGTAATCAACGCCGACACTTCACACAATTTGCTGCTCGGACGACCATGGATTCATCGTAATTCCATCGTCCCCTCCACTCTCCATTAAGTTATGAAGTACATCGACGGAAGTGAGAAAGTCCGAATGTTAATTGCCGATAGGCACCCGTTCAAGGGGGTAGAGAACTATTTCACAGACTCTCTCCTGTACCAAGACTCTCTGGAGACGAACGAGAACCCACAGCCAGAGGAACCAGACTCTGGTAATGAAGCTGACACTGAGCCAGAGGCGGAAGAAGAGTGCATGTGGGTATTAAATCCACTTATTACGAGCATTAATAAGCTCGATGTTAATAACACCGCCGAAGATATAGGCGAGTTGTATATTAATGAAGAGTTGAATTTGGCTTACTTTTCTGTGTTTACTTCTAATTCAGTACCATCAGACACTAGTACAGAGGTGGATAATGACCCAGGTCAGCAATGGATGCTCGACATCGTTGCATGTACCAATAAAGTCATCCCTCAAAACGTACCAAGATGTCAGTGATGCGCAAGAATCAGTATTCATGGTCCCAGCATCATGCAAAGGCCAAAAACTAATTCTTTTCAGAAGAATTAAGTCCAAATTGATGTCTCGTGAAGACTCAGAAAGCGAGAACGAATCTCCTCAGTTCTCTCATTATAAGCCAAACATACTCAGAATGATAGAGAGGATAAGGTATGATCTAATAAATGGTCCTGATTTGAACTTCGACAAAGGAAGAAGAACACTACTACGATCTTTCATTCCGAAAGGGAAGACCTCCGACTATTACTATCAAACTCGCAAGGGTTTGGGCTATGTGACAGCTCCAATTTCATCAGCCTCTAAGTCCGAAGAGTCATTATACCATGTTACTCATCTGGCACGTCATTGTGGGAATCGGACGTCAGTATCGGCAACCTCTTTGGAGAACTTTCAGTAAACATGGTTTTAGCAAGCCACCTGAAAGACGGAGATGAAGAAATGATCTAGTCTGATATAGATCCTTGGATCAAACACCTAAATACTCTCTGGGATATTCGGTTTGAACAACGCGAACCACCCACGGAAGATAAGATCACCCATATTAATCTGAGAGATGAGGCTCATCCTAAGCCCATCTTTATAAGCGAAAGCCTATCACCCTCCGAGAAAGAAGACTTAATATCTCTTGTGGGAGAGTATATAGATGTTTTCACTTGGAATCATGAGGACATGACTGGGCTTGATCCTCGAGTGGCTATGCATCGCCTTAACATTAATTCGGACGTGAAGCCAATCAAACAGTAGCAGTGACGATTCCATCTAGAAATAATAGAAGCAATCCAGTCGGAAGTCAAAAAGCTTATAGACTCTGGTTTCATAAGGGAGGAGCAACACCCTGATTGGTTAGCCAATATCGTCCCCGTTACCAGGAAAAATGGGAAGATCCAGATTTGCATCGATTTTCATGATCTAAATGAAGCCTGTCCCAAAGATGAATTCCCTCTCCCAATCACGGATATCATGATTGACAATACGTGCAGGTTTGAACGAATATCCTTCATGGATGGATTCTCAAGGTACAATCAAATCAAAATGTACCCTAATGATGAAAAGCATACTTCTTTCAGGATACCACTGGGAGATTATTGCTATACCGTCATGCCTTTCATACTGAAAATGCGGGGGCAACATATCAGAGTGCTATGAATGCACTTTTCCATGAACACATGCGTAAAACAATGGAATGCTACGTCGACGATATTGCAGTGAAAAGACGCACCAAGGGCGACCACATAGCCGATCTGAAGACAGTTTTTAAAATCATGCAAGCACATCAGTTGAAAATGAACCCCACCAAATCTTTCCTGGGGGTAGCCAGCGGTAAATTCCTAGGGTTTGTGGTAACATCCAAAGGAATTCACCTAGACCCAGAAAAAGTTCGTGCCGTCCGAGAGATGCAACCTCCAAGGAATCTCAGGGAGCTTAGAGGATTGCAAGGGCGACTAGCATAGATCCGGAGGTTTATCTCAAATCTCTCCGAAAGATGCCAACCCTTCACCAAATTAAAGAAAAAAGGCATCTCATTCATCTGGGATGATGCTTGCCAACAAGTGTTTGAGAAAATCAAGTAATATCCCATGCAACCACCTGTCCTTACAGCTCCGATGTCAGGAAAACCTTTCCTGATATACATTCGAGCGATGGATCATTCTTTAAGAGCTTTACTAGCCCAGAATGATGATCAGGGACACGAGCAGGCAACCTACTATCTGAGCAAAACCATGATCGGAGCCAAACATCGGTATAACCCAATCGAAAAAGAATGTTTGGCGTTGGTGTTCACCGTCCAGAAAATGCGACACTACTTGGTAGGCCAAACTATAAATATTATATCAAAAGTCAACCCTTTGAGGTTGCTCATGACGAAGCCATCGTCGCTAAATGGTCGACTGGCAAAATGGGCCATACTACTCTCCCAATATGAGATGCGCTTTCTACTGTAAAAAGCCGTGAAGGGACAAGCGGTGGTAGATTTTCTAACTGAACATCCAGATCCGAGAGCGATCGAGCTTTACGAGGATCTCCCAGACGAAGTTGCTGAAGTTTGTCTGACCCAGACATCTTTTGAAAGACAGGTGTGGCAACTTTTCTTCGACGGTGCATCGAGAACACGTTCGCAAGGGCATGTCATAGCAGGAGTGTGGGTAGTACTGGTCTCCCCACAGAACTACGTGATCCCTCGTGCATTTTCATTAACCGAGCCATGCTCCAACAATGTAGCGGAATATAATGCCCTCTTGATTGGAATGCAAATCACCAATGAGATTGGCGTTAAAAATCTCGAAGCATACAGTGACTCTAAACTCATCGTTCACCAAGTTCGCGGAGAGTGCGAAGTCAGGCATGAAGACTTAGTACCCTATTTCAATGCAACTATCTCTATGGCCCAAAAGTTTGGAAACTTTTACATCGATCATGTATCACGCCAGCAAAATGCGCATGCAGATGCACTGGCATCTCTCGCTGCCTCCTTAACCCTTCCACCTGGAGTAGTAGAGAAAATACTTGTCTATAGCCACGACTTGTATTGCCCAAGAGTCACTTTTGAAGATCGCCAAAAGCCGACAGGAGACTGTCAAGCCAAAGAAGCTCTTGAGATATCAGCCGGTCCAGAGCCTAGGGATTGGCGATTCCCGTACATCGACTATGCCTTGTACGACATCCTTCCGGATGATCCTAAAGAGGCGGCTGTTATTAGAAGGAAAGCCCCCAAATTCTACTATAATGCGATCACGCGAACACTGTATCACCGATCGCATGATGAGATCCTCCTTCGCTATTTTTCGTAAAAGGAGGCACAGGAAGTAAATCAAAGAAGTGTATGATGGCATGTGTGGAGCTCATCAACCCGGTCCAAAACTTAGAGATTGACTCTGAAGACTGGGATATTATTGGCCTAAGATGATCCCGGACGCCATCACTTACGCCAAACGATGCCACGCCTGTCAAGTCCAGGCGATTTTATCCATCAAGCACCAGGATATTTTTGCTCTACAACCTCAACCTGGCCATTTGAGATGTGGGGAATGGACGTGGTCGGCCCTATCAACCCACCTTCATCCAAAGGACATCGGTTCATCTTAGTTATAACCTATTACTTCTCTAAATAGGCTGAAGCTATTCCCTTGAGGGAGGTAAAGGCATCTGACATGATCAAATTTGTTAAGCATCATGTCATTTACCACTTTGGTTGCCACGACAGATCATTCATGACAATGGGTCCCAGTTCATCAGCCAAGCTTTCCAAAGATTCTGCAACAAGTTCAGAATTCAGAGTGTGTCCTCAACGGCATACTACTCAGCCGCTAATGGCCTCGCAAAAGCTTTCAACAAGACTATAGGAAAGCTTCTTAAGAAATTCGTTTCGAAGAGCCAACGGGACTGGGACGACAAATTAGGTGAATGCTTATGGGCCTATCGCACGACGATTCAAACCTTAATGAAAGCTACACCATTCTCTTTAGTATATGAGTGTGAAGCCATACTCCCACTAGAAATCCAAATCCCATTTCTACGTGTCACCTTAACGGCAGAGATGATGAATGAGGAGAAGCATCGACTGCGACTCCAAGAGCTAGAAGCTTTGGACGATAAACGCCTACAAGCTCAACAGCAAATCGAGCTCTATCAAGCTCGAATTACCAGAGCCTTCAACAAGAAAGTCAAGGAGTGAACTTTCAAGAAAGGTGACCTTGTCTTAGCTTTCAGAAGACCTATGATGATGGCGCATAAGATCAAAGGAAAATTTCAGCCCAAATGGGAAGGACTATTTGTAGTAGAGTCGGTCTACTCAAATGGAGCATATTGCCTCATAACCTCAGATGGTGATATGCTCATGATGCCAATCAACGGTAAATTCTTAAAGAAATACTATCCTTGATAGCATTCTTCTCCTGATCAGGTTAATACTACACCTCTGATCGAAACTCCAGATCCAAGAGAAGCTTCTTCCCTTCATTGGATCATATCAAGGGCAATCAGTGTCAAGCCGATCAAGCGATGGTCACATCATGACGCATGATATAAAATTTGAAGAAGAAACAAAATACAAGACTTCGATTTTAGCTTGGCTACTCTTCTATAGACATCCGACGCCTCCAACGGCTTAAGATAGAGGAAAATATTAGCTTTTAAGTCTAACATAAGTCTTCGACAACTCATCATGCTGAGTGGAATAGCATGGCTAGCCCAACTCAAACAGTATTTAGTAAAGGCACACCAAATCCGTTGATAGCTGAGGGTTTACTAAAAATCCTTAGGGACTTGGTCCCATCCTCTCCCCCAAAATCTCCTACCAATTCTCACCCACAGAATGGTAGGGCCACAATAATACCTGTGTCCATCTCCCTAATGAAAGGAAATAGGATTTGTCAAGTTAATATTAAACCTCTGACAAACCAGATTTTTTAGTCCCCAGTGGATTCAGTCAAGTTAAAATTACACCTCTAACATTCTAAATTTCACTTGTCAATTCTCATCAATAGAATGACAAGTCCTTAAAATTGCTCCTATTGCAAACCAAACTTGTCAAGTTAAAATTACACGTCTGACATTCCAAATTTCACTTGTCAATTCTCATCAATAGAATGACAAGTCCTCAAAATTGCTCCTATCGCAAATCAATTCTTGTCAAGTTCAAATTACACCTCTGACAAATTACTTTAAGTTTAACACCACACCTCTAACAGTGATTAAATTGTTATCAAGTTCAATAATAAACCTCTGACAGGCACTTTCCCTCAGGTTTCCATGTCGAAGCTGAGATGAGCGATGCTAAGTTCATCACACCTCTAGCGTCGGTTCATTACTAAGTTCAATTATACACCTATGACAATGACTTTCCCTCGAACTTCCATATCGAAGTCGAGATGACCAATGCCAAGTTCAAAATTACACCTCTAACATTACCTTCACTGCTAAGTTTAACATTACACCTATGACAGTGATGTTTTCAGCCTTCCCAAATGGAGCTGAAATTCCCGTCGAGGTCAAGTTAATATCACACCTCTGACCCACATTTCTGTCAAGTTAATATCACACCTCTGACAGTAATCTTAAATTTCTGAAATGAAATTTTTCCTAATTTTGACTTGTTAAATTAATTATCGCATTTTTAACAAGTCAAGAGTCCCTACTTCTATGTGTCTGATTTTCAATGCAAAAAAAAAAAATGAATTCAAGACATGTAAGAAGACAAGAAAAAGTATCACTTTTATTAATATTCAAACATATGAAAGTGATACAAGACGCTCTCTTATACAATAAGATTGAGTGTTATAATAAAGGAGTACAAAGAAGTCTCTCTCTCAGCGAAAGGTTGCACTCACTCCTCACAGACATCTACACTACTCAAAATACAAGATGTTTGGAAGAGCACCGAAGAAAGGTTCTTCTCTTTCCTACTGAATTATGTCGCAGTTGACCGGTGTTGAGATGACTGACTGCTGACTACATCATGATGCATGATGTAAACATTGAAGAAGCTCATCGCTAACCGAGAACAATGATGTTTCTCGAGGTCAAAATGCAGAAGATTATTCTGATTCCACCCGGCCAATTGGTGTGGGCCGTAATTCTTCATTGATGAACATCTCCACCACCAAAAAGTCATCTAACGAGCATGGATTTTTTGTCGATGTCACTTTTGGGGATAAGATTAGTGAAGGGAGGATCCGAGACCTTATAGGTGACGTCCTTTTTCTCGTGACCTGCAAGAGGATCATACCCACCACCATACCCATCACCATACCCACTGTGACCATGACAAACCCCGAGCATTGCTGGTGCGTCATGTCTAATAAGGCCTTGACAGATATCTCAAGAGCGCGAACAAGCTGGCGGGTCGAAATATTCTCCCTTGAGCCCAGCGAAGATGCGGAAGACTGACTGAGGCTGCCAGAACCTGCAAGAAGCAAAAAACTAAAAAGTTAAAATTCTGTTAAGGCAGAAACAGAAAAGCTGAAGAGCAGACGTGATTGAAGTTGTGAACTTCAGACGCGGAGTTGGCCAGTGCAGATCTGAACGCAGTTTGATGTCAGACCTGCGTCCAAGATAAAAGACGCGAGGTAACCCAGACGCAGAGTTCGCCACACCCGCATTTAAGAAACAAGGGTTGCCACATCTATATCCAGAGATCTCTAAAATTCTCTTGAGTTAAGAACCTTAAACGCGGGCTTTATGTACAAAACTCACATTTCAAGATCTAACTACAGAGTTTGTCACACTCGCCTCAAAAGACTTATGACTTAGAATTAAAAGTCAGCCAGATCTCTTCATCAAGAAGCCTGGAAGATGCGACTTCCGAACACTAGCGCATCAATTAGAATTCAAGAAGAGATAAAGAGACCGAGTTTCTTCAATAGACAGGAAGACAGAAAATCAGAAGGACTGAGTATTTCATGGCGACAACTGGTTCCTATCCGGAGAAGAATTCTCTAGAAGTTGAACTTTACGCATCAAGGCGCGGCTGCAAAGAGCACTTAAAGCGATGCTTTTTGATCTTGAAATCACTTGATAGTGATAATCTTTGGAGAAGATTAAAGGAAAGTATGAAAGCTTTGAGTTCTTGCTGTTCATTGGAACACATCCCCTTGAAGGAAAGATAGACAAATCAAGACAAAGACCCTCAGAGCGCATGCTCTCAAAGGAAAATAGCCTAAATAATGGGCTGTTAAGGGGCTGAGGCCTATTTATAGGCAAGTCATAAGGCTTATAATTAATGGCATAAAAATCAAAGCCATTGGCCTTAATTCTCGCACGAACATCAAGTCCAATAAGGAGCTGACACATGGATTGCCACTTCGGGAAGCATCGAAGGACACAAGTCTCCAATCGTCAACGCCGACTTGGAATTAAAAGATCCAATAAGATCTTTAAGACGGGCTGCATGTGACGCTTAGGAAGCTGTGTTGGACGCAGACTCAAAGGTCGTGTCCATAAGTCTGCGACCTTTCATAGATCTAAGGGCTGCGTTGCTTTTATTCCTGCTGAAGAGGCCACAACCGTGTCTCCTTAAGTGGTTCAGAGCCGCGTCTTCTCAGCAAGCTGGGACCATTCTCCACGACTATTCAGGGTTACGTCATGAGTTCACTGATTGAGCTACAACCTGCACAAAAAATACGAGATTATAGAACTTAAGAAAGAATATGTGCAAGTGCTCAATTCTTCCGCTATAGCAAGTGGCTATGCGGGTCGTGATCCACAAGGAGGGTTTGCGATGGAAGCTTTACGGTTCTTTATTAAAATCGTTATGAAAATAAGCGAAAGTTCTTCTCTGTTTTAAAGTTATAAAAATGAAAAAGAAAGTTATAGTTAAAGTTAGAAGAATATGAAAGACGAAGAAGGTGAAAAAATCAGAAAACAATAAAAGCGACTATGTACAATGAAGTGGAGAGAAGAATGAAAACAATTTGGAAGAAGTGGTTGGTGATCTAAACTAAGAAAGAAAAGAAAAGAAGTAAAGAAAAGTTAAGAGATACTTACCTAGGTTGATTGATGACTTACTTGGAAACCTTTTTGCAAGTTCTACCTTTTTGCTTCGGAGGCGTTCAACGCATAGATCATAAACTCGAGCTCGGTCCCCGTGCACATTATATCGTCAAGCATAAGAAGAACGAAGTGATGCGGATCTTGGAAGAGGAGAACGTCTTCATGAACTATCGCTGGCTCTCACGTAGCTTAGTTATACTTGCTTTGGAATTCACTTGTACGCTCAACAACAACAACCAAGGTAAAGTAGAAGAGGAAGACGAAACAAAAGGAAATACAAACTTAAAAAGAACTTTTACCTTTATTAATTGCAGAGACAATGGAAGAAAGGAGGAGGGTACATCGTCAGTGTCACTCTCAACTTCAGCCTCTCTCTCTTACTTACATGAATCTTCTTCTACCCTAAGTTACATACCAGTTACATAAAAAGAAAAGAAAAACCTAAACTACAAAGAATTAAAACTAGGCTAAATCCTAATCTGCCTTCACCTCCCATTTTCAGCGCAAGTACAGGCCTTTTATAGGCAAAACCCTAACCACCATGATCCCGGGGAGGTCAGGGGAGCAAACGCTCCCCCTAACTCCCCAACAAAGCCGCAAAAACGTGGCCCAAGCAGCGTTTCCGCGGCCGGGGTGTGGCCAGGTGGCCACACCCTGTTGGTGGGTCTCCCCGGTTTCTCCTTCTGACTTTATCTGGAGTTGGTTTTGCAGTTTGGCTCTGAGATTTTGAAGGAATGGCCTTGGATTCTTGGTTTTAACCGATCGATCCTGAGAGAATTCTTCTCAACCGGTTTCAACCTCTTGATTTTGCCCTGATTTTGTGTGTGCGAATTAATTCTGATTTAATTCAGAATTCTGGTGGGCTTTTGGGCTCATTTCTCTTCATCTCCTTAAAGATTGGGCCTGCAAATAAATTAAACAAATAATTAGGACAATGCAGGCTTTTATTCTAAAATAAGTATGGAAATGTGACATTAAATATTCAACATTAGCAACCAATCACACCCCCATACCTATCTTTTGCTCGTCCTCGAGCAAAACAACTAAATTATACTAAGGATTATTAGATCACTTTCGCAGGTCGCGCGATTGCACTGAGCATGTGCAACAAGCCGTTAAACCTCTAGGTTCCCCCTAGAGGATGAGTTTTGTCTCGTGAGGGTTTTCAGTGGATTACACCTACAAAATCCATAAAGAAAGAGAAATAAAGAGTTAGTATTTTCGAAAAGAATTTTGAAAGCGAAAAATATTTGAAATATGATTGTAAGATCTAAGCAATCTATAAGTTATAGGAAAGCCGAATTTTTCATTCCTAAACATAGTCTCTATTCAAAAATTTGTTATCAATCAAAGTAAGGAGTCAAATTGTGCTTCTCATCTAGTCTATTACTTTACCCTAAGTCATATGCACCTTGTGAATGTGAAAATTTTGACTAAGGGTTCATTAATTCTAACTCTTATGCCTTATTTATTTTATATATATACTTTTTTTTGTGGTATTATTCCTTAGTTTTATTAGGCTTTCTAATCTGCCCATGTAACGAGCCTTTAATCGATGACTCCCAAACCAAACGGTCTTAGGGCACCAGGTGAGAAAACACCCTCAAGGACTTAAGGACTCGAGCAAACCAGGCCACAAAACTAAGGATTTTATTATATGAACCTCTTTTAGGCGTGAATACTTATGCTTTATTAGGCACAAATACCCAGCTTAATCAGAGGATTTTTCTTTTCAAACTTATCTAATCATCTTTCGCATAAATACTAAGGCTTGCTTAGGCCAAAGCACCTAGCTAGTCGATAATTAGACTTGTTTTTTTTTTTCCCCAAACTCATCTAATTATCTTTTGCATAAATACTAAGGCTTTCTTAGGCCAAAGCACCTAGCTAATCAATAATTAGATTTGTTTATATATATATTTTTTTATAAGGCATAAGATCTTTGTTTTTGAACCCTAAGTGTGTAAGTGTATGAAGTGTGCATATTTCATCAAGGTAAAGATCAAGACTAAATTACTTTGACAAATTATCTTCCTAACTCTATAAATCAAACAAATAATCTTATTTTGACTAAGTATAAGAAATCCTAATTTAGATTTTCCTATTCCTTAAAATTAACTTAATTTCTTACAAAATAAGTCAAAATATTGTTTCTATATTTCAAAAAGTTTTTTTTTTTAAAGTAAAGAAAAATGTTAATTTTTTTTATTTTAAAGAAAAAGAAAAGTTATGTTAGACCCTCCCCCACACCTATCTCATGCATTGTCCTCAATGTATGAATTAATGCATAGATGCATGAAAAAGACGAAAGGGAAGGAAAAGGTTACCTTAAGGTGGTGGTTCCGGTGGTGGTCTGATTGGTCCACGAAACGCGGCCCAATCAACTTTTCTTGGGTCTCGGAGGAACCCACCAGCAATTACTCTAATATAACCCACTAAAAAGATGAATCCATAAAGGATTTTTATTAAGTATTTGACCCCATCTAATTTCCATATTCCATAACTAATTTCGTAGTCAAATTTGTCAACCACCTCGTCCCAGAATGGAGTATGAAATGATAGAACGGTTGACTTGGACTCAGGAAGGACAGGAACTAATACCGACTCAGGAAGGTGACTTAAGTTAAGTAAAGGTTCAGGTGTCGAAATTGGTTCAAGAAGCGGGTCCAAGTCGAGAAGTTGAAACTCAAGTCCAAATGTATTTTCTAACAATGAGATGTGACCTAATTTGGGTGATTCCAGTTCAGGAATGATAGGTGGAGGAATCAAAACTGACTCTAAAATATTACTTAAGTTTGGTAACACAACAGGAGTCAATATTGATTCAGAAAGTTGAACTGGATCACAGATTTGGGAATCTAGGTCACATATCTCATTGAGTTCAATATCAAAAAATTGAGAACTTGCCAATTTGTCAATAGGATCTTCAAAAGTGTATAATTGGTCAAGTTCAATATGATCCTCAAAGATGGGTGATTCAATTTCATTATGAATTGGTACAGGATCCAATGTTGACTCCGGGAAAAGATCGAAATCAGGTGAAGATACCGGAGTCATAATCGAATCAGGAAGTAGAATTGAATCACTAAGTTGGGGTTCAGGATCATATTCAAGTTCTATTTCAGGAAAAGGAAAACTTGCTAAACTGTCAATATCTTTTTCAAAATTTGGAGTTTGGGCAAGTTCAAAGGGTTGTTCTGAAATGGAATCTTGATTTTCAAAACTACATGACTCTTCGGCTCTAACAGAATGGTTAGTGACATCAGAACTGGTCCAACGGTGAGAACGTAGAGATTCGACCATCATATCTATGTCACGATTACGATTGTTTTGAGCCTGAGTCATGGATTCAAGCATCTTTTCATAGTTGATAGGTTCATTGTTTTGATGAAAAGATGAAGAATTGTCTTAGAAGTGGTAGTGAAATTGTGAGTCCATCAGATTTTTGGATTTGTGTTTGGACTCACGCATACTCATTTCCAAAATTGATGGTTTCCTATTTTGGACGGGTGGAACTGAGTATGACTCTTGAAAATATTGTGGACTAGGTGGAGAAGGAGGATAAGTTGGTTGATAATTATGCTCGGGGGAGGTGAATCCCCACTGACTCGGTGAAGAGTTGAAATTATTATGGACATTATAGTTATTAGATGGGGGACATGGGTTATATTGATTCGGATAAGACCAATCCGGCACACTAGGTTGGTTAAAGTCATGATATGCCGGGTTGGTAATATCTGAAAATGAACTCGGTGTGTAATATGGATTATTATTAAAGTTGAAAAAATTATTATTATAAGCCATATCACACAATAGAATACACACAAAAAAGAAAGAAAAGCAAACAAATAAACAAACAAGAAAGAAAAAATTCTAACCTAAGTTAGGGTAGACCTAGACCTAGACGACTCCTAACTGGTTAGACTGTCCACGGGAGGTCCAATGCAGACTTTGACCACAAGCTAATCAGCCAGGTCAGGGCAAGATTGGTGGGAGGTTTTCCGTCAAAGACGTTCCTTAATTAAATAACCACCAATCTTCGAGCTTTCGGCCCTTAATCCCTTTCCTAGACACTGATTTAGCAAGAGTCAAGTTCTAACACCTTTCCCCCTTAGAATAATCTCCTAATTGAGTCTGAGATGTCCCTAGGGCAAACGTCTACTCATTTTAAGTTAGGCTTGGGTTAGTGAGTGCTTGGATTCTAATTTTTGGGCTAAGGAAGGGTGATTAAATCCCCACCTTATCTTGTTATTGGGTTGGTGCCCTTAAAATCAATTAGTGCAAGTGTACAAGATATGTAAGATTCACTCAAAGCTATATAAATCAACCAAGAAGTGAGTCCTATGCTAAATTCAATGCATACGTACCTTGCTCCAGCACTCTTCAACAGTAAAAATAAATGAATTGAAAAAAACGCATGCCTAAAATGCAAACGTCTAATCAATTTTTAACTTTTGCAACAAACGTTATACTGTTGATTATTTAGCAGGCTTATGTGATGGCATATAGGAAATAAAGAATTGCAGAGAACTAGAATTTGCAAAGCAAGCAGCCCTGCAAAAACCTGTTAGTAGTCAACTCATCCTTGCCGCGGATCTGCGGCTTTTGCCGTGGAAACGCGGCAATTCAGAGGGCCCTTGGTCTCTGCTTTCTAGAGCAGAGGCCCAAGGCCACTTGTATGTCACTGCAATATAATTTCCTGCTTTGCTTGCCTGTAACCTGCAACAGAGAAGAAAATTCGTTTAGTTCTAAAAAATTTTCAAAAAAAATTCAGATTTCAATAAAAAAACATGTTACTCTCCCCGGCAACGGCGCCAAAATTTGATTGAGGTACAACCTGCACAAAAAATACGAGATTATAGAACTTAAGAAAGAATATGTGCAAGTGCTCAATTCTTCCGCTATAGCAAGTGGCTATGCGGGTCGTGATCCACAAGGAGGGTTTGCGATGGAAGCTTTACGGTTCTTTATTGAAATCGTTATGAAAATAAGCGAAAGTTCTTCTCTGTTTTAAAGTTATAAAAATGAAAAAGAAAGTTATAGTTAAAGTTAGAAGAATATGAAAGACGAAGAAGGTGGAAAAATCAGAAAACAATAAAAGCGACTATGTACAATGAAGTGGAGAGAAGAATGAAAACGATTTGGAAGAAGTGGTTGGTGATCTAAACTAAGAAAGAAAAGAAAAGAAGCAAAGAAAAGTGAAGAGATACTTACCTAGGTTGATTGATGACTTACTTGGAAACCTTTTTGCAAGTTCTACCTTTTTGCTTCGGAGGCGTTCAACGCATAGATCATAAACTCGAGCTCGGTCCCCGTGCACATTATATCGTCAAGCATAAGAAGAACGAAGTGATGCGGATCTTGGAAGAGGAGAACGTCTTCATGAACTATCGCTGGCTCTCACGTAGCTTAGTTATACTTGCTTTGGAATTCACTTGTACGCTCAACAACAACAACCAAGGTAAAGTAGAAGAGGAAGACGAAACAAAAGAAAATACAAACATAAAAAGAACTTTTACCTTTATTAATTGCAGAGACAATGGAAGAAAGGAGGAGGGTACATCGTCGGTGTCACTCTCAACTTCAGCCTCTCTCTCTTACTTACATGAATCTTCTTCTACCCTAAGTTACATACCAGTTACATAACAAGAAAAGAAAAACCTAAACTACAAAGAATTAAAACTAGGCTAAATCCTAATCTGCCTTCACCTCCCATTTTCAGCGCAAGTACAGGCCTTTTATAGGCAAAACCCTAACCACCATGATCCCGAGGAGGTCGGGGGAGCAAACGCTCCCCCTAACTCCCCAACAAAGCCGCGAAAATGTGGCCCAAGCCGCGTTTCCGCGGCCAGGGTGTGGCCAGGTGGCCACACCCTGTTGGTGGGTCTCCCCGGTTTCTCCCTCTGACTTTATCTGGAGTTGGTTTTGCATTTTGGCTCCGAGATTTTGAAGGAATGGCCTTGGATTCTTGGCTTTAACCGATCGATCCTGAGAGGATTCTTCTCAACCGGTTTCAACCTCTTGATTTTGCCCTGATTTTGTGTGTGCGAATTAATTCTGATTTAATTCAGAATTTTGGTGGGCTTTTGGGCTCATTTCTCTTCATCTCCTTAAAGATTGGGCCTGCAAATAAATTAAACAAATAATTAGGACAATGCAGGCTTTTATTCTAAAATAAGTATGGAAATGTGACATTAAATATGCAACATTAGCAACCAATCATTCACACCCATTCACAAGACTTGGAGGCTGCGTCCTAAAGCCGTGTCTCAATCGTAAACTCAGTACAACCCAAGTTTGTGCCCTCTTAAGGGACCAGAATCACGTCTCTATTTAGTCAGAGCTGCGTCCTCACCAACCAGCTGAGAAACACGTGTCATTCTTGATGTAGTTGCAGTTAGGACCCCAAAATCGCGTCTCTACTGCAGATAAAGGTCACGTCCATGGATCCTCGTCCTTTCATGAACCTGAAGGTTGCACTGCATTTATTAAAGAATGCAAGTCTGCGTCTCAGAATTACGTCTCTCTTAAGTCAGAGCCGCGTCCTTGCCAAACAGCTAAGGTTAGCGCGTCGTTCTTGATGAGCCTGAACTGTGTCTCCACTGCAAATGAAAGCCGCGTCTCAATCATGAACTCAGTACAGCCTGAGTTTGCGCCCTCTCAAGGGACCAGAGTCGCGCCTCTATTGAGTCAGAGCCGCATCCCCACCAACCAGCTGAGACCCGTGCGTCATTCCTGAGGAGCACAAAACCGCGTCTCTACTACAAAAGAGTGCCGCGTCTCGCTCAAGAACTCAGTATAGCTTGAATTTAGTATTCATGGTCGTACCCTATCAAAATGACTAAGGACTGCGTTTCCATAAACAATCAAGGAGTATGACTATGAAAACTGAGTTCAGCCAGGCAGTAAAAGAGTCTGAAAGGATAAAGATGAGAAAAATTTGAGAACTTTTATTATTTGACTCAAAAATGATAAAAGTTACACAAACGCTCTTATTCGACAGATGGAGTGTTAAAAAAAAGGGAGAAGTAGGCTAATAATCATGTTTCGCCAAAGAACGGATTTGTTCCCGGAGGCGATGCATCTCGTGCTAACGTGCCTTTTCAGCTTCCACCAAAGCTTGGACCCGCAACTTTTCCTCGGATAAAAATCTCTTCGTAACCAGTTGCGCCTGAAGAGAATCCAACCTGGAGGAATGAGCAGTAAGGTTTTCTTGAACCTGTGTCTTCGCAGCCTCCAGCTCTTCCAGCTTTTTTCTAGCAATAGCAAGTTTCTGCTCATTGGCCTCAATCAAGGCTTGCGCCCTGGCAATAGTAATCCGAGCAATGGTGATAACTTGCTTTGCACTCTTGATGATGATTTCAGATTCCTTTGAATCACCAACCAGTCTTTGGTAGCCAGCTTGGAAGTGCTGGAGATGGCGGGCTTCTTCAGACATTTGCTCCTCTATCTCCTTTCGCTCGTGTTCTTGAGCGGCGAGGAGCTTACTCAGTGTTGACCGAGCCTCATCCATTGAGCCATCATTCTCTAGGGTCTTAAGCTCCTTCAGGTAGCTCCCCAGCTATTTAACCAGCATCAGACACACCCTAGCCTGCGAAGGACTCCCAGTGTAACTGATATTCTCGATCTGATTCTCGAGAAGCATCCGGGCAAACTCAAAGGAACTACCCCCGAAAAGGACCAAGTCAATACATGACCTCATGGAAGCAAAAAATTCTCGCACCATTTGACGTGCTAGCTCTTCCATGATGTCATTAGCTGGAGATAACCCTGCTGATGTACTCCTGAACTCCTTTTCCATGACAGGACGAGAGACGGGAACTAGTTCAATTTGTGCAGGGGTGAGGCTGACAACAGGCTCGTTAGACACTAAGGTCATCGCCAATACCTCCGAGACAGTTATTGTTGCAGCAGCTTCCACAGCAACAGAAGCAACAACAAACTTCACGGCACTGGGTTCCCCGACCGAAGTTTGAACTGTGCTATCTTCTGCACCAATGCTGGCCACAAGTTCCTCTACTTGAGCTACCCCAGTGCTCTCTGCAAATCACAACATTAAATGTCGGTGGAAATGATAAAAAGGACAGCATCCAACATGTCAGTATTCTCTTACCAAGTTGAGGATTTGAAGATGGCAAATCTCTGGATAAGTCACATGGGGGTGAGGGCTCCCCGACCTCGGCGGTTGCACCATCATGAAGCATCCTGGTATCGGGAGCTTCAAGGCCCTCCTTCTAGGCTCCTCAATATGAGAAGAAGCTGTTGTGGCTTCACTACCAGCAGCCAGCCCTGTAGAAGAAAGTCAAAAGGAAATGTTAGAACTCATTCCTAACTTGATGGGGAATCAATTTAATAGGACAAAGAAAATACCTTCAGTAGTGGTGATCATTGCTATCGGCGAAACCGTCACAGGGTCGTATCGCTGTATCTCTTTCTCCAAGATATGCGAGAATTTACTCGTATCAGGAAGAGCGGGTTCATCGTCAAAATCGACTTGTTCGCCAAACTAATATCCATGTTCTTCGAACGATGAAGACGATAGTTCAACACAAGAGGTCTCAGCGATCGAGACCTTACCACGAGTACCCCAATAGTAATGCTGGGATCGACAACCCGCGATGTGGGCATCAATACACTGGGAGACCCAGATTGTTGCTCCTTCACCCTTCTCTCATGAATTGAAGAAGGTCCAGGCTGAGTTGAGATTCCCGGAATCTCAATGCCATCCCTTCCCTCCAAGTCAACTTTAGGTCGCTCGACCTCCTCATCCACGATAGGTTCATCCGCGAGCTCTCCCTCCTCTAGGATCATGGGACCGCTGCTGCGCAGACCGCAGGAGCGAAGGACGAGGACTTCTTCCTCCTCTTGCTCCTCAACACCAGGAGGAACTACCTTGGGCATCGAAGCTTCAGCCTCCGATTCCCTCCTAGCCTTCTTCGGGACTGGCTCACCCTTAGAAGCAGAGTCACGGGAACGTTTGGCCATAGCCTGTCGACTCTTTTTAGCAGGTTGCCTCTTAGGTGCACTGTCCTTGGCTCCATTTCCACTTCCCCTCCTATTTCCCTCTCGGCTGCCTGATACTCGTCCATACCTCGCATACGTTTGTTGGACTCCAGCCTGTCTTTATAAGACGCCTTAATGGTCTTAATGCAAGAGGTATTTATTCCAAAATCAGGCATCCTATTAGCCAGGGAGTACCATGTGTAGAAATCAAGGCTGGCATGACAATAGGGAGTCTTGTGAGGCAGGCTGAAAACAGCTTTTGTCCCTCTAGCTACACTGTAGTACCACGCCCGGGCACCTTCAAATAAATTTTCACTGAAGCAGAGGCCAGCGTTGGGGTTACTGACATATAACTGATCATAGCCGAGCTGCCGAGCAAAATGACTGGGCATGTAAGGCTCGATCGTACATGAATTTTCTTGCTGGAAGATCAGATATCCAAGCCGAATATTGATCAGCCACTAAAAGACTCCTGATGGCAGCCTTGTGAAATCATCTGGTCCCGCAAGGTCGACAAACTTATACCCGTAGGACGCCCCAGCAATCTCAGGAAAGCATCGATTGAGCTGAAAGTTCGAAAGGTTCAGAATGGATTTCCGAACAAAAAACATATAGTAGTGAGACCAACTCGAATTCTCCATCTTCTGCACGAAGGGAACGAAACCTAGGAGGAAGGCACAGCCGTCATCAGTGAAGGGCAGTGCATCACGTACCAGGCCATCAGCTACGTATATGGAAGCTCGATCCTGGGGTTAGGGGTCTTCACTCTCGGCTTTCCCTCCGAATCGACCACTGGCATACCCTCAGAATCTACAATGGCCTCCACTTGGCACAAACTTTTAACCAGAGCCCGTAATCCACTCTGAATTTCGGCCACCATCACTGGAAGGAGAACGATAGATTTTCTTGTAGGCAAGAAGATCGCTGGGTACACTACATCAGGAACGATTATTTCATGCGGCAGCATTAATACTACACAACGCTTCAGCCACAGCATAAGGAAGCCCGCCAAGAGAGCCCGTCAGAAAGGGGAACTCGGGCCTGGTGATGAAGACTTTCAAAGACCATATCAGGTCTGAAAGTGTCCTCGTTCGACTTAGTGGTGTAAGAGCTTGTAGAGGCATTGATCCTCTCAGTAATTTCCTCGTCAGTGCAGGGGGCAGACTAGTCACTGGGCTATCTTTCTCATTTATGCCGTTAAACAGATAGCTTGCCCAGGATATCTGCTTGACACCCCTGTTCCTCCAGGAGGATATCTTCCCGCAGATGTGAAAGTGGCACAACACGTCTCAGTATGTCTCATACACCTGAGGGTCCTCTTTCCTAAAGAGGTGAAGCTCCTCAGAAGTTGGGACGTATTCTTCATAAGGGGCATCTCCCATAACTAGCCCCGAGACTTCATATAGCTCATGAAGAGCGAGCCCCATCTCTCCGGCTTGGGTAAAAAATTTACCCATCAGAGGATTATAATGCTCCAGGACGCCATAAAAATTGTGGAAACTCTGCGGGAGGCCATACTATATGGCCCTCATCGAATGATATAACCCCACTTGTTGCAGCAGAGCCCCGAGCTCAACAAGAACAAATCCAACCATTCTACCCCACCATGATTTGTCGGTAGAATGGACCCACCCTAGCAGACGAAAGTCAATGAGAAAATCACCCCTGACTTTCAAAAACTGATTGATGAAGGTGGCGCCAAGTTGAGGGGTTTCTCCTTTCGGATACTCAGGCCTGACTAACCCAGAAAATAAACCGAAGACATTTTTCTCATGGCCAACAGAGTATACTTCTTTGGCACTTAATCTGTCGAGAGAGACGACGAAGAGAAATAGGGAAAGATCCCAATCTATCGTACGATGAATGGACATATGTTGAAGATAGGACAAGGAATATTTGGAAGAAAGAACCTCATGTTCCCTATCTGACGGAGCCACTTATAATCTTCGTCATGCAGAATCCTATCATTCTCGTCAATGGCGTCTCCAAAGAGGAAAACAGGCTTCCTTAACGGAGTGCGAAAATCTATCTCGAACAGCCCATCAGAGATAATCTCTTGAAGGGTCACCATACTGGCCTTAGAGATCCTCTCCTTTTGCTCCTTTGACTTACCAGTAGTCACAGGAGCAGTCTTCTGAAGCACGAAGGTTAGATTACGATCAGCTTCACCAACGTGCCCAAAGTGGCATTTCTTGGACAGGGGGTTAGAAGAGTATCACACCGTAAAAGAGACAACACTTAGTTAGGAATCTGAAAGAAAATGGCTATATTTTTGAAATTCAAATGCAGGAATGAATCCAGATGCGAAAATCAGCAAAATCCGCGTCTAGACTCAAAAATGCGAGGCTTGCATGAAGCCCGCATTTTAAAATCCATAACTTAGAAAAATTTCTAAGTATCGGACTCAGACGCGAGACTCAGTAAAACCTGCGCCTGGCTTTAAAGATGCAAGGATCACATGAAGTCCGCGTCTAAACCTCCCATACTTAGAAAAATTATGAGTATTGAGCTCAAAACTCAGGGCTTAACGAGGCCCGCGTTCAACAAACAGATACGGACTCAAGTTGATGAAGCAAAAATGTGGAGGTCGTCAAACCCGCGTCTTGCCTACCAATTCAAGAGCTGCGTCTGAAAATCAAACACGGGCATGAGCCTCGCGTTGGTGGTTCACATTCAAAAAGAGACTTAAGAGTTAAGAGAACTCTCTAAGCCCCTTCAATGGCGGAAACCAAATTAGATCATTTTACTACCTGAAATGGGGGCCTCCTGCGTGGATGAACCACCCATTTGAGTCTCAGGAGCAGCAGCACTCGAGAACGAAGCAACATGCTTGGCTTTTGGTGCCATCGCAATCGTGAAATCGGTGTTGAAGACGATGAAAATGGAGAAAGCTTTAAGGTTTTCTTAACCCTCGATAACAAGCTCAGCGAAGAAGAAGAGTCTAATGATGACTCTTAAAAGACTGTTGTCTTTTATAGGCACAGTGATCTGAGAGATACGCGGCGCAGGTCTTGAGGCCTAATCCCCGCCCGATGCGTGGTATGCGTCTTAAATGCGACACTGATTTCTCGCGTCAAAGGAAGGATGTCCCCTCAACTCCGCCGGACATGTGGCAACGTGCCAAGAACGCGGGACTCGTGTTTAACAAAAACCGCGTCCCTCCAAAGGTCGTACCTCTTCAGTAAGGCCAAAGCCGCGCCTAGTTAACAGAGTGAGAGCTGCGTCTTCACTTCAAAGATCGCATCCCTCCAGAGGCCACGTTTCTTCAGCAACTTAATAGATGCGTCCCCACTCCGAGTGAGGACTGCGTCTCTAAAGCAACATGACACCTGCGTCTACAAGACTTGCATTTAGTCTTTGCTTCTGCAAATCAGTTCAATAATACACTGACACAGGCAGACGACTATTTATCCCTGGTTCAACAGTACACCAACAATCAGTTCAGCGCACTGAGGAGGTCTGAACTGCGTATCTAGACACTCACCACAATCATCTCTAGTGGCTTCAAAGGGTTTTACAGTACACTCACGAAGACCATACTCCAGACAAGATCAAGCTTAGAGTATCTCAAATGATTGTTAGTCCAATCATGAGAAGTATGAATTCAACCAGAGTCCAAAGTATTTTGAAATCCGTCCCAGTCAACCATGGAATATCGAAAACTTTGGAGGGGGTTCTGTAGGCTATCTAAAAATCACTGAAGACAAGTCATCAAAAAGCAGAATCTAAACTCTAGATGCAAGGCTAATCATCGCCACCAGCGCAGCACCAAGACGCGAGGGTTAAAACTCGCGTCTCAACATCACTGCAATGACCAAGATGCGGAGCATGAAAGCCGCACTCAGCATTACTGCAGTACCAAGACGCAGAGTCCAAAGCCCGCGTCTCACGTGAAGCTTGACACAAAATTTGAAGCTCGCGTTTCTCAAGCATCACCCCAATGGCAAAACGCGAGGCCCAAAGCCCGCATCTCGGTTATAACTGCCCTCATTACTGGATCAATTACTGCCCATGTAATGAGGGAGTTAACCCCCATTATAGAGTGTTTTTAGGGGACACTTTTACCCTCTGAAACCTCTATAAATAGCCCAATTTGCTATGGAAGAGGGGTCAGAAAAATCTTTGATCAGAAGAACTTCGGTTGTAAGTCGTAGAAGGACCAAGATCTCTAGCTAAAAGAAAGAGAGAGTTCAACTCTTCTAACAACTTGTTGTGTATAAGTTTGTTTTTGCTTACAGTCTTTTTAAGATCTTATTGGACAGGAGCTGTGTTACTTCGTCCACCATCCAAAGAGAGGATTCCCAAGAGGTCCTGACGTTCACCCGGTCAATGAAAAATAAGATTCACTTTCTATCGCCACATCAAGAACCCGGCATTAAACAAAGGGGAGATTTGAACTTGAATATCTCCCCTCTCTTGTAAAAGGATTATTGATCCGTTGTAATTTTTTTTTACAGCCAAATAAAGAATTTACAACTCGATGTCCAATTTTTCCCACCAAACAGAAACCAATCTTTTTTTGAGAAAAATAAACTTTGTTTTTAAACACACAATAAAGTTATAAGGACTTGATAGAACCAGTGTGTGATCATGGATCAACACAAAACAAATTTAGAAATATATTTTGTAAAAAAACACTTTTCTAATTTGAAAACTGATTTTTCCAAAACTCGTTTTTCTAAAACTTGATTTTGAAAACAATAAAGAGAATAGTTTTGAACACTTTTTAAAACACTATAGGTTTATGAGAGATATGTGTGTGTCAATCTCAAAAGAGCTATTAACCTATATCATCTTAGTTTTAACAAACGACTATAAATCCTATCTAAAATGCAAAAAGTAAAAATACAAAATTTGATATAGTCTACTCTTGCAATTTTGATCCTTGAGCTCGTTTATGTGCTTAGGCTTTGGGTTCGACAAGTTTTTGGCTTCCAAATGTGTGAGTCTGGTGATGGAGTCGGAATGCAAGAAAGAGTTAACCAGAAACTTTGCTAAATGAAATTGTTAAAAACATAATTACTTATGTTTTATTATCATCAAAACTAGGGCTAATGGCCTTTGGGCCAACAATCTCCCCCCTTTTGATGATGACAAAACAGATGGAGTTATCACAAATAATTCGGGAAGAGACTTCAAGGGAAGCTCCCCTTAAACACATGCATATATCAAATGTGATCTATAGATAAGATGCATCAATAAAAGCATATTAATAAGATATATCAAGTAAGCTCTATGTAACGCATCTATGCATACCAAGAATACATAATTATAAAGGTGTATGCACAAACGGTTTCCTCCAACCAACCAATAACCTCCAACGTCCTAGATAGCTTCACAAAATCTCTCTCCCTCTTTTTGTCATCAACACAAATGGATCACTCTTCCTGAAAGTCTGGATCTTCAGGAGGAGCTAGTGCCTTGAAAGAAGCTGGAGGAGGTACCCAGGTGGCAGGAGGAGGTACCCGATGTAGGAAGAGGTTGCGCGTGTCCTCTCGGAAGAGGAACAGGCCAAGCGTTCCTATTATGGATCTCGTCGACACATGTCTGATGTTAGCGAATGGATGAGCAGATATATTACAGGTCGTTCAGAACTCTGTGCTCAACCCTTTTAAAATTTGTGGTCATCTTCAGATCACGTTCACGAAGCTGAGCAGAAAGAGCCGTATATGGGTCAATAGAGGCTGAGGAGGCTGAAGAGGATTCACGGGCAATAACAAGATTGCTAGGAGGTGGCTGAGGAGCAGGAGCACGCTCCCTAGCACGCATCCTCCTGAGAAAAGTGTTGTTGATGTCAGATGGTTCGATGGATCGTTCAGCAGAAAGATCAAATTTTAATTGTTTGAGGAGTCGGATAATGAGCATCCCAAATGGTAAGTGTCGGTTTGGGATTAGGAGGTGCTCATAAATTATGAAGTCGATGATGAGCTTAAAAATATTAATTCTAATGCATTTCAGAAGGCAATAGATCAAGAAGGGGAGAAGAGAAAAGTGAAAGAGAGTTGAGATTTTAGGGTTTTTAAAATGGGTAAAAACTCAGCATACCCGACAATTGTAAATCACCTAGAGGGGGTGAATAGGTGATGGCTATATTAAATGGCAAATAATACGGAATTAAAATTTACTTGCTAGCAACCTAACAAATACCAATCACAACACAAGAAATACTTGCAAATGGGTAAACAATATAAGTGTTCAAATAAGTAAAGAGAGAGTAGAGTGAAGAGAGAAAGAGTAAGCAATCGCAAACATGATGATATGTTCTGAGGCTCGAGCCACTGCTCTATGTCCCTGCCTTTAACACTATAAAGGATTTTCACTATGACCGATCTCACTATATCGTCAACCTTTACAGGTTCACACTAGAACTCAACAGAATCACAAGTCCTCTCTAGCAGTGCCGCAACACCAACAACGGAGCTCACTAGCTCACTTGAGGACGCAACCTCTACAACTTCACAATAGAAGAAAATCGGTGATCTTCTCTTGATCATAAAAGGCTCACAAGCATAATCCTATAACCAAGATGAGGAGGTGAAACTTTTTGAAATTGTGTAGTGAAAATAACTTATAAAGATGTAGAGGGAGGCTCAAGCTAAAAATCCAGAATGTGGAATTTTGGCTCAAAAGAAAATCTTTTAAGAAAGACTAAAACTTGATTATATCTTGTTGTAAACTTGTAAAAACTTGTTCAAACTTCTTGATGGATTTTTCTAAAGTGCCACTATTATAGGGGATGAAAACATGAGGAGAAAACCCAAAAGAGTCATTAGAAAAAGACCCAGAAAAAGACAACTAGAAAAGTAGCCGTTGGGAAAAAATTAAAAAGAAATCCTTCTCTCGGTTGACTGGCCGGTCGACTGCAAACGATCGGATTTTTGACCGTTTAGGATAGCGGTCAACTGGTCAGACAACCGTTTTTCCCAACCACAGAGCCAAGCTCTATGTCGGTCGACCGGGGCGGTCGACTGGGACCAACCGAGAGCAAAGCTCATGTAGTCGAACGACCGCACGGTCGATCGAAGTGCACATAATGCACTTAGTGCATGTCGGTCGATCGACAGAGCAATTCTGCTCTGTTCAACCGGCCAAGGGCCAAAAGCAAGTTTTGAAGATCTTTTTGAAACCAATTTTTTTCGACAAAAATAAACTTTATTTTTAAACACACAATAGAGTTCTAGGGACTTGATAGAACCAGTGTGTGATCATGGATCAATAAAAAACAAAGTTAGAACTATATTTTGTGAAAAAAAAAACACTTTTCTAATTCGAAAATTGATGTTTCTGAAACTCGTTTTTCTGAAATTTAATTTTGAAAACGATAAAGAGAATAGTTTTGAACTCTTTTTAAAACACTATAGGTTTATGAGAGATATGTGTGTGTCAATCCCAAAATAGCTATCAACCTTTATCATCTTAATTTTAACAAGCTACTATAAATCCTATATAAAATGTAAAAAATAAAAATACAAATCTTGATATAATCTACTCTTGCAATCTTGATCCTTGAGCTCGTATATGTGCTTAGGTTCTGGATCGACATGTTCTTGACTTCCAAACGTGTGAGTCTTGTGATGGAGCCGAAATGCAATAAAGAGTTAACCTAAAACTTTGCTAAATGAAATTGTTAAAAACATAACTACATATGTTTGTTATCATCAAAACTAGGGTTAATGGCCTTTGGGTCAACAGACTGGCTTTTACAAAATGTCAGAAAATATCAACCTATCGACAACACTCTTCGCCTGTCGACATGCCTGCTGCATTTCAGAGTTTAATAGTTTGTTTTGGAGTTGTTTCCTGAGTCCATTTTGGATTCCAATTTATTTTATTTTTATTTCTTTATTTTTATTTTCTACTTAGAGAAGTATTCTTTTATTTGCCCACACAAGATCATTGTATCTTAGGTTTTTTTATCATCTAACTTCGATTAATACAATTGAGTTTTTACTCTCAATTACTTGTGGATTCGACTTTGTTCTTGTTAAAATTTAGTCTTGTTTTCAAGAGGAGATGATGGTCCAAGAAAATCCAATTGAATCGGAGAAGACGATGACTTGAAGCAGAAGAAGTAAATCAATGTGAAGCAGTTTCCTTTTCAAGTGATAGCGAGTTTCCTTTTCAGGAGGAGTATGAATAGGATTCAATTTTTATTCAATGAAGATTTGTTTCTAAAGATTAAAGAGTATAGAATCGTTCTATATCAAGGAGATCAACTCCTAATAGGATTGATCAAGATTATTCAAGCATCCAATGGTCAAAATCATCTTATAGTCCAAATAGAATTTGTATTGGAAAATCTTATAAATAAAGATTTTAACCCAGCATTGTAAGGTGGAGCAGAAGAGGAGAATAAAGTTGTGTGAATAATAATGTAAGGCCCTGAAAAAGCCAAGAAAGAGAGGAGTAAGGTGAAGCTGCATAGAGAGAAGGTATACTCTCTTAATCTAGGCGTACATTCACGGAGAAGGTGAATACTCTTGTGTCATCAAGAAGAAGATTAGATCTCTTTGTATCAAGTTTATTAGTAAAGCACTCTCAAGTTATCTCCCGTGAACGTAGGCGGCCAAGTTTGGGCCGAACCACGTTAATTGTGTGTTCTTCTTTTTGTATCTTTTAACATTCATCTTGTGTGCTCGAGGTAATCGATCTCATGGCGTGCTTGAGGTCGTCGGTGGAGATATCGTATCTATCAACTATTGGTATCATAGTAAATATGGTATCCCGAGTTATGCACGCAACAATTGATATCGGAGTATATCAATTTTGGTCACAACAGTTCTCTCTTGGCTCGTCGATTCGGGACACTTGCTCGTAGATTTGAGTAATTGTCTCCTAGCTGAAGGCTTCTTATGAGTTCATCAGCGCTAGTATGATATCTAGCCCGCGTCATTCGTTTTTATCGCTTCCCCGCCTGCGTCACGAGGTTCATGATCTCATAAATTGCTCTGCATAGCAGTTACATATTTATAGCAAACTTCTGTAGTTAATGATGTTTGGCTTTAAGCCTAAGAAGGCTTTTGCTGAATAAACAAATCTGGACAGTTACCCATTTTTTCCAGCAAAAGATGGAAGTGTATAAAACCAAAATAGAAAGAAAAAAAGAACTGATCCATTTGAAAAGATGCCAAAGTTTCTGCCTACTTCAACCCTTTGACAATATATATTATTTTGGATATAATGGGAATAATTGGAATCAAAATCAGTGTCCAGAATTCCCTTGATTGCAATAGTCAGAGACTTGGATAAGAATGACAAAAATAAAAGTACAGATAAAAACTACGAAGAAGGAAGTATTCAGTACCTGGACACACTAACGTTTCCCACCTGTTCACATGACAGAACTCTCATAGGTATATTTTTGCCATAAATCCATTGTCTTAAGCAAAGTAGTTATTAATTATATGCATAGCTTATGTAATCTGTTACCTGTGACTTTGATTAAAATATAAACCAAGTTGTTGCTTTCTCACGTCTGCTGATGCTGATTCATATGACCATCTTTTTAACACGTACCTTGCACTTGCGTGGCAAAGGCTAACTTGAACACAGAAAGTTCTCTGAAGGGTTGAACTCTCTCTCTCTTTTCTCTTAGAGCTCTTTTCTCCCAAAAATTCTCCGACCCCTTCTTCATAGCGACGGGGCTATTTATAGGGGTTTCAGGGGCGTACGTGCCTCCTAAAAACACTCCATAATGGGGGCTAACTTTCCCCATTATGTTGGCCGTGATTGGCCCCGAAACCGGGACGGTTACAACTGAGACGCAGGTGTCAACCCATGCGCCATGGTGCGGCTGAGACGCAGCTTCGAGCCTCGCGCCTTGGTGCTGATGAGACGCGGATTTCGACTCTCGCGCCTTGGTGTTGCTGAGACGCGGGTTTCGACCCTCACGCCTTGGTGCTGCTGAGACGCGGGTTTCGACCCTCACGCCTTAGTGCCGCTGAGACGCGGGTTTCGACCCTCACGCCTTGGTGCCGAGACGCGGCCAAAATTAGCTTTGCGTCTAGAACTTGGAATTCTGCTTTTCAATGGCTTGTCTTTTAGTGATTTTTAGACAGCCTACAGAATCCCCTCCAAAGTTTTCGATATTCCGCAGTTAAGTGGGACGGATTTCGAAATACTTTGGACTCTAGCTGAGCTCGCCCTTATGACTGGACTGTCAATGCTCCGGGTTTGATCTTGGCTGGAGTATGGTCTTCGTGAGTGTACTGTGGAACTCTTTGAAGCCACCAAAGTTGATCGTGTTGAGTGCCTAGATGCACAGTCTAAACCTCCCCGATTGCTTTAAGTCTGTCGTGGGTGCACTTTAAGCCATGAGTGGACGGTCATCTGCTTGTGCCAGTGTACTGTTGAACTGTTCTGCAGAAGCAAGGACTGAACGCCAGCTTTAAAGTTGCGACTTTCATAGGGCTGCATCTTTTGGAATGAGAACGCGACTGATATTCTACAAGACAGACGCGATTCTTAGGCTGATTGGAAGGATGCGAACTTCGGAGGGACGTATCTTTTTTGAGTAAAGACGCGACTTTCTGAACGCAACAATGGCTGCGCTGAAGGGATGCGTCCATTGAAGAGGCGCGACTGTTGGGTGCGAATCTGTGCCATGCCATGAGTGCATTGCCACGTGTCCTGTGGAGCCGACGGGACACCTTCTTTTTGGCGTGCGAACTTCACGCTGCATTAAATGCACTGTCCACCGACAGGCGGTGATTCGGCGTCGAGCCAAGCGCCGCGTATCGTTGCGAATCACCGTGCCTATAAAGGGCGACAGTCATTGAGAGAGTCATTATTAATCTCTCTTTCGTCTTCACTTGCATCTGTTAGGGTTTTAAGAAAGAAGTTCTCTTTGTTCTCTTCTCTTCCGTCTAGCATTAGATTCTTGCTTTGCAATGGCACCCAAGGCCAAGCGAACTGCTTCATCGTCGAAGGCGGTCGTCATTGAGGCCCAAAGGGGCGGTTCCTCCATGCAGGAAGCCCCTATCTCAGGTATAACGCCATCAGGCTTGATCTTCGCCATTAGAGGGGTTTATAGAGTTCTTATAACCCTAAAAATCCCTTCTTTGGAGGAGAACCGCCAACGTGGATTCGAAACCGTGCTTGATTCTCAGACGCGGTCTTTGAGTTAACAAACAATGCGCGGGTTTGATGACCCTACCGCTTTTATCCGCTTGAGGATGTGCTTGTTTGTTGAACATAGGGCGCTGTTTGGAAAAGGAGAAGAGTTTACTCAAGTCAGAGATAGAGGGTTTTAGAGTCAACCTTCTTGTTGGATTGTAGTGCTCGAAACTCTGAAAATGTATGTTTAATATGCTCCTTCCAAATCACCGTAATAGCATAGGCTATACGGGTCGATCCTAAGGGAGAGCTCATGATAAAAGCTTTGCGGTTATGAATCAAAGAGAGAGAAAGCGAAGATTCTTCTATGTTCAAAAGAAAAACAACATGGAAAAGTAAAAGAAGAAATTTTTGTGATTTGGTTGTATGGAAAGAAAAACCGATGTAAAAGAGAATGAAAAAGAACTTTGGAAAGTTGTCTTGCTAGAAAAGAAAACTAGTGAAGGAAGCTTTTGGAAAACTTTAGAATGAGAAAGGCCATGACTAGCTAACTTTACTAAATTGCTAACTTACTAAGCTCATGGGTGATGCATGCCTCATGTGGATTCATTGGCAAGAGATATGACTTGCTTGTTAGGTCAAGTATGTCCCACTTAGAAGATGAGTGTTCTTCTCGGTCTTAGCTTGTAGCCTCATTGATTCATCGGCTCCCGAGATAGAATTTCATGGTGGAATCAAGGAATGCCACTCAAAGGGTTGCTAAGGAAGAAGATACAAGTTTCATTAGTCATTCAAGGCATATACAAACTAGCTTTGAATTAAGAAAAGTGTTCTACAAACCATTAGCAAATTTAGGTGATCCATCTCCATGTTCCATCAAGGCACTTATTCTAAAGACAAGACTCTAAATGAGGCTCACATGAATCATATGGATGTCTAACAAGCATTTCCCAATAATGAACACAACTCATTTTCATTGGAGATCAAAAGAGACTTAATATTGCAAGTTAGAAATTAGCAATCACCCAAGAGTTAGAAGTTAGCAATGTTAGTTGTTAGCTAGTCATGTTAGAGAGAGTTAGTTATCCATTACAAGAGAAAGCAAGCAACAATTCATGGTAAAAGTAGAAGTGCAAATGAAGTAAAGCAAGAAGTAAGTAAAGCAATGCACTAGAAATCGTAAAGAAGAGAAGGAAGCTTGATTAATCCTTGCTTTGAAAAGATGTCACCTCCTTACTTACAAGCTCTCAAACACTTTCTTTTCTCTCTTTTACAGAATCTCTAGGAGGAAGAAGAGGAATACACAAGAACTAAAAACCTAGAGAGAATCCCTACACTCCTTCTCAAAATACAAGTTCTTTCCCCTAGGCTCTCCTCTGTCTCTCGTACTGGCCCTGATGGTCTATTTATAGGCCTCAGAAGAATCAGCTCCCAAATCTGAACCGTCGGATCAAATCTCAGCCCCAACGGCCAGATTCCTGCCGCGGAAACGTGGCCAGAGCCGCGTTTCCGCGGCAGAATCTAGGCCGTTATGCCAGCGATTTCTGTCGCTGGTTTGTTACAGGTTGTTATCCAGGTTGGCACTTCTAGAAGGCTGACTGGGCGCATGGATGAATCCAGAAACTGGGCTATTCTTTTGGGCTTCTCTTTAGGCCTTTAATTAATCCTTTTATTCTTGATATTTACATGGATTTGTAGGCATCTTCTCCATTAAAATATGGACTGATTGGTATTCAATTCTGCATATTTTACCACATTATTCCCATGCATATTACAAATAAAAATATGATTTTTACTCATATTCTCTCTATTTTTGCAGGTCCACATCTGAAATAAGAAAAAGCCCAAAATCTCTTTAATTAGCAATAATTAAAAAAGATTAATTCAAAGCCCAAAAGAGAGCCCAAGTTTGAGCCCAGGATCTGGAGAATTCTATGCGCCAGCTCACACTTCTAGAAGGTCCACGTGGCTAACAAACTCATAACAAATTCGTAACAGAAATCTGAGATCCAACGGACCAAGTTTTGCCGCGTTTTCCCAATCCTAGCCGCAGATCTGCGGCAGATCTTGGGCTGTTGAGCCCCAGATTCCTGCCACCTGTCCGGGTTCTGGAGACTTCTCTCTGAGGCCTATAAATACAGGACCAGGGCCTTCGCAAAAAGATGGAGGACTTATGGAAGAGGAGACAGGAGAGATTAGAGATTAGATGCTTGTATTTTTGTAGGATTTTTCTCTAGGATTTTTGTAGTGCTCTAGATCTTCTTCCTCCCTAGAAATTCTGCAAAAGAGAGTTGTAAGAGAGAGAAAGCTTGTGTACACTAAGGAGTGACAACTTGTGAAGCAAGGATTCATCCATTCTCTTCTCTCTACTTGAGCATTTTCTAGTATTACTTGCTTTCTTTAATTCTAGCTTTACTTTACTTGCACTTTTATTCATGCTTTGCTTTTCTTTTCTTGTAATGGCTAGTAGCTAAATTCTTCTACATGACTAGCTAACAACTAACCTTGCTAACTACTAACTCATGGGTGATTGCTATCTTTAATCTTGCAAGTTGTATGGTCTTCTCTTCTCCGATGGGTTACTTTCATTGCTTGGCAAGTTCTTGTTGTAATTCCATATGATTCATGTGTGCCTCATTTAGAGCCTTGTCTTTAGAGCAAGTGCCTTGATGAAACATGGAGATGGATCACCAAACATATGCTATTTGTTGTACAACTTCTTTACTTCAATTAATGAATGTTGTATCTTCTTCCTTAGCATCCCTGGAGTGTCGCTCTTTTGATTCCATTATTGAAAGTCTATCTTGTAGGCCGATGACATCTATGAGTCTACAAGACAAGTCCAAGAGTGATCACCCGTGATTCAAGTGGGAAAGTAATTAGACCAACACGCAAGACAAATCTTTGCCGATGAATCAACATGAGGCACGCATTCACCATCACGGAGTTTAGTAAGTTTTTAGCAAGGTAGTAAGGTTAGCTAGTCATGGTTTTCTCCATCTTCAAATCTTTTACAAGTTTTCTTTTCTTTTTAGTGTTAATCCAAAAGCCAATCTTGTTTTTATCTCTTTTCATTTTCCATCATGAACAAATCCACCAATTCTTTTACTTCTTTTTCCAATTCATTTTTATTCTTTTAAGACAAAGAAGAATCTTCGTTTTCTTTCTTCACTACGAACCGTAACGCTTCCATCGCAAGTTCTCCTCGAGGATCGACCCGGTATAGCCATTGCTATAACGGAGATTGGAAAGGATATATCAATCATTTGGAATACATTTGTGGAGTGATCAAAGCACTTGAGGTTGAATCTAAACCTTATCTCTTTTTATTGAATATATTTTGTGTGCAAATTATACTCCACAATACAACACCTTTCCCGTCTAAACAAATTTTGGCGCCGTTGCCGGGGAGAGCAACGGTTTTTGGTTTAAAGTGAAGAACTAAACGCATTTTCTTCTCTGTTGCAGGTTACTGGTGAAGAAACAGAAAAAATAGCATTGCAGTAACATATAAGTGGACCTGGGCCTCTGCTCTTGAAAGCAGAGACCAGGATCCCTCAGTTTTACCGCAGAATCTCGGCCCCAGCCGCAGATTTGCGGCAATTCTGAGTTCACTACTGACAAGTTTTCTGCAGGGTCTTCAGCTTTGCAAAATACAGCTTCTGCAATAATTCTTTTCTTATATGCTTCACCATACTCCTGCTAATTATAATAAATAGTAAAACATTGGTTGAAACGTTAAAAATTGATTAGACATTTGCATTTCTAGGCACGTGTCTTTTCAATTCATTTACTTTTGCTGTTGAAGAGTACTGGAGCAAGGTACGTTTTGCATTGCATGTAGACTAGGAATCATCTCTTGCTTGATTTTCATGCTTTGAGTATATCCTAGTTATATATTTCGTACACTTGCACAAAATCAATTTTAAGGGCACTAACCCATAAATAAGATAAGGTGGGGGATTTCATTACCCTTTCCTTAGCCCAAAAACCACTATCCCAGCACTCACTAACCCAAGCCTAATTTAATAAAAAAGTAGACGTTGGCCCTAGGGACATCTCGGACTCATTTAGGAGATTATCCTAAGGGGGAAAAGTGTTGGAAATTGACTCTTGCAAAATCAGTGTCTAGGAAAGGGATTGAGGGCCGAAAGCCCGAAGGTTGGTGGTTATTTAATTAAGGAACGTCTTTGACGGAAAACCTCCCAACAACCTTGACCTTTCCTGGCTGATTAGCTTGTGGTCAAAGTCTACACTAAACCTCCCGTGGACGGTCTAATCAGTTAGGAGTCGTCTAGGTCATAGGTCTACCCTAACTTTGGTTAGAATTTTTTTTTCTTTTTTGTTTGTTTATTTGTTTGTTTCTTTTTGTTTGTATTTCATTGTGTGATATGGCTTATAATCACAATTCTTTCCATCCTAATAATAATCCATATTACACACCGACTTCATTTTCGGATATTACCAACCTGGCATACCATAACTTCGACCAACCTAGTGTGCCGGATTGGTCTTATCCGAATCAATATGACCCATACCCCCATCTAATAACTATAATTTCCATAATAATTTCAACTCTTCACCGAGTCAGTGGGGATTCACCTACCCCGAGCATAATTTCCAACCACCTTGTCCTTCTTCTCCACCCAGTCCACAATATTTTCAAGATACATACTCAATTCCACCAATCCAAAAAAAGCACCATCAATTTTGAAAATGAGTATGCGTGAGTCCAAACACAAATCCCAAAATCTGATGGACTCACAATTTCACTATAACTTCCAAGACAATACTTCATCTTTTCATCAAAACAATGAATTCATCAATTATGGAAAGATGCTTGAAGCCATGACTCATGCTCAAAATGCTAGAAATCGTGACATAGATATGATGGTCGAATCTCTACGTTCTCACCGTTTGACCAGATCTGGTGTCACTAGCCACTCTGTTAAAGCCGATGAGTCATGTAGTTTTGAAAATCATAATTCAATTTCAGCACAACCACCTGAACTTGTCCAAACTTCAAAACCCATTGACATTTTGGCAAGTTTTTCTTTTCCTCAAATTGAACTTGAACATGAATATGATCCTGAACTTCCACTTGATGATTCAATTCTACTTCCTGATCCAATAATGACTCCCGTATCTTTATCTGATTTCACTCCATTTCCAAAGTCAGTATTGGATCCAGTGCCTATCCATTGTGAAATTGAATCACCAAAATTTTATGATGATCATATTGAACTTGACCAATTTCATACTTTTGAAAGTCCCATTGATAAATTGGCAAGTTCACATTTTTGTGGAATTGAACTACATGAGGAATGTGATCTTGAACCCCAACTTAGTGATTCAATTCTCTTTCCTGATTCAATAATGACTCCGGTAACTTTACCTGACTTCAATCTTTTCCCGGAGTCGACATTGGATCCTGTCCCAATTCATAATGAAGTTGAATCACCCATCTTTGAGGATCATATTGAACTTGACCAATTATACACTTCTGAAGATACTATTGACAAATTGGCAAATTCTCCATTCTTTGGTATTGAACTACATGAGAAATGTGACCTAGATTCTCACAAACTCTTTACTTCTGAAACTGATTGTACAATTCTGACGGAAGATGTTGACCTTAGTTTTGAAGAATTGTATGGCGATGAGTTAGAATTCCTTAATATTGGAAATAAAGAGATAACACCCATCTTAGGTCACATTCCATTATTGGACAATACATGTGGACTGGAGTTTCAATTTCTTGACTTGGACCCAATTCCTGAATTCATTTCGACTCCTGAACCTTTACTCGACTTAAGTCACCTTCCTGAGTCGGTATTAGTTCCTGTCCTTCCTGAGTTCAAGTCAACCGTTCCATCATTTCATACACCATTCTGGAACGAGGTGGTTGACAAATTTGACTCCGAAATTAGTTGTGGAATATGGAAATTAGATGGGGTTAAATACTTAATAAAAATCCTTCATGGATTTATCTTTTTAATGGGTTATATTCACGATATTTCTGGTGGGTTCCTCCGGACTCCACGCAAGACTGATTGGGTCACATTTCGTGGACCAATCAGACCGCCACCAGAACCACCACCTTAAGGTAATTTTTTCCTTCTCTCTCTATTTTGTTTCATGCATACATATATCATGATGCATTGAGGACAATGCATGAAATAAGTGTGGGGGAGGGTTTACTAACATAGAGTTTTTAGATTTTCTTTCTTTTAAACTTCTTTTAGAAATAAAAAATTTTTTTTTTGAAATAAGAGACAATTGTTTTGATCTATTTTTAAGAAAATTAAGATGTATCTTAGAAATTAAGAAAGCCTTAATTATGACATCTTAAACCTAGTTGAAATAATAGATCTTGTTTGAAATTATAGGCTAAGTAAGTAAAATTGGGGAGATATTTTTATCTTGAATTTTTTGCCTTAGAAAGTATGCACTTCACATTTACATATTTTTGGGATGGAAACAAAGACCAAAAAGGCCATAAAAAAAAGAAAAAGAAAAAAAAATATATAAATAAAACATCACTTATTAAGCAGGATAATTGTGCCTCAAGAAGCATGATTATTCACGCCTAACGGTGGTAAAGGAAATAAATAATCTCCTTTAGTTTTGTGGCCTTTTTCACTCGAGTCCTTAAACCCAAGGGATGTTTTCTCATCTGGTGCCCTAAGACCAACTGGTTTGGGAGTCATCGGTTATAGGCTCGTTACAAGGGTGAACTAGAAAGCCTAAACTAAGGGACAAAAAAAGAGAAAAAGAAAATAAATATATATAAATAAATGGCTTTATGGTTAGAGTTGAAATCCCAGAAATCTTCACTATCACAATGTGCATACTATCTAGGTTTTATGAAAGATAAAATATTCAATCCAATTTTGAATTCTTACCTTAATTGAAGACAAGATCTTGCATAGATACTAAGTTTAAGGGAGAATGATTATAGGTGGACTTATGACCTTAGATCACTTATATTTTTGCAAAAATAGTTCGAAAACATGTCTCTCTTTCAAAATGCGTTTTCAAAACACTAACATTTGTCTTCTTTCTTTATGGATTTTGTGGGTGCAATCCGCTGAAAACCCTCAGGAGACAACACTCCTCCTCTAGGGTAACCTAGAGGTTTAACGGCTTGTTGCACGTGCTCAGTGCAATCGTGTCACCTGCGAAAGTGGTGTAATAAAATTGGTAGTATAGTTTTTCTTTCTTTGTTTTTGCTCGGGACGAGCAAAAGAATAAGTGTGGGGGTGTGATTGGTATTCAATTCTGCATATTTTACCACATTATTCCCATGCATATTACAAATAAAAATATGATTTTTACTCATATTCTCTCTATTTTTGCAGGTCCACATCTGAAATAAGAAAAAGCCCAAAATCTCTTTAATTAGCAATAATTAAAAGAGATTAATTCAAAGCCCAAAAGAGAGCCCAAGTTTGACCCCAAGATCTGGAGAATTCTATGCGCCAACTCACACTTCTAGAAGGTCCACGTGGCTAACAAACTCATAACAAATTCGTAACAGAAATCTGAGATCCAACGGACCAAGTTTTGCCGCGTTTTCCCAATCCTAGCCGCAGATCTGCGGCAGATCTGGGGCTGTTGAGCCCCAGATTCCTGCCACCTGTCCGGGTTCTGGAGACTTCTCTCTGAGGCCTATAAATACAGGACCACGGCCTTCGCAAAAAGACGGAGGACTTATGGAAGAGGAGACAGGAGAGATTAGAGATTAGATGCTTGTATTTTTGTAGGATTTTTCTCTAGGATTTTTGTAGTGCTCTAGATCTTCTTCCTCCCTAGAAATTCTGCAAAGAGAGTTGTAAGAGAGAGAAAGCTTGTGTACACCAAGGAGTGACAACTTGTGAAGCAAGGATTCATCCATTCTCTTCTCTCTACTTGAGCATTTTCTAGTATTACTTGCTTTCTTTAATTCTAGCTTTACTTTACTTGCACTTTTATTCATGCTTTGCTTTTCTTTTCTTGTAATGGCTAGTAGCTAAATTCTTCTACATGACTAGCTAACAACTAACCTTGCTAACTACTAACTCATGGGTGATTGCTATCTTTAATCTTGCAAGTTGTATGGTCTTCTCTTCTCCGATGGGTTACTTTCATTGCTTGGCAAGTTCTTGTTGTAATTCCATATGATTCATGTGTGCCTCATTTAGAGCCTTGTCTTTAGAACAAGTGCCTTGATGGAACATGGAGATGGATCACCAAACATATGCTATTTGTTGTACAACTTCTTTACTTCAATTAATGAATGTTGTATCTTCTTCCTTAGCATCCCTTGAGTGTCGCTCTTTTGATTCCATTATTGAAAGTCTATCTTGTAGGCCGATGACATCTATGAGTCCACAAAAAAGTCCAAGAGTGATCACCCGTCATTCAAGTGGGAAAGTAATTAGACCAACACGCAAGACAAATCTTTGCCGATGAATCAACATGAGGCACGCATTCACCATCACGGAGTTTAGTAAGTTTTTAGCAAGGTAGTAAGGTTAGCTAGTCATGGTTTTCTCCATCTTCAAATCTTTTACAAGTTTTTTTTTCTTTTTAGTGTTAATCCAAAAGCCAATCTTATTTTTATCTCTTTTCATTTTCCATCATGAACAAATCCACCAATTCTTTTACTTCTTTTTCCAATTCATTTTTATTCTTTTAAGACAAAGAAGAATCTTCGTTTTCTTTCTTCACTACGAACCATAACGCTTCCATCGCAAGCTTTCCTCGAGGATCGACCCGGTATAGCCATTGCTATAACGGAGATTGGAAAGGATACATCAATCATTTAGAATACATTTGTGGAGTGATCAAAGCACTTGAGGTTGAATCTAAACCTTATCTCTTTTTATTGAATATATTTTGTGTGCAAATTATACTCCACAATACAACACCTTTCCCGTCTAAACATGGACCTGCAAAAATAGAGAGAAAAGGAGTAAAAAACCAATTTTTATTGATAATATGAATAATATAGAGGTGGAAGATGATGCAAAAATGAACTATAATCACACCCCCATACCTTGCTTTTGCTCGTCCCCGAGGAAAAAAAGAAAGAAAAAGGAAAAAAAATCCTAACTAGATTATTACAACATTTTCGTAGGTGACACGATTGCACTGAGCACGTGCAACAAGCCGTTAAACCTCTAGGTTACCTTAGAGGAGGAGTGTTGTCTCCTGAGAGTTTTCAGCGGATTGCACCCACAAAATCCATAAAGAAAAATAAAAGTGTTAGTGAAAATTTTGATCCATGTTTTCAAGATTCTTACTTGAGTTATAGGTTTCAGGTTACCCTAAACTTGTCATTCCTCTTATAAGCGTCTATTTAGAGTTTTGTTTTTAATTTAGGTTAAGTTTTTAAGGAAAAGATCAAAAACTAGATTTTGCATCAATCCTAGTATATATACATCTATAAATATGAAGGATCTTTCTTAGACTAAGTTTATTTATTTACTAATATATATAACATTTTTTTATATATATACAATATTTATTTATTTACATTTCCTTAACTTCCTTAGGCTTTCTAATTTACCCTTGTAACGAGCCTCTTACCGATGACTCCGAAACCAGATGGTCCTAGGGCACCAGATGAGAAAACATCCCTCGGGTTCGAGGACTCGAGTAAACTAGGCCACGAAGGAGTTAAGGACTTAATCACTTTTAGGCGTGATTGGCAATGCTTCTTGAGGCACGACTAACCAGCTTAATCAGTGGCTAAGTATTTATTTAGCTACATATATTTTTTTCTTTTCTTTTCTTTTTTTATTATATATATATATGTAAATAAAGTCACAAAGTTTTTGATTAATCCTTCAATATGTTTAATGTATATATCCTAAAGAAAGAATTAAAATCTAGTAATCTTTCTTATCCTTTATTACTTAACCTAAAAATCCAACAAAACTCCTCTTTTCGACTTATAATTAGAAATCTTAGTTAAGAGCTTCCTTAATTCCTAAAGTCAAGCTTGATTCTTTAAACATGGATCAAAAATTTCTTTTTTTCTCTTTTTTTTTTATCTGTTTCTTAAAAAAAAGTAAAATCTAAAAGAAAATAGCAAATCTACAAAGAAAGGTAAAATCTAAAAATCCTAAAAAGAAAGATAAAAATCCTAAAAAGAAAGATAAAAATCCTAGGTTAGAATTTACCCCCCATACCTATCTCATGCATTGTCCTCAATGTATGCAAGATAAGAATATGCATGAAAATAGGTAAAGGATAATGATCACTCCCGTCGTCGTTTTGGACCAGCAGTGGTGCTAGGTCCAGCCGACTGCGAACGTCTCAGCTCAGCCTCTATAATGTCCAACCTAGAGGATTGCTCCTCTACTTTCTTCCTCAGACGAACCTGCCCCCGAAAGATCTTCTTCATGCCACGCCAGATGGTGGACATGAAGGCACGTGAGTCTGTTGGGGGTCCTGCTGCCAAAATGCAAGATCATCTCTCTCGTCTAAACTCTCCTCCGAAGAGGACGCCACAGGTACAGTCTCGGGCTGGGCACTAGGTGTCCAGACCGCATGCAAACAACTATTATATGAACTAGTGGGTCTCTCTGGTGCCACAAACACTCGGTCAAAGGAATCAAATACGGCGTCTGGTAGAAAAGTCCTACACAGACGCGTAATCAAAACAGGGTGAGAGTGTTTGGCACCACGGGTGAGGGAAGAGTTGGCTATGATTGCGTGGAAGATGACCTTGTTTAAGCAGACCGTGTGTTGCCGGGTCATCAAATCATGAATTATTTGCAACACTGGGCGATTGAAGGAAGTTGTGTGGTCCAGCCCTAAAATGTTACGTTGGATCCAGCGTCCAACGCAGTGTACGTTCCTAAAGGTAGTGCTGGCCTTTAGCCCGCGGTCATGCTCAGTGTAGTGAGCCCCCATGAGTGTCATATAATCGATTAGTGGGAGGGGATCGCTGTGCTGTGGGTGAATGGGAACATGTGTGTGTTCCTCAAGAAGAGGAAGAGTGATGAACAAGTTGCCTAGGGGCATGTGCACGGTAAATTGGTAAGTGTGTGTGTCAACAGATGCATGGTCAATATTAGTGTAGAACATTGTCACCAATTCGGGACAATAAAATGCATCGTTCTCAGAGTTATCGTACACTAACGTATACCAATCCCAAGCCCTAATGCGATCTATGAACATATGGCCATACCTATTCGGATCACACAATATTTTCCCAAAATCTTTCTCAGAAAAATACTAGGTGCCATGCTTAACAATTGAAATCTAGAACAGTAAATTGAGAGATGGAAATTCAAACCACCCCCGGAGTACGTGGGGGGAAAGTTCGGGTTTGCAGAGGGCACAGGGGACTGATTCTGGGAGATGGGGCACCAGATCCGCCACCAGAAGGAAAAATCGACCAGAGGAAAATTTGGCGGCGCTCCAGAAAGCTCAGGATTGCCGCGGATCTGCGACTCTGGTCGCGGATTCGCGGCTGGATGGAGGCAGCAGAGGCTCGGAAAAATTCTGAGGGCGACGCTTTGGGAGAGAGGGTTCGGATCTGGGAGGAGATTTGCGTTTGAGGGAAGAGGGGTAGGGTAAAGATGATATATAGGGGGGAAAAAAGGTGAGAGTTCCAAATTTATCCCTAGGTGAAAAGTAATATTTACAAACCTAGGGATGGGAAGTTTGGGAAGGAATGGAACTCTTGATAAGAATTAACACAAAAGCCCCACATTATTTTTTTATTTTTTATTATTATTTTTTTTCTTCTTTTTTTTTATTTTTTATATATTTATTTACAAAAGTGGTCCCAAAAATGATATACAGGAAAATCCAGGAGACTGTACAGACGGAATGGTCACATATAAACTGGGTCACAAAGACCCAATTCATGAACTTCATGTGACACGAATTCAGTGGTAAGAAATGGCTTCAAACGTTGACCGTTCACAGTGAATTTATTGCCATTATTTGGATCAAGAATCTCAATCGCACCGTGTGAGAAGACATTTTGCACAATGTATGGTCCTGACCACCTGGTTCTCAATTTACCAGGAAAAAGGTGGAGTCGTGAGTTGTACAACAGAACCTTTTGTCTTGAGACAAAAATTTTCAGTGAATGGATCTATCATGAAAGAGCTTGGTTCTGTGTTTTGTGATCTGAGCATTGTCATATGCCTCATTTCTTAGCTCTTCTAGCTCGGATATGTGCAACTTCCTCAAGGCACCGGCTTTATCCAAATCCAAGTTCAGCTGCTTTATAGCCCACATAGCTCGGTGTTCTAAATCCACAGGCAAGTGACAAGGTTTTCCAAATACAACTCGATATGGAGACATATCGAGGACAGTCTTGTAAGCGGTCCTGTATGCCCATAAGGCATCAGTGAGTTTGATGGACCAGTCTTTACGGTTCTGTCCAACAGTTTTCTCCAAAATAAGTTTTATTTGTCTATTCGTGACTTCTACTTGCCCGTTGGTTTGAGGATGGTATGCCGTGGACAATTTGTGGGAAATAGAGTATTTGTGCACCAGGGCTTCAAAAGCCCGATTGCAGAAATACTCCCATTGTCACTTATTATCACACGGGGGGCTCCGAAGCGAGAGATGATATTTTCTTGTAAAAACTTGATGACAACTTGGTTGTCATTTGTCCTTGTTGGAATTGCTTCAGCCCATTTCGAAACATAATCTACGGCTACCAAAATGTATTGGTTGCCATAGGACAGAGGAAAGGGTCCCATAAAGTCGATGCCCCAGAGGTCAAAAATTTCGACCTCTAAGATGGGTGTAAGGGACATCATGTCTTTCCGTGTGATTCGACCCGTCATTTGACACTTATCACATAGCTTGCAGAAAGTGTATGCATCCTTAAAGAGAGTGGGCCAGTAGAATCCACTCTGAAGTACTTTCTCAGCAGTTTTTCGTGGACCAAAATGTCCACCGCAAGCTAGTTTGTGACAAAATGTCAAAACACTCTGATGTTCATCCTCAGGAAGGCACCTTCGTATTATCTGGTCAGGACAATATTTAAATAAATACGGTTCATCCCAGAAGAAGAACCGCATTTGACTCATGAAACGGTGTTTGTCCTGGCCTGACCAATGAGAAGGTATTTGCCTGGTAGCAAGGTAATTCTCTATGTCAGCATACCAAGGCTCTCCACACATCACAAAATTGTGTTCGTCAGGGAAATCGTCATTAATTGGTATTCTCTCCTTTGGTGCATTTGGGATTCTAGACAAGTGGTCAGCTATCACATTCTCAACGCCCTTTTTATCCTTAATCTCCAGATCAAACTCTTGCAAAAGAAGTATCCATCGAATAAGTCTTGCCTTAGCATCCTTCTTTTGCATTAAGTACTTTAGGGCGGAGTGATCGGTGAAAATAATCATCCTGGACCCTAGCAGATATTGGCGAAATTTTTCCAACGCAAAGACAACAGCTAAAAATTCCTTTTCAGTAGTTATATAATTGAGTTGGGCTTCATTCAGCGTTCTGCTAGCATAATAGATTACGTGTTGCCTAGTATCAATACGCTGCCCTAAAACAGCACCGATAGCAAAGTCCGAGGCATCACACATAATCTCAAAAGGCTTGGTCCAATCAGGTGCAGAAATGATAGGTGCTGAGACAAGTCTATACTTAAGCTCTTTCCAGGCTTGTAAACATTCTTCATCGAATTTAAAGGGTACATCTTTTCCTAAGAGATTTGTCAAAGGTCTAGCAGTTTTGCTAAACCCTTGAATGAATCGTCTATAGAAGCCAGCGTGCCCTAAAAATGATCGAATGTCTTTTAAGCATGTTGGTTCAGGGAGCTTTGTTATGACTTCCACTTTAGACTTGTCCACCTCAGTTCCTATATGTGAAACTTTGTGCCCAAGAACGATTCCTTGCTTGACCATAAAGTGACACTTTTCCCAGTTAAGTGTCAAGTTTTTCTCCATACAGCGTTGTAAAACCAGCTTCAAATGGTACAAGCATTGTTCAAAGGAATCACCGTAGATCGAAAAATCATCCATGAAGATCTCCAGAAATTTCTCCACCATGTCTTAAAAAAGGCTCAGCATGCAACGTTGAAACGTTGCGGGAGCATTGCATAGGCCGAAGGGCATCCTTTGGTACGCAAATGTTCCAAAAGGACAGGTGAAGGTTGTTTTGTCTTGGTCCTCGGGAGCGATCGGGATTTGATTATATCCTGAATATCCATCCAGAAAACAGTAGTACTCATGTCCCGCTAATCTCTCGAGCATTTGGTCAATGAACGGAAGAGGAAAGTGGTCTTTACGTGTGGCAGTGTTCAACTTTCGGTAATCGATACAAACTCGAATCTTCGTTGGAAGACGTGTTTGTACCAATTCTTTCTTCTCATTTTCTACCACAGTAAATCCTGCTTTCTTGGGCACAGCGTGAACTGGACTTACCCACTGACTATCGGATATGGGATAGATAATCCCATTGTCTAATAGTTTCAAGATCTCAGCTCTAACGGCTTCCTGCATGATTGGGTTTAGTCTACGCTGTGGGTCTCGTTTTGGCTTGGCATCTTCTGTCAAATGAATTCGGTGTTAAACTATGGAAGGACTAATCCCCTTGATGTCAGCCATGGTCCAACCAATGGCTTCCCGATTTTCTCTTAACACAGAAAGAAGATCCTCTTCTTGTTGTTCAGTGAGATTGGATGCAATGATTACAGGAAAGGCTTCCTTCTCATCCAAGTACTTGTACTTGAGATGGTCGGGAAGGACCTTAGTTCAGAAGAAGGGACAGGATCTATCACTGGTTGTTCTTGGTGCAAAGGAAGAGTAGGGGTGGAATTAGTGGCCCATTCAACAGTTGATTCAACAATTGATCAAGGTTGAAGTCATCAGACTCCAACTCAAATTCCTCTTCAGACTCATACTCAACCTCCTCATCATGTTCACTTGTTAAACCTTCTATCAAGTTCACTTCGAAAGAATCATTGTCCAAATCCCTAGGTTGTTTTCCCAGATGGAAAACATTCACCTCTTTTGTCATATCTCCAAAGGTTAGACGCATCGAGCCATTTCTACAGTTGATGATCGCATTTGCGGTGGCTAAGAAAGGACGTCCGAGAATGACAGGTGTCTGTGCTCTGTGATTTTGTACGGGTTGCGTCTCAAGAACAATGAAGTCTACGGGGTAAATGAATTCCCCGACCCGTATTAAAACATCTGTAATCTCCCCCTTGGGAATCTTTACAGAGCGGTCAGCCAATTGTATCGTCATTTGGGTCGGACGAAGGTTGCCTAACCCTAATTGCTGATACACAGAAAAGGGGAGAAGATTGATGCTGGCGCCCAAGTCAAGCAAAGCCCTATTGATGGTAGTCTATCCTATCACGCAAGAAATGGTTGGGCTCCCTGGGTCCTTGTATTTCACAGGGATAGGACTAGTGAGCAGCTCACTAATGTTTGAAGCTAGGAAGACTTTTTTAGGGACATTTGCTTTTCTCTTCTTGGTTCACATTTCTTTTAAAAATTTGGCGTATGATGGAACTTGTTGTATGGCATCAAGGAGAGGGACATTGATTTGGACTCGGTTGAACATCTCTCTTATCTTCTCCATGTGAGCATTCATCTTTTGATTTGTGAGCCTATTTGGGAATGGTACAACAGGCTTGTATGTTTGCTCATCAATCTTTTCTTTTCCTTTGGACTGGGAAGTGGATGGTTGTGTGCTTGAAGAAGGATTGTCTTGAATGGGTTGGATTGGAACATAAGGTGTTGGCTTTGACACAGATTTGGTGGACTGATTTGAAACCTTGTTATCTACATGCTTTCTAGATCTAAGGATATGGACAGTGTTGCATTGACTGGGACCCAAGTCTTCAACTTCGTGCAGGGGGAAGTGAGTTTTTGGATTGGGCACTGGTTGGCTAGGTAGCATTCCTTTTTGTCGTTCATTCAGAGAGTTAGCCAATTGCCCTATCTGGATTTGCAATTTGTTCATGTCCTGCTGCTGATTGTTCATCATTGAAGCTTGGGTCTTGGATAAGATCTCTATCATTTTCTCCAAATCAGAAATTCTCTTGTCTGAAGGATTTTGTGGTGGATGATGCTGATACGGGGGCTGAAAGTTTGTTGGGTAAGGTGTTGGATTTTGATATGACTGGAATCTTGGTGGACTCTGGTATGAATGGACATTAGGTGGGTTCTGGTGGTAATTCGGTGGAGGAGACTGAGCAGGGTATTGTTGTGGAAATGGTTGCCTCGGCTGCTCAGGACCAGACTGACTCCAAGAAAAGTTTGGATGGTTTCGCCATCCCGGATTGTATGTTTTGGAGTAAGGATTGTAATTGGGTCTGGTGTATGCGGCATTCGTACTCTCCTGATATATTTGAGATTGATATACAGGACACTCCTCAAACAGATGATTAAGATCATGGCAATAGGTACAACCCGGGTTGACCATAGGTGATGGACTGGCCACAGGTGATGGGTTGACCTGATTTACAGCAGAAGATTTCCTAGACTCAAGCAGTTCTATCCTCTTCATCAGCTGTGTTATCTTGGCTTCGGCAGCGATAGAGGACTCTATGGAATGCATACCGGTTCTGGAAGTGGTGGGAGTGGGTTTCTCAGGACATGACTCCCACTGAATCGTTTTTTCGGCTAAGGCTTCAAAGAGATCCCACCCCTGGTCTTCATTTTTCTTTAAAAATTCTCCGTGGCACATGGTTTCAAGGAGTGTTTTGTTTGGTAATCAAGTCCATCATAGATAATTTGGCACTGACGCCATTTCTCTATGCCGTGATGAGGACAAAGGGCTAGAAGGTCTTTGAAGCGTTCGAAATACTTCCAGAATGGTTCATTGGTTTCCTGCTTGAATTGCATGATGTTTTTTCTCATGAGGGCTGTCTTGTGAATGGGATAAAATTTCTTAAGAAAGACTTTTACAATATCATCCCATGAAGAAATCGAACTGGCGGGAAGATTGTAAAGCCATTTCTTAGCGATGTCTTTTAGCGCAAAAGGTATGAACCTTAATCTAACAGCGTCCTCGGTCAGTTAGGAAATCCTCATCATTACGCATACTTCTTCAAACTCTCGAATGAAGAAATACGCATCCTCAGATTCTAAGCCATAAAATCGGGGAAGTGTATTTATGAATTGTGGCTTCAGCTCAAATTGATTTCCATTGGTTGTGGGGAGAAGAATGCAAGATGGAAGTGATGTGCGAATCGGGTAGAACTTGTCTTGCAACGAAGTGTGGTTTTCCATGATTATGATTGTGTCTAGTGGTGGTGTTTGTGCGAGTGTAGAAATCTCACTAGCCTAGCAGAATTTGGATCCCGATACCACTCTCGCATACACAATCACAAACAACGTGCACCGATCACACAAACGAGAAAAAATGAAAATAACAAACAATAAAAGAAAAATCAATCACAAGATATCTAGGCTTCCTGGACCTAGACGACTCCTAACTGTTCGATGAACTAAAGAAGGTTGTTGCTTGAATCAGACCACAGCTAATCAGCTAGGTAGGGGCAAAATACGGTGGGAGGTATCCGTGCGTAAGCAACGGGCCTTAATTACGCCAAACCACGGTATCTTCGAGGCTTAACCTCTTAATCCCCTGCCTTAGACACTGATTTCACCGGAGTATGAATCAAAATCAACTTCCAACCTCAGCCGATCTGCTACTGAGTCCGAATGTCCCTTGGGCCAACGTCTATCAGTTTTTATTAGAAGCTTGGGATTGTGAGTGCTGGGATTGTGGTTTTTGGGCTAAGGAAAGGGTGATGAAATCCCCCATCTTATCTTTTTTATTGGGTGATGCCCTTAAAGTCAATTTTGTACAAGTGTACAGTTTATGCAAACAAGGTTCACTCAAAGCGATATAAATCAACCAAGAGGTGAGTCCTATACGATATGCAATGCGCACGTACCTTGCTCCAGTACTCTTCAACAGTAAAGTAAAGGAATTGAAAAGACACGTGCCTAGAATGCAAATGTCTAATCAATTTTTAACTTTAACAACAAATGTTTTACTGTTGATTTTATTAGCAGGAATATGGTGAAAGCATACAAGAATTTAGAATTGCAGCAGTTGTATTTTTGCAAAGCAAGCAACCCTGCAGAAAACTGTCAGTAGTCAACTCATCATTGCCGCGGATCCGCGGCTTTGGCCGAGATTTCGCGGCAAATCCGAAAGCACTTGGTCTCTGCTTTCTAGAGCAGAGGCCCAAGGCCACTTATATGTTACTGCAATGCTTAGATTCCTTTTTCTTCAACCTTTAATCTGCAACAGAGAAGAAGATTCGTTTAGTTTCTCAATTGAATCAAAAACGTTGCTCTCCCCAGCAACGACGCCAAAAATTTGTTTGGAAAAGGAGAAGAGTTTACTCAAGTCAGAGATAGAGGGTTTTAGAGTCAACCTTCTTGTTGGATTGTAGTGCTCGAAACTCTGAAAATGTATGTTTAATATGCTCCTTCCAAATCACCGTAATAGCATAGGCTATACGGGTCGATCCTAAGGGAGAGCTCACGATAAAAGCTTTGCGGTTATGAATCAAAGAGAGAGAAAGCGAAGATTCTTCTATGTTCAGAAGAAAAACAACATGGAAAAGTAAAAGAAGAAATTTTTGTGATTTGGTTGTATGGAAAGAAAAACCGATGTAAAAGAGAATGAAAAAGAACTTTGGAAAGTTGTCTTGCTAGAAAAGAAAACTAGTGAAGGAAGCTTTTGGAAAACTTTAGAATGAGAAAGGCCATGACTAGCTAACTTTACTAAATTTCTAACTTACTAAGCTCATGGGTGATGCATGCCTCATGTGGATTCATTGGCAAGAGATATGACTTGCTTGTTAGGTCAAGTATGTCCCACTTGGAAGATGAGTGTTCTTCTCGGTCTTAGCTTGTAGCCTCATTGATTCATCGGCTCCCGAGATAGAATTTCATGGTGGAATCAAGGAGTGCCACTCAAAGGGTTGCTAAGGAAGAAGATACAAGTTTCATTAGTCATTCAAGGCATATACAAGCTAGCTTTGAATTAAGAAAAGTGTTCTACAAACCATTAGCAAATTTAGGTGATCCATCTCCATGTTCCATCAAGGCACTTGTTCTAAAGACAAGGCTCTAAATGAGGCTCACATGAATCATATGGATGTCTAACAAGCATTTCCCAATAATGAACACAGCTCATTTTCATTGGAGATCAAAAGAGACTTAACATTGCAAGTTAGAAATTAGCAATCACCCAAGAGTTAGAAGTTAGCAATGTTAGTTGTTAGGTAGTCATGTTAGAGAGAGTTAGCTATCCATTACAAGAGAAAGCAAGCAACAATTCATGGTAAAAGTAGAAGTGCAAATGAAGTAAAGCAAGAAGAAAGTAAAGTAATGCACTAGAAATCGTAAAGAAGAGAAGAAAGCTTGATTAATCCTTGCTTTGAAAAGATGTCACCTCCTTACTTACAAGCTCTCAAACACTTTCTTTTCTCTCTTTTACATAATCTCTAGGAGGAAGAAGAGGAATACACAAGAACTAAAAACCTAGAGAGAATCCCTATACTCCCTCTCAAAATACAAGTTCTTTCCCTAGTCTCTCCTCTGTCTCTCGTACTGGCCCTGATGGTTTATTTATAGGCCTCAGAAGAATCAGCTCCCAAATCTGAACCGTCGGATCAAATCTCAGCCCCAACGGCCAGATTCCTGCCGCGGAAACGCGGCCAGAGCCGCGTTTCCGCGGCAGAATCTAGGCCGTTATGCCAGCGATTTCTGCCGCTGGTTTGTTACAGGTTGTTATCCAGGTTGGCGCTTCTAGAAGGCTGACTGGGCGCATGGATGAATCCAGAAACTGGGCTATTCTTTTGGGCTTCTCTTTAGGCCTTTAATTAATCCTTTTATTCTTGATATTTACATGGATTTGTGGGCCTCTTCTCCATTAAAATATGGACCTGCAAAAATAGAGAGAAAAAGAGTAAAAAACCAATTTTTATTGATAATATGCATAATATAGAGGTGGAAGATGATGCAAAAATGAAGTATAATCAGGCGCCAGTAAGCCTTGCGTTCTGGAGTCATCACTTAGAATGTTTCTAATTGTGAAAGATCCGGACGCAGACTTGATTCTTGCGTTCTGTGACATCAGACGCTGGTTTTTATGAATCTTGCTCCGAGTCCAAGTACTTAGAGATTTTTCATAAGTCTTGGATTTTTAAAACGCAGACTCCCTGCTGGCCTCATGGTCCTCAGGTCTGGACGCGGATTTTGTCAATTTTCTGTGTTCAGTATCTCTTTGCGTCTGAATTATAAACACTTAACGTTTTCGTTTAGATTTCTGATTAGATTTCTGATCAAGTGTCATTTTCTTCAGCAGTGCGACACTCTTCCAACCCACTCTCCAAGAGGCGTCACTTCGGGCACATAGGTGGTGCTGACCGTGATTTAACCTTTGTGCTGCAAAGGACTGCTCCTGTGACTGCCGACAAGTCGAAGGAGCGAAGGGAGAGGCTCTCCAACGTTGACGCGGCAACCTTTCGGGAGCTTATGACTGACGCGACATTCACAACGAATGCTCGCGCTCCGATGGAGAAGCCTGCTTTCTTCTTTGGAGACCATATTAGCGAGGGCGGCTATTCCTTGCATGACAGAGATTATAAATGGCTCCGTCAGATAGGGGATAGAAGGGTCTTTCTTCCGAACATGAAGAGGATGTACCCACTATCTTATCTCCAGCACATGTCCGTCCCTCGAAAAATGACATGGGAGCTTTCCCGACCCGTCCCTGAGGTTACTCTCAGCAACTTAGGCTCCAAGAAGGTATATCATGCTGGTCATGATAAGGAGGCTATCGGCCTGTTTCCGGGCTGTTCAGGACCGATCACCCAGTAGGAGAAACTCCTAAACTCGGCACCACCTTTCTCAACGCATTCATGAAAGTGGGGGTGATTTTCCGGTCGACTTTCGTGCGCCCGGGTGGATCCATTCCACTGAGAAATATTGGTGGGGAAAGATGGTGAGCTTCGTCCTTGCCGATCTTGGAGGCCTGTTGGAGCATGTGGAATTGTACCAAGCGGTCAGGGCCGTGCAGTATGGTATTCCACCAAGTTCTCAAAACTTCTTTGGGATCCTGGAGCGTTACAATCCTCTGACGGGGACATTCTTCACTCCGGTCGGAGAGATGGGTCTTGCCCTGCACGAGTTGTACGAAGTCTCGGGGCTGGTAATGGGGGACTCTCCCTATGAGGAATACGTCCCGACCACTGAGGAGCTTCACCTTTTGAAGAAAGAGTCTCCTCGGGTGTACGTGACTTATTGGGAGGTGTTATGTCACTTCCACATTTGTGGCCAGATAACCTCTTGGAGGACGAGGGGAGTCAAGCAGCTGTCTTGGGTAAGCTACTTGTTTAATGGCGTCAATCAGAAAGACCATCCAGTGACCCGACTGGCTCCCAGCTCCGACGAGGAGATTGCCGATAGGATCAAGGCTTCTGTAGACTCCTACACCACGGAGTCGAACGAGGATACTTTCGAACCTGACACGATTTTCGAAAGTTTCCATCATCAAGCCCGGACCCCTATCTCCAATCGAGCACTGTTGGCGGGCTTCTTAATGTTGTGGTTGAAGCGCTGTGTGGTGCCGACACTGCCACATGAAGTGATTGTTGCCGACGTAGTGTACCCGGCGGTGCTCCTGGCTTATGGTAGGCCCATAGCCCTCCTCCCGGCCATGGCGGCCGGTATTCAAAGCGGGTGCGGGCCTTAACTCAGAATCTATGCAAAGTAGAGAAGGCTGTCGACTCCCAGGGTAAGGCGATTGTTGACTCAGTGGGGAGGCCGACGGTAAAGCGTCCCAACCCTCGGGTTGAGCTTCCTTACACGTACCTAATGGCTTGGTACGTTATGCACTGTCCCTCCCTGATGACGCCGGTGTCTTGGAGTGAGGGGTTTACCCCTTTCGTACATCGGTTGGAGGGTTCAAGCTGGTGTAATACTTATATGTATTTCATTCGGAGGTGCATTCTAACTGCTTCGAACTACCAGCTCAATCGCTGCTTCCTCGAGATTACTGGTGCATCTTTCGGGGATAAACTTGCTGACTTCGTGGGCCCAGATAACTTCACGAGGCTGTCATCGGGAGTTTTCTGGTGGTTGGTCAATATTCGGTCCGGGTATGTGCTTTTCTGACAAGGGAATTCGTGCACGATCGAGCCGTACATGCCAAATCACGTCGTCCGACAGTTCGGCTATGATCAATTATATGTCGGTAACCCCAATGCTCGACTCACCTTCAGTGGGAACTTGTTTGAAGGTGCTCGGGCTTGGTATTATAGCGTGGCTGGAGGGACGGAAGCGCTTTTTCGTCTTCCCCCCAAGGAACCGAAAGGATGTACAAGCCTTAGCTTCTGTACCTGGTACTTCCAAGCCAACCAAACGCCTGACTTTGCTCCGGAGTACTCATGCATCGAGAGTATCAATGCATTTTACGAAGCCAAGTTGGGTCCAACAAACGCTCATGAGGCGTCGAGGAGTATCAGAAAGCTCTGAAGGAGACCAGAAGGGTATCGAGGGAGGAGCCGCGAGCAGCAAAGGGTCAACAGGCGGCGCGTAAGCGTCCTCAAGGCTCTACTTCCACTGTTGAGCCTGCCCCAAAGAAGGTCCGGAGAGACTTGGCGGCCGCAGTTTCTCCGTCCGAAGACATCCCTTTTGGTGTTGAGGAACAGAGGGAAGAAGCGGAAGATGAGGATGACGCCTCCTTAGTCCGTACCCGTGGGTTGCGCAGCAGGGGCCCCAGGATTTTAGAGGAAGGGGAGTTCGCTGACAAACCCACCGCCACTGACGAGGCTGAGCAGCTTGAAGTCGACATAATGAGCGGAGGTGATGTTGAGATTCCAGGGATCTCAACTCAGCCCGGGTCTTCCTCAGCTCACGAGAGGAGGGATGAGGCACAACAGCCTGGATCCCCTAGTGTATTAATCCCCAGTCCTCGGGTAGTTGACCCCAGCCCTACCACTGGGGTATTTGGTGGCAAGGCCCCGGTCGCCGAGGCTTCTCGCGTTGCACTATCGTCTTCTTCATCCGAAGAAGAAGGGTATGATTCAGGCGATGAGGTCAACTTTGGCGATGAACCCGCTCCTCCTGATCCGAGTAAATTCTCACACATCTCGGAGGAGGAAATATATGGGTGTGAGCCGGTGACGGGGTCACCACCAGCGATAGTTATTCCTGCTAAAGCTGCTGAAGGTACTCTTTTCGCCTAACTCATCCTTTTAACTAGGAAAGGGATTTTGACATTTTCTTTTTTTTATTTGGCTTCATATCGCAGGGCAAGTCGTGATTAGGGAGGCCGCTGCTTCCTCCCAGATCGAGGAGATGATACAGGAGCTGGCCCAGCAGGAGAGAGTTGAGGCTCCTATTACTGGGATGCCTCAAGAGAGGGCAATCATCGAAGTCAGGGAGACCTCCACCCTGTAGGATTCGCCTAAGAACTCGCCATCTTTGGACCCTCAGCTAGGTAAGGAAATATTGATATTTTGAATGTTTTCCTTTTACTGTCGTAGCTGATATTCTTGTAATTTGCAGAGAGCACTGAGGAAGCTCAGGTAGGAGACTTGGCGGTCAGTGCCTACCCGGGAGGCCGTACAGCTCAGACCTCGGCCAAGGACCCTGAAGAGGTCGAGCTTACTGTCATTTCATCGGTTGCGGAGGTTTCTACAGACGTAGTACCCTCAGAAGCGCCGGCGGCTACTCTTGCTCCTGCCGCCGCTGTCGTTAGCCCGATTCCTGTACCGGAAGAATCAGTTTACGTCCCTCGCCCCGTGATGGAAAGAGGATCGGGGAGCACTTCAGCAGAATTCTTCCCAGGCGGTGATACCATGGGGGAGCTGGCGCGTTAAGTGGTGCAGCAGTTCTTTGCCTCCATGCGCTCATGTATTGATCTCATCCTATCTGGGAATAGCTCCTTCGAATTCGCCCGGATGTTTCTCGGAAATCTGGTCGAGAACATCAATTTAACCGGAAGGCCCTTCACCAGCCGAGGCGTATTTGCTGCTGGTGGAGCAGTTGGGACATGACTTGAAAGAGCTTAGATCCCTGGAGAATGCTGACTCATTTCACGAGGCCCAGGAAACTCTGACCAGGCTCCTTGCTGCTCAAGAGCAAGAGCGAAGGGAGATGGAAGAAAGGATAGCTGAAAGGACCCGTCTTCTCCAATGTTTCCAGGCTGACCATCGAAAGCTAACTGGCGAGTCGAAGGAGTCCGAGATGGTCATGCAGGCTGCGAAGCAGGTTATCCTCGATGCTCAAGCTACCATAGCCAGAGCTGAGGCCTTGATTGCTATCAATGAACAGAAGTTGGGCAATTCTGAAAAGAGGCTAGCGGAATTAGAGGCTGCCAAGGCGCGAGTTGAGGAAAATCTCTCTGTTAATTCCTCTGAGCTGGAATCTCTACGAGTGCAGCTGGCTACGAAGAGATTTTTATCCGAGGAGGAGTTACGGGCCCAGGCTCTCATGGAGGCTGAGAAGGCGCGTCAACATGAGATACATCGCCTTAGAGAACAAATCGTTCTTTGGTGAACCAGGATTTTTAGCCTTCTTCTTCATTTCCTTTTTGTAAAGTAAAGGACACTCTATTCACCAAGAGTGTTTGTATTTACTTTTATCATATTTGAATAATAAAAGTCGTTGAAATTTTTGTTCCATCTTCATTGCCCCGCTGTAGATGAATCCAACCTCTCAATCGCAGATTTTGGTTGTGCTCCCTTATTGACTGTGGATAACAGACTTAGGTAGAACTAAGTTCGTTTGATGAAACGTAACGTCGTTCCAAAGAGAGACGCGGTTCTGAGGAACGCGACTTTGACCTGCCAGTGAAGACGCGATTCAAGTTGACGCGAAAAACGCAGCTTTGAGTGTGACTCACTGGCCTCAGTCCTTAGCTTTATCCAGGCGCAGGAATTAGGATACATCAAAAATGTGGTCTTACGCTGCTTAAAACTGGCGCAGACATATAAGAGGACGCGACGCTAGTTCTTTGACCCGGTGCAAATCCATCATCATCTCGCCATGTCGACGCAGCTCCAAGGTACCTGTGAATCTGATAGGCCTCTTTGCTGAAGGTTCAAGCCTCAGGACGCAGTTTCTTCTTATTATGCGCTTTCTCACTGAGACCCCCAGAATGGGTCCCTTTTGTTGATGGACGCAGATTTGAATCACTCCGAGAGACGCGGAGAATTTTCTTAAGGGCACGCCGTTTTTTTTTTTTTGTGAAAAAGGGACGCGGGTTCCTGAACGCGGCTCTCATGTCTGCGTTTTGGTGCAACTTCCCAGACGTTACATGCAGCCTGTCATAAAGACTTTATCGGATCTTTAAACATCCAATCGTTTTTGACGATTGGGGACTTGCACCATTCGATGTTTTCCGAAGCGACCATCCACGCGTCGGCTCTTCATTGGGCCTGGGCGTTAATGCCTTTTAATGCCAAACCGGCGCTGGCGGTTGGAGAGCTGCGTCTTCGACGCTTCCCGAAGCGACGCTCCACGCGTCAGCTTCCATTGGGCTTTGACACTCGTGCGGTCATTAAGGCCGACGGTTCTGATTAGTGAGCCATTAATTATGGGCATTATGGCTCGCCTATAAATAGGGCTTACCCCCTTCTTTTAGCAGTCCCATACTTGGACTATTCTCTTTAACAGCGAGTGCTCTGAGAGACTCCATCTTCTCCCTTCAAGGACTTTACCAGGGGCTTGCCTCCATGGATGAAGATGACCCAGAGCTTTCATGCTTCTGTTTGGTCTCTTCAGAAGATTACCACTGTCAAGTGATTTCAATAACAGAAAGCGTCTCCTTGAGCACCTTTTATGTCCGCGCTTCAATGCAGAGAGTTCAACTCTTAATAGAGGCCTCTGCGGGTACGCCGTCCCAATTTGCCATGATATTTTTAGTCCAACTAAGTCTGAATTTTGATATCTCTTAAAGAGATTCATCATCTGGATTTTCTCCTGAAGTCAGTTGGTGTCTTTCTCTTTTGAAAGTTGCGCTATTGACTTAAACTTCTCTAGACGCGAGTATAGTAGACTTAGACTCCTAGCCGCAGGCTCTACATATGGAGCTCGCGTCTTGAGGCTGTTAACTTAGGAGAATCTCAACTCAGACTGGAGGTCTCTGGCCTGAATCTTGCAACTCCTGTTCATCCAACAGGGAGATGACAATTTTCGCGTCTGATTCTCTTTGCGTCTTACATTTTAGACGCGGGTACAAAACTGTGGTCGAACTCTGTATGTTGTCACAGCTTTGATCGCGTCTGTTTCTGCCGCCGCAGATGTTCGCTGCGCGGGTCATTCCTGCGTCTGACGATTTCAGCAATAACTGTGTCTATCACTTAGTTTTTTATTGAAGTATACTAAGCTTCAGATCTTCTAATTTTTGTTTGCTTCATGCAGGTAGGCTTGATCATCCTTTTTCATGTTCGCTGGGCCCTTGGGAGAATATATCGGCAGCGAACTTGGTCGGTGGTTGACCACAGGAGAAGAAGTCATGACTCCTGCCTTCAGGAGATTGGGACCGGACCCTCGCCAAGATCTCTTTGGATTCAATGCACCAGTCATGCTTCTTGGCATGGCATGGTCAAAGTGAGGATGGCGGCGGGGATAGCGGTGGATATAGTGGTGGGTAGTATCCCCTGTGAGGTCTCAAAACCTCCTCTCTTACCCCAGAAGTGACATCGAGGGAAACTCCATGCCTACTGAATGACCATCTGGTGGAAGAGATGTTCATCAACGAAGGATCATACCCCCACTTCGGATGGTCAGGTGGAATCAGAAGACTCTGCTGCCTTTCGACCTCAAGAAACACCATTGTTCTCGATCAACCAGGGACTTCTTCGATGTTTACATCATGCATCGTGGTGCAACCAGCTTCTGATCGTTGCCACAATGTCCGATCCTACTTTGGTGCCCTTCCAAACATCTTGTACTTGAATTGTATGCAGCTTTGAGGAGTGAGTGCAACCTCTGAGAGAGAGAAGGACTTCTTTGTGTACTCCTTAAGTGTAACACTCAATCTCATTGTATAAGAAAGCGTTTTGTATCACTTTCATATGCCTGGATATAAATAAAAGTGATACTTTTCTTTTTGTCTCTTCTATTGTCTTGGACTCGCTTGTTTCTTTTAGTCAGACGCATAGAAGCAAAGAATCTTTAGCTTGTCAAAACTATGATGAAAATTTTAACAAGTCAAATTTTGTGGAGAAAAATCCTATTTCAGGAACCCACAATGCTGTCAGAGGTGTGATATTAACTTGACAGAGATAAGATAATTTTAGTGGGCCTGCCACTTTATAAAAAGAAAGTGACAGGTTGAATTGGTACCCCCAGGGAAGATGAGCTTTTATCAAAAGTTTAAGCTCAACTGGAGAGTTGATGAAAACATGTTAACGGTATAATGTTAACCTAACAATGTTTTTTTTTTTAAGTAGACTTGTTGTTCTGTTAAGGAGAACAACAAGTGAGACTAGGCTCGCGGGGAGTCTAGGAAAGTCTTTACCGTTAAAGGTATGATATTAACTTAACGGGTTGAATGTAGTCTTATCAGAAGTGTAATGTTAACTTGACAAGAATGTAAGTCAGAGGTGTGATATTAACTTGACTCAAAAGCTTTTTCAGTTTTATTTGGGAAAACTAAAAGTGTCACTGTCATAGGTGTAATGTTTAACTTGACAATGAGGTTAATGCTAGAGGTGTAATTTTGAACTTGGCATTAGTCATCTCGACTTTAGCGAGGAAGTCCGAGGAAAAGTCATGGCGTCGGAAAAGGAGTGGCATTAGTCATCTCGACTGCAGCTTTATGTGCTTTCCCGGCTTCATTATCCCAGCGGAGTCGCCATCTCTTGTATGCGTCTGAAAAGGAGGATTCGGTTGTAAAATTCTTTTGATTGGATAGAAAATTACAACAGATCAGTCTTCCGATTACAAGGGAGGGAGGATGTTGCATGACCCTGCGAGGCATAATGCTCAATGCAGACCCGGGATCTACCTGAATGCGGTTCACCTCAGATGATCCAATATACCCTGCGAAGTAAAGGGGTCGATCATGCTTCCCTTTGACTTGCATATCATCTGCCGTGAAGGTGATGCAGGGAATGTTTTGGGAGGCGTGGAGGCAATCCTCTACATCTTCCTCCTTTGGTAGTTGGGTCATGAAGACCTCAGCATTAGCTAGAGCTTCTTGTAGAGCCTCTCTGGTCGACTTTGATAGCCTGAGGAGCTCATAAAGAGTAATCCCGCCGGGATGTTGGCCAACTGAGCCAGGACATCAAAGCAGTAAGGTGCCGTGGATCCTTCCGCTATGTCTTTTAAAAGAACTCGAGAAAACTGAAGTTCTTTCTGTTTCTCCCCGGGTTGCTTCGTGGAGGGCTTGGCTGGCTCTGCAGCGAGTCTTGGAGGAGTTACCGCCACTTCGCCATACTTTTTCAAATATGGCTGCCCCGAACGGGTTTCTGCTACCAGCTGACTGGGTTCTGCGGCCAGAACTATTGTCTCCTCTTCTGAGTCAGTTAGCGAGGGAATATCAATTTTCGCTTCTCGAGAAGAGGCACACACCACGTTGCAGGATGAAGCCTTTGCTTTGCCTTTGGACTTCCTGCTGGTTACAGTAGTCCATTGCTGGCCATCAATAAGGTCGGGATGAACCCACATGACTTCTCCCCGAGGTGTGGGAACAGGTACCAAGCCCTTTTCTTGCTGCTGGTGAGGGTCTGTGTTAACCATTCTCAGCTCTCCTCTTGGGAGGGTGTTGGGGGTTGTCTCCCAAACTGGAGAACTGATGTCATATTAGCCGTCACCTTCTTCTGCTCTGGTCGGAGTTTCAATACCTCCGCGTCAATCAGGACCTGAAGGATGTCCTTGAAGACATAACAGCTCTTGGTAGGGTGTCCCAACATCCTGTGGTACATGCAGTAGCTGGGATTGTCGGTTTTACCGACTTCCTCAGGGCGCCTAGCTTCAGGAAGCTTCAGTCGATTGCTCTTGTTGAGTAATTTGAAGAGCGAGTCGACATGTTCATCCTTGAAGGAATACTGCTTGTTGGCACGTGGTTGGCTTGAAGAGCCACTTCCCTTGACCGGTTGAGGTTTGACAGGGGACTTGGTCTCTGCTGCCAAGTTATCCTTCCTTTTGGCTTGGAGGGATGTATCTGGCGCACGCCTTGTTGACCTTTCAGGCATGGGTTTGTTTTCTTCCGCTCTGACACGGGCGATAATCTCCTCAGCCTGTTCACCTTGTTGGACTAATTGCTTTCAGGTGCGGCTTTCAGCAACTCCTATTTGAGCAAGGAGTGAGGTTTGGAGATTGTGGCGGCATGTTTCCACCAGGGTAACCTGGGTCATACCGCTCGGACATCGGAGTGCCACGTTCCGAAATCTTTCCACGAAAGACTTAACGGACTCTCCCTTTCGCTGCTTGGTGGCTAAAAGGGTAGGCATGTTGACCTCCAAGTCATCTTCAAAGAAGCGTGTTAAGAAAAGCTTTTCCAAATCACTCCAGTTCTTGATGGAACCTTCTGGGAGCTTCATGAGCCATTCAAAGGCCAGCCCTTTTAGGGTGCCGATGAATAAACGCGCCAGGATGGCGTCGTTATCTACCACATTCCCAGTTTGGGACTTGAAATAGTAGATGTGTTGGTTCGGTGAACCTTTCCCATCAAATGCTTGGAGGGTTGGAGCCTTGAACTTGGGCGGGTATGGAACCAGGTCCCATTCGGCTAGATATGGGCAGACCACTCCTGCTTCTTGGAGACCTTTTCGATTGGTAAGGGCTTCAAGGCGCCGCTCCAACTGATTCATTCTTTTAGAATGAACCTTTCCCTGGTCTTGATCGTTCTTTTCCTGCGACGAGGATTTAGACGAACCAGAGGTGGGTGCTCTTTCTTCTCGGAGTGTTCGGAAGATGAGCTTTCTCCCTCTTTTCGTTTGCCCTTAGACTTTCTAGGTGGAGATTTCCTCCTGTCTTCGAGCAACTGTGCGAGCATCTGCTTGAGAGAGTCGATGGATTCTTGCTGAGCACGAATCATCTCGAGTTGTTCCTTCTGGACCTGGGCTTGCAGCTCCAAGCGCTTAGTGGTCTCCTCAGGAATGCTCGTCAAGTATGTGAAGGCCTCTTTCTCTATAGAAGAGTTTGAGGCCTGCGACTCTGCAATGGCAGAGTGCGAGTCATTAATCTCAATGCCCCACGCTAGGGCATTGTAGTTGATCGGGGGAATGGCTCCGGTCCGGGTGCGAGTGTGTCGGTACACTCCTTCCGGTTCAGAGTCAGACTCGTCGGAGCTGACTACAGGCTGTTTTCCCCTGCTCCTGCTCGCCATGTTAGCAGTGAGCTCTGGATACTCAGTGTCAGAGAAGATCCTCCGCCTGTAAGAGTGTCTTCTTTTGGCTGATAGGGGAATCAGGGTCAGCTGTCTAACTAAGGACTGCTGGTTCGCGCCTGAACCGCAACGGCACTCAGAGAGCATGGAGATGAGCCGTTGGCAGCAACATGATGAAGTGATTTGATTAGCACTTCTTTTCTTTGTCAAGTAATCCCTTAGATCCATGGGAAGAGGATCGAAGAGATTAGCCTCGCAACTTCGAGGGCGGGAGGCATCCTTGCACTGTACAGCTTGGACGCAGGATTCAGAGACGCGGTTCTCGCGTCGCAGCTTTAGGACGCGTGCCTGGCGTCGCTGTTGAGAAGAGACGTGGCTGTCGCGTTGCTGCTTGGTGCGTCAGGGCAGGGACGTTTGAGAGTGAGTGGGCTGCTGGGCCCCACGCCTAAGGGCGCGTGCCTCTTGCACTTGACGAGGCGCGCAGGTTTCGCCTTGGCGTTTGGTGAGTTGGACTTCAGAGGACCTAATTTGGGGAGTCTCGCGTTTGGGCCGCCAAACGCGGACTTCGCGTGCTGGACGTGGCGTGGCCAAGGCGCCGGATTGAACTTTGCGTCCTGCCTCAGTTGGACAATCAGAAGTTCCAACTTCCAGTTGACGCGCACGCCTCCTCTGTCGACGCTCAGCGTTTCGGTAGCGTCGTGGAGGTGGAGAGAAACCAACAACGACCTGGTGCTGAGGGAGAGGGTGGACTGGCCGGACACCAGAGGGCTTGACCACGCGGGTCTCCTGAGAGACGTTGGCGCGTGTATCTCGTATAGCGCGGTTGGCCGCGACACCCTTTTCAGTAGCTGCGACTGAGGCCACGCGGGTCTCCTGAGAGACGTTGGCACGTGTGTCACACTTGGCGCGGTTGGCCGCGACACCCTTCACAGCAGCCGCGCCTGAGAGAGTCTCAGAGCGGGTTTCGGGGCAAGTACCCGTAGAAACCCTGCGACAGACGCGGGTCTTTGGGCTCTTGGAGCCGGAAGAGAGAAACTCTTCATACTTTGCCTAGTCGAACTCGACGACAAGCGATTCGACCATCTTCTCCTTATAGAGGATGTCACCTTGCGCCACGATTTGAGTAATTGTCTCCTAGCTAAAGGCTTCTTATGAGTTCATCAGCGCTAGTATGATATCTAGCCCGCGTCGTTCGTTTTTATCGCTTCCCCGTTTGCGTCACGAGGTTCATGATCTCATAAATTGCTCTGCATAGCAGTTACATATTTATAGCAAACTTCTGTAGTTAATGATGTTTGGCTTTAAGCCTAAGAAGGCTTTTGCTGAATAAACAAATCTGGACAGTAACCCATTTTTTTCCAGCAAAAGATGGAAGTGTATAAAACCAAAATAGAAAGGAAAAAAAAAGAACTGATCCATTTGAAAAGATGCCAAAGTTTCAGCCTACTTCAACCCTTTGACAATATATATTATTTTGGATATAATGGGAATAATTGGAATCAAAATCAGTGTCCAGAATTCCCTTGATTGCAATAGTCAGAGACTTGGATAAGAATGACAAAAATAAAATTACAGATAAAAACTACGAAGAAGGAAGTATTCAGTATCTGGACACACTAACATTTCCCACCTGTTTACATGACAGAACTCTAATAGGTACATTTTTGCCATAAATCCATTATCTTAAGCAAAGTAATTATTAGTTATATGCAAAGCTTAACTAATCTGTTACCTGTGACTTTGATTAAAATATAAACCAAGTTGTTGCTTTCTCACGTCTGCTGATGCTGATTCATATGACTTTCTTTTTAACACGTACCTTGCACTTGCATGGTACGTGCTAGTCAGTCTCGAACGAACGAACTTGTGTTTTAAATTTCACATGATAAAAGTACAATAGCTTTCTGTACATAATTTTGTTAAATAGTATTCTTGAGGGAATACAAATTTGATTTTTTTTTTATTTGAGAAAGAAACGGAGAACTCAGAAGGCCCCAGGCGCTTCATTAAAAAGTTTTAATGAAAATAGTTCAAAAAAATAAGAGTTCTCTCAACATCGATATAAACAAAACGAGAACAAATAAAAGGAAACCAACGTCAATCCGCAACAAAGACTAGTTACTGAAGAACCAATCACAACTCAAAAACGATTATAGGAATTTATGTTTTATTAATTAATAAATGTCACCCACAGGCGAAAAGGCAAGTGGTGGATAGACAGTTGGGTAGGAAAGTCACTTGCAATCCGTTTTTTTTGCCCATAACTATAAAGTTAGCACATGAATTCATGGGGGCGGGTGGGGTTTGGGGGGGGGGGGGGGGGGGGGGGGAGGGGGGAGGGAGTGGGGGTGGGGGGGTGGATAAGGAAAATCATTGCCATCCGTTTCTTTCATTTGTGGTTCTGTCAGTAGATTTAACTTCATATGGCAAAATTTGCTTACCTTTCCCCAAGAAAGGAGGAAAAGGAGAATAAAACACTATTACTCAAAGAAACATATCAACTAATTGTGTGATAAACTCTTAAAAGAGAAACAAATTCATCATATCTCCTCAAAAGATAATAGTTGTAATAATAATTAACTATAAATACAACATCTCTATCCCTTGGCTTTCAAATTTTCTCGACATGCATCAAACTCTTCTGTGCTGTGGTGGTCAAAATTTGAAACCCCCCGTCAGGACCACGGCATGTGTCCACTGGCATGAGCATTGGAAAGCTCTCAGGACCCTCATCCCGAAACCTCAACCATGTTTAAGTCTAAAGCAGCCCTCACTTGCTGAAGCCATACTGTCTTTGAAGCCACAAGTCCTCCGGAACTATCTCAATCCCGACGGCACACTCCCTCTCTGAAGACACCTCTCACCCCAACTCCAGAATCATAAGGAGACCCGGAGCCGATTCGACTCCGGATCGCGTTTGTCCCGCCCATGGCATGCTCCGCTAAGTGGCAACCTTATCCCTCGCGAAAGCAGAATGAAGCGAACTATTTCAAATCATGGGATTTGTTACCGACCCAATCTTCTTCCTCGTTCAAAGTACTTTAAAGCTATGACACCTCATTCCCGAAATACGTACCCATATACGTGTCCCGATTTTTTCGCTCGTATTTCTTATTTTATCCCGTATTTATTTTTTAATTATTATTCTTATTATTGGTGTTAGACCAGTGTTTTGGGGACTTAGAGCCAACCCGAGTCTAAACCAGGACCTGATATCTTTCATATAGTGTAACTACTTGATTTGACTTTCCTGGGAGTTAGACTAGACCCTGTCAATATTTAAAGTAATTTTCAATATTTTAGATTTCTATATTTTTTTCTGATTTAATTTGCAAATCTCCTAAATCCAATATCGACAAGCATCACCGATCGAATCATGATTTTTAATTACAAACTGGATTGTATTGTTAAATCTGAATTCACATTGTTCCTCAGAAAATTATTCTATTAGAGTATTTTTGGAGATTTTTCTGAATTAGTCAAAAATTATCAGATTTAAACAATATTATTATTTTTCATTTTTTTTTTCTTGCCTTCCCCTGTCTACTCTTCTACTTAATTTTCTAATTTCCTTTTCTTTTCCTTTTTTTCCTTTTCCTCCTTTTCCTTTTTCTTTTTTTCTTCCTTTCTTTTCCGTTTCTTTATTTTTCTTTCCTTCATTTTCTCCTTCTGTAACACCCCGATCCCACGGATACGGGGACGTCACTGCAACGTATATACGAAGATCAGAAAGTGCCCCCACGTATATACGCTAAGCATAAAAGTACAAGTAAGGAATCAGAGTACAACACAAAGCGTGGTATACATACATATGCCAACATAAAAGGTACATATACAAAGTCATCACAGGATATGATAAACTATACATATACATATGTCCTTTATCACAACCAAGTCCAAAAGTAGAATATACCAGATAAACACAAAATGCTCACGAGAAGGGTGAAGATCCCGTGAGTCAAAAGAGGAGTCTGGCACGAAGGAACTGGAACTAGGCTGCCAGTACAAGGAAAAGCTCGATCTACTGTGGACAGCTCCACTGCCATCCAAGCTTCGGAATCTGAATGTGCAAATCCAAGGAGTCAAGACATATAACAATAAACAAACTATAGCCAAGTGGCTAAGGGGCAAGAATAGGGGTTAGAACACAAGAGTGATATACAAGAAAGGTATAGCATAATCATGGAACAGGAAATGCAAAGTAAGCTGATTACAGGCAAAAGTGATTGTATATGCTTAAGTCACGATCCCATGAGACTAATACATCGAGGGGATAATCCAAACAAGGAAACCTCATATATATACTTTGTCTCATGCCACAGAAATCCCAAGCATATAGAATCAGAGTTGCAAATCATATGACAGTCAAAACGGGAATATATAACAAGAATGATGAGAATCGTAACAAACATCAAAACAGGAATTATCACTGGAATCATGACATAATGAGTAGACTAGGAGTCATAACATAACAGGTCTCTATTATTATTATTACTCGTCTGACCCATATATCTCGGTATGTGACCTGGTGTACGGCCAACCACATACATCCATATATAAGTAAGCCGAGGGTTGTTAACGGAAGTAGATGGAGAACTGATAGAACTTCTTATAGTGGTTTCCATACACCTGGAACCGGCTTTGGAGGCCCAAAGTCCCCCTATTCAGTAATTCAGATTCACTACCGCCAGTACATATATATATGTGTATATACATACTTTTATACCCCACCACTATAAGCAAGATATCATTCCGGCATCCATCACTTCCTCCCATACCCATACAAGTTGTCCTTTTTATGGTTTATTAACAGAATTATCAGGTTACGGGAAACAAATGTACATAACAGTAATAGCCCTACAGATTCAAGAGGTGGCCCCCACAGATTCAAGGGGTGGCCCCCACCGTGTGGTGTGGCACTTTGTTCCGTGTGGCACTTTGTTCTGAGGGAGTGGATTCTAGAGGTGGCCCCCACCGAGTATGGTGTGGCACTTAGTTCCATAAAATAAGGCAGGGTCCCCGTAAACAAGATAATCATAAGGTCAAATGTATCATGCTTGGTTTTTAAGGATAGCATGACAAGGTGGTGATATATCACAAGCAATAAAACATAACAATAGATTGATAATAGGCCGGGTCAGTCAAGACATAACAAGAGGTCTAGTAAAGTGGTGGCATGTCAGGTGATATACATGTGTTAAAGGAAAACATGTACTGACGTGTCTGGATCATAGCAAGGCAAGGGGAAACATAGAAGTAACCAGGGTTCAACGACCTCGAAGGGTCTGCCACGCATGGTATAAATAAAGAAGCAATAAATCACGGCAAGGTACAAGTATAAGAATGAAACAAGCAGTTGCATGGCAATACATAAACCTGGGAATATGAAGTGACAAGAGATGATATACACCAATTAATAGATCATAAAGTACAAGCCATGAAGTATAAGTAGGAATAATATATAGTACATGTATCAAGGGTAAGATACATAGTCAAGAAGGAAATCACAATACCAGACAGCCATAAGTTAGTCGACTAGGTTGGAATAGTAGTCGACTAATAGAAGGGTTAGTCGACTAGGAAAATAGGGTGGTCGACTAAGAATGTGTTCCAGAGAGTTTGGGTTTCTGTTTCAGGAAGAGTTAGTCGACTAGGTAAAAAGGGTAGTCGACTAACAGGGAACTACAAGTCGACTAACAGATACTTAAGTCGACTAAGTTTGAGATACAGAGAGTTGAGCTTGTTTCAGGAGTCGACTAGGGGAATTCTAGTAGTCGACTAGGGATATCTAGTCGACTGGTAATAGGGACTAGTCGACTAAAACTGTGAAGTCAGAAAAGGCTACGTTTCAGCTAAGGGTCTCTAGTCGACTAGGTTCTAGGTCAAGTCGACTAATCATGGTCGAACACAGTGTACAGAACTGAATCTGGTGGTTGTGCTTGATAGTCTAAAAATGTGATTTTGAAGATGTAAATGTACAAGAATTGTAAATACAAGTATACTAGGAATTTGATGAGTCTTGGTGAGTAAAAATACTCACTAGGATTGGTTAGGTGAAGCTTTGTGGTCTTGAAAGGATCCCAAGGTGGAGATGATGGCCTCAATCCAAAAGTAGTTGTTGAAGTTGAAGTTGCTTGAGGTGGAGAAGATGATCTTGGTGTTGGAGTTAGGGTTGAATTGAGATGGAGGAGAGATTTGGTGAAGGGTCTTTCTTTTGGTGAAGTGAAAAAAAAGGAAAAGGAAATGTAAAGGAATGTTTATATATGATTTGGAATTTGTGAAGGAGTTGTAATTGAGATGGAAGAGAGGGGGTTATTTGCAAAAGGGGAGGTGAGGTGAGTGTCCCTCTCTTGGCCACTTGGCCGGCCATGGGAGAGAGAGAGAGAGATGCATTAAATGGTGGAGGTAGGTGGGAGTTGTGTGGAGAGGAAAAAATAGGAATTTTGGTAATTTGGGAAAATTGGAAAAGTGTGTGGCTTGGGAAGGAAGGAAAGAAATAAAGAAAAGGAAAAAGGAAGAGGAATTATAAAGGAGGAGATATTTTCTTTTGGGCTCAGAATGAAACTGTTGAAAATACAGAGACTCGGGTTCAAGTCAAGAATACGGAAAACAATTCGGAAAATACCGGAATCGCCCGAAATTCAAGTATCTCGGAACGACTCGCAAATTACCCAAAAATCAATAATAATATATGAAGACTCATAGCGAAACCCTTTTTAAGAAATACTTATAGTTTTAAACTAAAAATCCCGGAATCAGTTACCTACCGACTCCGACGGAATTTCATAAAATCATAAAATTCTCAGAAAAAGTATTTAAGTAGGAAATGTAATTCTAAAAGATAAAGTCTAAAGGACCATCATGAAATTCTAAACAGTTTGAGAACTAAAAATCCGGGAATCAGTCAGCGGCACTGGCCGACACCGGTTTTGAAGATTTTCAACTTAATCACAGAAAAATTCAGAAAATCATAGAAAATCCAAAATATTGGAAAACGATTGTTTAAAACTGAAATCGGTTGAATCGGATAACCAGAATGTCTAAAACAAGTAAAAACTGAGATCGAGTCCCCGGCTCAGACTAAGGCTGACTCCGAGTTCACCGATCCAAATCCAAGGCAAAACAATCATATAAGGAATTCATAATACAGAATAAATATAGGAAACAAATCGAAAAAATACGATCGAAAATCTGAATACGAAACTAAGTACGTATTCCGGGAACGGGGTATTACAATCCACCCACCTTACAAAAATTGCGTCCTCGCAATTTCATTAGGGGGTGAAATGAACACAAAGGGGACAAAGGCTGGAATAAAAGGCTCATAAAACCAAAACAGGGAATAAGATGAATACAGGAAGGATCAGGGTGGAAAATGAAAGAATGACAAGAGAAAAACATTTAGAATGATAACCAACTCAAATGCAAGATATGGGTAGGGGTTACCATGATATCCTAAGGCTCCTGAGCTGGATACTGGTCTTCACACTCTGCTGCATCGTCTGATGCCTCTGCCGCCATGATGTAACCTTGGCCTCTACTCTGATCAGCTCTAGCTCTCATCCCCCTTTGCTGATGATCATACCGTTGGGGTGGAAATGGAACTCTTCGATCAACAGGTTCAGGGTTCCTCCTTAGTGGGTACTGGAAATGCTGGGGCTGGATGTGCTGGAGCTGGAAGAGCTGGTCTGATTGGAGCCATGTGTATAAACTTCCTGTGTGGGCAATCCCTTAGCATATGTCTCTCTGACCCACATGCCAAACATAATCTCTTGGCTACTCGACAATCACTCTTATAATGCCCGGGTCTGTGGCAATAATTGCATGTGATCTGAGGAAGAGGGGTTGGAACGGTCTCTTAATCATTGGGCCTTGGGTTGCCCTATCCGCATCCTCCTCATCCATCAACTCAAAAGGCCTCTTCTTGGCCTGGTTCCTCATCTGGTTCACTTTCCTCTTCTCCAGTCCACGCTCCACTTCTCGAGCTATGGTGAGAACTTCTGAATAGGTCTTCAGCTGCTGGGGCATCAAGAATACTTGTATGTCCATCTGTAGGCCCTGCTGGAATCTGCTTGCCCGCTTCTCCTCATCCGTCACCATATACGGAGCAAAGCGGCTAAGTCGGAGAAATTCCGCGGCATACTCATCCACGGACTTCTCCCCTTGCTGAAGTCTGATGAACTGTTCCTCCATGTCTTTCTGAGCTGTGACAGGGAAGAATCTGCTGTAGAAACTCTTGGAGAACGTGTCCCAAGTGACAGGCTTCTCCAATCTTGCCTCCTCAGCTAGCCACCAAGTTCTAGCTATATCCTTCAATTGAATCTTGGCAACCTCCACTTGGTTTTCCTCTGGGACACGGGCTGCATTCAACAAGTCTGATGTGTCGGTCAACCATTGCTCAGCATCCAAGGGTTTCTCTTCACCCGTGAATATAGCTGGCTGCAGTCGTCTGAAATCTGATATATTCCCCGGCCTCTGTTCTTTAGGTGCTGCTATCT